>PVIA01000966.1:0-331915 GCA_004024845.1 Tonatia bakeri
TTCCCTCTTTCTCTCTCTCCATCCCTCTCTCTAAAATCAATAAAAATTTAAAAAAATTCTTTAGTTCCTGGTTACTGTGAGTACTTTATCCTACCATCATATTTGCTTGTTCCCCTGGGATTCCTGCTTTTAGTTCTAAAGATGAGATACTTAGCAAAAAATAAAAATACAGCCTCTAACAGTTAGAAAACATAATATGATAAAGGCTATCAATAGTATGCATCCCTGTAATAACCCATGAAAGAGGCCTCCCATTCCAGGAGGTAGCCAGGAAAAGAGGTAGTCTAACGGGTCTGTCTTTCTCACATCTTGCAGCTAAGTAGCCTTCTGTATAATTCTATTTTTATGAGCCTCAGCTCCCCCAGAGGTGTTAGTACAGGTGTAGCATGTCGTATTAGCCACTGCAGACTCTTCCTTGTATCGCCAGGTAGTAATCTAAAGAAATTTTATTGTCTGAGGACCCACATGCCAAGGATTCTAAAGTGGTCTGTTAGAATCTTAGAGCTTGAGCAGCAAAACAGGCCAAACAGCTGAAGGTACAGGTTAAATTCCCTAGTATCGGGTATTTAATGAAAGCTATATCTATGAAAACAAAAGAAAGACAAAGATTAATAATTGAAGCAAATTATAAAACAGCTTCTGAGTTTGTAAGGCTGTCAGTTGAGATTTCTAGATGTGAGGCTGGGAGCCTTTGTAGTTTAAAATGTCTCTGATGAGGTCATGAGGTGCTCAGGTAAACTGCCTGGCTTGCAGAGAGCATCAGTCACTGAGATTGTTGAGACATGAGCTGTTGTGGCAGTTTCCTGAATTTATGTCAAGCTGTCCATCTTTGGCTTGCATGGCTTTGGAAAGGAGCTGCATTTTAGTTCTCAATGATTCTGAGTCAAAGGATGGCAGAAAAGTTGGAAACACATTTGAAGAGTCATAAACAGATATTGGAAGCAACTAGAAGAATCCAGGGTCCAGTCCAGTTTACAAGTAGAAAATAAAACTCAAAAGACAATGAACTGCACTAGAATCTAATCTCCACAAAGGTATATTATAATTTCTATTGAAATATTATATTTCTCTCTTGAATCACCCCTGTTTTTACCAAGGAAATACAAATTAAGACTAACTTATTTTCAAAATAAGTCTAGTTTTAATAAACTTCGCCCGATTATTTGTATAAGTTCAGCAAGAATATTAATTAACCATATTGGCATTTTTAAATCTATTTTGCCGGAACCTTTCATAAGGAATCTTCAGACTGAATTAAAAGGCTTCCTAAGGTCAGAAAAACCAAGGCAAGGGCTTGCTGCCTGTAGTGCCTGTAAGTTTGGGGAGTTCATCTCTCTTTCTCTCTTCTTTTTTTTTTTGAGAGAAAACAACATGGAAAGGACCTACAGCCCATCTGCAGTGCCCATGTTGTGTGAGCACATAGATATTTGCCATAAGCCCTTGGGGATGGCTCATTATTGCTGCACAAACTGCCTGCTCCTGCCTGACCTAATGCATAACAAATCACCCTCAGGAAAGAGTGAACCTACTTACGCGCACTAGCAAGACGTTAGAGTGTTTTTCCTCTCTTTTGTGATCCCCAAAATATCTCAAGGTTCCTGCATCTGCCAAGAAGTGATATTCTTTACTCACGTAGTAAGGCAGCTGGGAACCATGTAAGCAAGACACCAGGCCAGTCTTTCCAAGGGCTTTTGTTGGCTTCCTAAGCCAATATTAACTCCTTAAAGCTGTCTGGTCATGTCTGAGTCTAAGCATTTCTCTCTCAAACATCACATTGCAGTCAAACTATTGGTAGTAAATGCCATTTTCCAATGGTGTCATGTTATAAAGAGAACAAACAGTTTTTCACTGAACTTACACAAATAATCACATTGCCGTGAAAGTAAAAATGCTTATGAAGAGTTTCTGAATTCTGGAGGGATCAAGTGGAGAGAAGAGAAATAAATGTTTCAATTCTGTTTACAAAGGTGTAATTTACCAAATTACTAAGTCATAGGTAGTTTTAGAGAAACAAGTTTACTTTTATCTGGAAAACAAAAGATTTTAAAAATCAGCAATATTTCAGACAAATTTCAGAGAAGTTATAATCAGCCTCGGTTCACTCAGTGCCATATAATCAGTTCTTGTTTAACTTGTTCACTGGCCAGCGTTTCATGAACACGATTATTCCTTAGAGTTCTACAAATCTTTATCCGTTTTAGACGTATGGTCCAAAAGTTTATTCTCAGAGACCTGTATTATGGAAAAAGTCGGTGTTCTCTCTTTCTGAAGATGAAACATATTTTCAAAAGGATCAGAATAAAATAATGACTGTCTTGTAAATGACAAAACATTAAAATGATGTGGTTATTTATAGATCTGATTATAATGCAGTTGACAAATTTGTTTTTCTGTGCAACATAACATTTTATGAAACCAACTAGAATTGTAAATGAAAATATTATATCAGGATATTGCAGATTCTTAGAGTTTATAATCTCCTGATAATTCATTCTTAGTAAGTAGAATATATTCATACAAATACAACATAATTATTATTTCTTTACTTGACAAACATATTCATGTAATTTAGTATATCGAATAGGCCCAATAAGTTTAAAAAATAACTGAAGAGAGAAGAAATCGTCGAGGCACTCCAGGGGCCCACTGAAATAAACCAAAGCCATTTCTAGGTTTTAAAATTTTTCTTTTATATCCTGAACCCTGGGAACTTTGTCAAACATGTTTGAACAAAAGGGTTATATATCATTATGAAACAGTATTAAATTATCCATTTACTCAAAGTGAAAGTAAAAGATGTCAAACATAAATACAGCTTACCTATTATTATCAAAACCTTAGTTTTAGTTTTGAAAAGATTATTTTCTTGAGTAATCTAGTACCTGATTAAGAAAATAAAACACAGCCCTGGCTGATGTGGCTCAGTGGATTGAGCACCACACTGAGAAGTAGAGGGTTACTGGTTAGATTCCCAGTCAGGGAACATGCCTGGGGTGTGGGGCCAGGTCCCCAATAGGGGGTGCACAGGAGGCAACCACACATTGATCTTTCTCTCCCTCTTTCTCCCTCCTTTCCCCTCTCTCTAAAAATAAATAAAATCTTTAAAAAGAAAAAAATCATAAAAACCAGAAAACTATTTAAATGAGACATAGAATCTTTGCTTTTGGGGTAAAAAAACCCCCCATAATATCTTATCTGGATCAGAACAATATAGGAAAATTTTGTCCTTTTGACAGAGTGAAAAAGAACCAAACTCTAATTCTATATTAGCTTACTTTAGGTATTTATCTTATTCAATTAAATTTATTTTAATTTTATTTAGCTTGATCATGCATAAAATTTCCTTTCTCAGGATTTATTTTTCACACACCATATACAACTTTTATAGGCTCTCTCAGTTTTTCTCTTCTTACTTACTCAAAAATAAACAACCTTATTTAAAGACAAACTAGTTTCTTTTAATTCCTTCAAAAATGTACCTTCCTTCACTGAAAACACCCACCATTGTCTCTCATATTAATTAGAGTTCATATAACTTAGAACCTTAATTTTTATTGACAAATCAAATGTAAATAATCTGCATTTTTTAGATTGACAAATTTATGAATCTATTTTAAAAACTTTAGAAACATGTTCTTTTACTGGTAAAATACAAAAATTTTTATGAACAGTTCTAAATTTATCTTTTAGTTTTATTATAATAGATCAAAAATAGGTAATTTAGACTTATGTAGCAATTAATATTTCACTATTTCATTTTATTTGGGACTAATCTAGATATTTAATAATTTTTATCCTTTAACTTTGTAAATACTAAAGTTTTAAGATAACAGAGAGATTTAGAAAACCATTTAAGTACATGCACATTATGATCATATTATAATTATTGCTAAGGAGTTAACCTAAAAGAGACCTTTTTTATCCCATTTACATTTATTTAATTGACTTGCTCAAAACAATTAAGTTTAGATTACTTATGAAAATTTTGCCATACCAAGTTATTTTTCTTGCTGACAAATTTTGCAGCAGAGATAATATGAACTTATATAAACCCAGGTAGAATAAAAGTATTATTTAATGCTGATGATTTTAAAGATAGGACTATTTAACCAAACCAAACACAGAACCATCTTTAATATCAAGTATTTTCCCAAATCATTGGATTCTGAAAAGCATTTGCGTTAGTCTGTTATGTTTTGAGAATTCTCATCTAAATGCTTGTTTGTTTAAGCCAATTTAATATTACACATGAGTACTACCACTCAGTGGTAGAAATGTGCTATATCTAGAACGTACATACACCTACTAGTAAACATTAACAGCGATCTCACAACTTTCATTTTAAACTGCTAGTTTTTGTGTCCCAGGCACAATTCAAAATCCAGAGGAAAAACTACATCCAAATTGTTTCTGACAGATAGACTAATTTAAGATTTTGCTCAGATGACCAAAGGTTTGCATGCTGTAAGAAAATAAAATCAGTAAACAACATATCTCACTCACTCACACTGTCCCCCTCCAACATGCAATACTGTCAGATTTAACTCGCCAACTCGAGGCCAGTTTCAAAACCAGTTTCAAGTTAAAAACAAAGTTCCATGACTCAGCCAAACTTCACTGTTCACTCCTGTAAGGTCTCCTGAAATACAGTCAGAATCGCCTCCACTTCCTATAAGATGAGACAGATTCACCAAATAACAGATATAATTTCAATAATCAATCCTAGTTACCAACTGTAACTTCTTAGGGTCCCTTCCCTAATACAACCAATAGTGGGAGCCCCAAACCGAGCCAGATGAGTCCCTCAGGGACTCAGCCAGAAATAGTGGAGGACCCTGGGATCGTCACTCATGTCTCCTCTAAACCACATGCCCAGTTTCCCTCACTACAGAATGAAAGAACTATAGGTCAACCATGCCCAGTCAGCAGTGAGCACTGCAGGTTTGTCCGTGGAGCCATCAGTTCAGGTAGCTGCTGAGCAGAACCTGGTGAGACCACCACCAGTCAGGGGTTGCTGAACTGCAGGCAGAAAGCCCACTTAGGACTGAATTCCATCTGAGTCGCTGTTTGTTACAAAACAAAAAGAATTCATCCACTTGGTAACAGCAGAGCCAAACACTAGGCATGGATAATTGCAGTGGAGAAATATTGGCTATTTTATTGTGAGTGACACCAACCAGGAGAATGGGAAGCTAATGCTCAAAAGCCTGATGTCCCTGATAGCAAGTAGGGTACGGACTATATAGGGCAAAACCACATGACACTGTGGGTTAGGGGGTTGGGGTCGTGCTGTGAGCTAATTGGTTGGAGGTCAGGTAAAGGTGATGACATTTCTTCAGGTCCTGAGGACAGCTCTGAGGTTTTTTCCAGCATCCTTCTGTCCAGTCTCATGGGAAAGTAACCAAGGGGGGTTCACCTTAAGGCTCAGGCACTGAAACATATGAGTAATTCAGGTCAAGATGTTACCTTTAGCTTGACAGAGGTCTGCAAGTCTGACCATTATCAGTGCTGGGCTACTGTCCTCTACTGCCTGGGGGTTGGCTGATTACGAGAAGTATAGACATTATTTCTAGAGCTGGGATTTAAAACTGAACTTAATCAAAGTCATAAGAACCCCTGGTTTGAGTTGAATTGTTTTACTACTTTTCATTAAAATTTCATTTTTTGGGGGGGGAATTTCTGACTAACACTAAAACAATTCTGTGAAGCAAAGGAACAAAGCTAGAAAATATTAGTTTTCTTCAGGCAAGCTATGCAGAACTTTGTGCTTTGCCATATGGAACATTATCTCTAATTAATGAAGACTTAAGTTAATATTTTTTCTTTTTAAAATATTTTATTGTATATGCTATTACAGGTTGTCCCACTTGAATATTTTTACATTTTTAATTCATTGAAGAAGGTGGTCATGTAGGGAAAAATGCATATTAATGTATCCAATTCTTGTTTTCACATTAATTATGCTAGGATATGTGTGACTGTAACCTAAATATTAAGGTGGACCCAGTATTAAGTTATATTGCACTTCCATAATTCACTAGAAGAACTCATAGAACTCAGTAAAAGTGCGGCACTTGTGATGAGTTTTATTCTGAAGGCTGTAACTCGGGAACAGCCAAGTGGAAGAGATGTGCAGGTCAGGGCCCTGGGGAGGAGGGAGGCCGCAGGGTTTCCACCCCTTCTCATGGAACTCGGGCCTGTCACCCTCCTGGCATCTCTGCATATTCGCCGACCCGGAAGAGACATTGAGCTTCGGTGTGCAGAGTGTTTCTGTGGGATTTCACTTCATAACTATGATTGAGTACATAATTGGCTATATGATTAAAATCAATCTTCAACTCCTCTCCCTCCCTGGAGAAGGGGGATAGGCTGAAAATTTCAACATTCTAATGAAGGGCTTGGCCTTTCTGGTTTGTCCAGCCCCTCCTTTAAGACTATCTACGGACCTACCTGCAGTTACCTTGTTAGCACAATTTTAGGTGTAGTCCAAAGGAGCTCATTATGAATAACAAAAGATACTCCTGTTGCTCAGGAACTTCCAGTATTGGAAATGCTATGCCAGGAGCTGAGGAAAAAGACTCTCTATCTCTATCTCTATCTCTATCTCTATCTCTATCTCTATCTCTATCTCTATCTCTATCTCTATCTCTATCTCTATCTATCTCTATCTCTATCTATCTCTATCTCTATCTCTATCTCTATCATATCTATATCATGTCTATATCTATATATCATCTATCTATATCATCTATATCTATCTATATCCTTGATTATATCACAGACTTCAAGAGTATATCTGATTCAATTACATAGCATTAAGCAAGTGAAATACTACCTGAATTTTCCAACTGAGACATCTGACTGTAATGTGATGGGCCCAAAATCACATAAGTAAATTCTAGAAAGAACTGCAATCCTAGTTATCTCAGCTAATGAGATGTCCACTTTCTGGGGACATCAGGTTAGACTATGAGACTCGGTTCTCCTAGCAAATTGTGAGATTATCCATGAAGTGTATACCAAAGAAGCATTATCTACTCTAAGTTTGGAAAGAGTTGTAGTGACTTAACAAAAAAAATCTAGCTCTTTTAATTTGGGGAACATCCCATGTGGAACACACTGTACTCATTTCTCTGACTTTGAGCTTTTATTCGTAGTGTAGAGTGACATACTTCCACCTTGTTCAAGAGTCCTGATAGTGAAAATTGATACTTCTCCTTTCAGTGGTTCAGCATTTATTTTATATTGCACACTTATAAAACATTTTGCACTTAAAGACCAAGATTGTTAACTTTCATTGGCTGGGGAACTGAGGCAAAGAATTTTGTCCAAAACTTATATGCTGATCAGCTGTCATCATTAAAAAAAAATTCTATTCTACTGTTTTCTAAAAGTGATCTATGACCACTTTCAACAGGATAAGTTGAAAAATAAATAAACTAGTATGAGAAAGAAGAGAAGAAAGGTAAGAATACTAGCATAAGGATTCATAGAGACACGATATAAAAATTTACTGATTGGCATACTGAAGGATACACAAAGCATACAGCTCTCTCAGAAGGCAAAATGTTTTTAAATATGAGCTGAATAAATACATTGCATAGAATCATGAATGTGTGCTTTAATTTTTATTTCATAGCCAGTGTAAAAATAGAATTCAGATTGTTAGGAATTTTGGGAGTGCTCTTTTTGTCATTTCAAAATCTGAAGTCGTTTTCTGCACATTTCACTTCGGTTTACATTCCTCACCGTCAGCATCGTCCAAAGCCGCACTGTCCAGCGCTGTAGCTGCCGGCCACAGGTGGCTGTGAGCATTGAAACGCAGCTAGTCAGAAACGAGATGTGTTACGAATGTAAAATACATGTGGGATTTTGAAAAACATTATGAATAATTTGAAAATATTCATGCTGAAGTTAAAATATTTTAGATAGATTGGGTCAAATAAGGTGTTATTAACTTTTAAATATTTTTTTTTTGTTTTTTTAATGTATCCACAAGAAATTCTAAATTTACACATGGCTCCCCTCTCTATTTGGACAGTGCCCTACAGAATTCTTTCTTGACATAAAATTTCAGATAGCCATTGCTTTACCTTTCTGTATTGCATATATGCATACAACAGAAAAATCACTGCTGAACAAACACATGGATAAAATTAAGTCCTTAAAAGCATAGCAAAAATATCAAGGATATAAAGTTACTTCTTCAGAACACTAGTCTTTCTCATCTCAGAGAAAGCCCACCCCTTTTGCAGCAGATCCTCAGCTGCCCTAGAGATTATGCACAGAAGCGCTGCTGATTGCTAATTGGGAGTGGCTTCTTCTCGCCATAATTTTAAAGATCTATTGTGAAATTGGGCCTTATCTTGCAAAATTGAAAAGCATTTGGAATGTCAGAGGAAAATTATGACTTTACACAAGTCTATATATTTCTGTGATTTTATTGTTCCCTAAGTGGAAGAGAATATATAATCTGTTTATAAAGGAATATGTAAAGTAAATATTTGTTTTGAGACATTCCAGGTGGGGGTGCATATTGAAATAGACTTAAAGGGATTAGATTTTAACTGGTTCACTGACTTACCCAGTTTGGCCTTAATTTTTTCACCTGTAAAAAGTCTTAGTAATTATTAATGCTCCTTTCAGTTTTAGAATTTCAGGTTGTAGGCTCAAGTCCTAGGACATCCTTTGCCAGTTTTCTTTTTTGGCTGTTATATTTCTGTAGAAATTAAGGGATAGTTCAGTGTATATGGCATGACATTTTTCTACCACTTGTCCTGACTTTCTTTAACTCTTTTTCTGCAAACAATCACACAATCTAAAAGTCACTCTGTTTAATTTAGTAAATTCAGTGAAAGTATTCTTATCTATCATTTAGAATATCTATGTATTTATTTTTTAATATATTGGGGTGACATTAATTAATAGAATTATATAGGTTTCAGGTGTAGAATTCTACAGTACATCATCTGCATGTTGTATTATGTGTTCACCACCTCAAGTCAAGTCCCCTGTCACCATTTATCCCCCTTTACCTTCTTCGACCTGCCCCACCCTGCTTCTCCTCTGGCAACCACCATACTGTTGTCTGTGCCTTTGAGGTTGTTTTTTGTTTTGTTTTGTTTTTTTGCTTAATTCTTTCACCTTTTTCACCTATCCCCACAACCCTTTCCCCTCTGGCAGCTGTCAGTCTACTCTCTGTGAGTTTGTTTCTATTTCATTAGTTTATTTTGTTCATTAGATTACACATATGAGTGAAATCATATATTTGTCTTTCTCTGATTGTTTTTTTTCACTTAGCATAACATTCTCCAGGTTCATCCATACTGTCACAAAAGGTAAGATTTCCTTCTTTTTTATGGCCAAGTAGTATTCCATTGTGTAAATGTACCACAGCTTTCTTATCTACTCATCTACTGTTGGACACCTGGGGCTGCTTACAAATCTTGGCTATTGTAAATAATGCTGCAAAATGAACACAAGGGTACATATATTCTTTCAATTTAGTGTTTCAGATTTCTTTGGTATTCCCAGCAGTGGAATCACTGGGTCATGAGCCAGTTCCATTTCAAAGTTTTTGAGGAAATTCCATCCTGCTTTCCACAGTGACTGCACCAGTCAGTCTGCGGTCCCACCAGCAAGCAGTGTATGAGCGTTCCGTTTTCTCCACATCCTCACCTGCACTTGCCGTTTGTTGATTAATTGATGATAGCCATTTTGACAGGTGTGAGGTGGTATCTCAGTGTAGTTTTACCATATTTTGCCATGCATAATATGCACCCACATTTTGGTGTGCAATATGGTAATTTGCATTTCTCTGGAGATTAGTGATGTTGAGCCTCTTTTCATATATGTATTGGCCATCTGCATGTCCTCTTTGGAGAAGTGTCTGTTCCGGTCCTTTGTCCATTTTTTAATTGGATTGTTTGGTTTTTTTGGTGTTGATTTGTTTGAGTTCTCTATAAATTTCAGATATTAACCCCTTATGAGATGTATGATTGGTGAATAAGGAACCCATTCAGTGGGTTGTCCTTTCACTTTCTTTTGGCTTCCTTTGCTGCACAAAAGCTTTTTAGTTTTAACCAAGGGTATAAATGACCTGTTCTCCTAAACTTACAAGTCTCTGAAGAAAGAAACTAAAGAAGGTACAAATATGTGAAAGCATATACCATGTTCATGGATAGAAATAATATCATTAACATGTCCACTCTACCTAAAACAACCTATAGATTCAATGCAATTCCTATCACGATATTGATGTGTTTCACAGAAGTAGAACAAATACTCTAAAAATTAAATGGAACCACAAAAGACCCTGAATAGCCACAGTGATCTTGAGAAAGAAGAACAAAGTTGGAAGAATTGTACTACCTGATATCAAACTATACCACAAGCTCATAGTAATCAAAACAGTCTGATACTGGCATCAAAACAGACACATAGATCAATGGAACAGAATAGAGAGCCCAGAAATAAACCCACGCCTTTATGATTAGTTAATATTTGACAAAGAAGGTAAAAACATTCAATGGGTTAGAGACAGTCTATTCAATAAATGGTGTTGGGAATGTTGGAAAGATATGTGCAAAAAAATGAAACTAGACCCTTCTTACACCACACACAAGAATTCTCAAGGTGGATTGAAGACTTAAATGTTACACTTGAAACCATAAAAGTCCTAGAAGAGAACAAGGCAGTAAAATCTCGGATATTTCTCATGGCAATATTTTTTTCTGATATATAACCTCAGGCAAGGTAAACAAAAAATAAAATATTTCTTACACAAAGAGCAGCGCTTTATTTCTACAAGGGCATCCAGTGCCCCTAGACTTCATGAAACGGTAGGGGCTTATATCATCTCTTTCTTTAAATCTTGAACAGAATTGTTTTCTAATTTTTTCACTAGATGAACTAATTTCCTTGAACTGTTTTACTGATTATTCTTATATGTTAAGCAAGGCACAGAAATCAGCTTCTCCCATTTTCTATGTTAATTCCTCATTAGACAGCTTCCCACTGCAGGTGAAGTGCGTCGTCACTGACACCATCACTGCAAGCGCCCGGACCCTCGTTCCTCTCAGTGGTGTGAACAAGGTGCAGGCGAGTGGCGATGTCGGCCTGTTAGCAGCAGCGTGAAAGTTTCTTCGTGCTTGGGGCCATTTCGTGGTTCGTGGGGGATTAATTCCTTATTAATGAAAAAGCCATGTGTATCCATCCTAGTTTTCAGTTGTCTCCCAGAGCAACAGGAGCTTGGAGAACTGAACTTGGAGAATTAAACTTTAAAAATTATTTCTAAATCTGGAGTACTGGTTTGGCATTTGCTATCATACTTTATTACTATCAGTTTTCATCAGATTTCTCTCACAGAAACTTTGAGAATAAGTTCAAGTTAGCCTGTACTGTCCTCTGCTCTTCTTCACGGGGAAGATCTAGTGAGTTACATGTAAAAAGCAAAGAATAATTTACATCACAGAGTCATACCCTAGATAAATAAAGGTGTCTCTTTTTTATGATCACATATCCAAACAAGCACACTTGCACAAACATAGTCAGTGGAATCTCCAAGGAGTTTTTCCCTCTCACAACCCCTCCCCACCTCATCCCACCTCTTCTCTGTCTCCTTGATATCTCACACCTTAATTCCTACTTCCTTATGTTCTGGCTGACCTTTCTCTGACCATCAGGGCCTTGAGCGCATTCCCTGTGGAATCCATCAACTCCTCTCTGTAATTAGCTTAGCGGAGCCACTGTGAAGTGATGCAAGAAGGCTTTAGCTTCCCCAGAGCCACACTTTGTAGTCCAGCACGCTCCTTATCTGTTGCTCCAGGGAGCCAGATACCAGGAAACCATTATGTTAATACAGCAACAGCAGCTCTTATTTTTTCAGTCCCACAAAAACCACATGTGACCTGACATGATCTCAAGATATAAACAAGTACCCAACATACTTTGGGCTCCCAGGTGCTGAGTTTTCTTTCTCGCCTGACTTTTTGGCCAAAACCAAATCCGTGATCCATTCCCTGAGGGATGGTGATGCCGTCATGCCCACCATTGGGCCTGGAAGTTTACTGGGAGCAGTAGTATGTGATGTTATTCAGGGGCCTCTGGTTAGAACTATCTACTGTCTTTTCAACTTTTATTTGAACATATTATGTTTTCTTCCAACAGTTTTATTTTACCTATTTACTGAGTGTTGTACTAGTTTTGTTTTTCTGAAATAAATTTTACTTTGTTGCTCATTTTCCTTTGAAAATTACTCTTGTTCTATGGACAATTTACAGAGATTCAGAAGAATTAGTTTTATATTTTGTTTCTCACAACTTGCTTTTGATAAACTACGTATAATACCCTATTTAGTTATACAGATTACAGACTAAGGCAGTCATTTTGACTTCTCAAAGCGCCTTATAACTAACTGACTTAACCATTTTTTTCTAATTAGGGTTCTGTGTTCTTTATAAAATGTATATTTTGTTTTCTTTAGCCAAATGGGAATGTGCCTGATAATTTTGAATTAAAAAAAATTATTTTCTTTCCCATCTAAGTGACAGAGTTAGTAATTTTAAGATCAGCCTTCAAGAAGTCTAGAAAGCATTTTGAAATTAGTGGAATCCCTCCTCTTTTTTCTCTCTTTTGCTAATTTTATTTTATTATTATATGAAGATTATTAGAAATGTAAACTACAGTATATTTTTGAGAAATTAGTATTATTTTCAGAAATGATTGTCACACCTCATAGGTTTAACAGTAGTGAGAATGTGATGGAATGTTGGACATGGTTAAGTAGAATACTTTTTGGTGTGATTTTCTTTTCCCACTTAAACCTTCAGTTAACAATATGCCTTCTTTCCTGTAACTTGTACACCTCCTTTATATTTTTTTTAATGAAAGCCTTCATTAACTTCAATGACTTGGCAATTTATCCTTTAAAATATTTTTCACATTTGCAAATTGATACCATCTTTGACTCTGGGAGTCCATTTCTTGACTGGACGAGGGCGGGAAAGAATTGCTGAGGAGAGATGAGCTCTCTGTAGTATGGTTCAGTGCCGGTCAGTTACCGTGCTGGTTGGGGGCTTTGCTAATCTCAACAGGCTTTCCAGTGTGAAGCCTTCTTGCCGGCCTCACTGGAACCTTGTCTCAGTGCCCAAGTAACACAAGATGGTCAAAGGTAAGGTTTGCTTCTGTGCTAACAAGCACCCTGATTTCCTTGCGATACTCAGGCCATTCTGCAGAACTCCGGGCCATGGAAACTTCTTTGTAGGCTTAGGCCATTTAGAGACTGAAAACCTACTACAGATCTTGGAATCCAGAGACAAGTCCAGAAAGGGGCTCCTGCGCTGCGCCCTGCATATCCATTGGTCCCACTTGGCCACACTTGCATACATGTTCCCCATTCTGTGGTGTCAAAAGAAGGAAGATTTTCATCTGTGACTCTAAAGAGAGGCTTGTGTGTACATATAATCAGTTTTGAGAAGCATCAGTGTATCACAGCAGATCGGGAGCTTCTTGTCCCCCTCCCGTGTGTAGTTTTCCTCCTTTCTATCAGGCAGCATCTGGGAATTCGGGTGTGTAAGTCAGTCTCCGTTGTTTCTAATGATAAATCTTGAACAAGTTATATCTCAGGGCACTAGAAAAAGTACTACTAAATCAGCACCAATAAATAATTTGGAGTATGTATGTGCACGTGCCCGTGTTCTTCTGTTTCCTTTTCTCTTAATTATAAAACTGGTCTGGAATCATTTTTAAAATTTATAAAATGTAAAAAAGAATAAAGCCCTCTTACAATCTTCCTCTCAGTGATGGCCTCTGTTAATATTATGAAATGATTGCTTACTGTCCTGTTTTCTATGCATTTTATATTTTATGTGGTTGAAATTAGACTATATACAAATTTTTGTGTTTTTTAAAAATATTCACACTTTCTTATGCTATTAATAGTTTTGATATATCTAAAAAATTGACTCTACGACAACGATATGCTTTTAAAGGTACACTGAATCACAAATTGCATATCAATTTTATGCTTCTGTTGAATTTTTAAAATAATGCCAATGAAAATTAGTGTGCTGTGCCGAGTACACTAGTAATTAGTCATATTTACCTGTTTTCAGTGAAGCACTTAAGCATTTGCCGATAATAAATTTGCAGTGCCAGTTCATCACCAAATGGTAGCTGAACTTCTAATGTTTTGTCTTGGATATACAACTGTTTTTTAACCTCTGGTTACCAACCCTCTGAGAAGTCAGTGAAAGCTATGAATCTTCTTCCCAGAGAAATGCATATTCACACTAAAAACTGATTGTAATGATAATGAGTTATGATATGCCAGGCACACTGCCAGCTGCGTTACCTGTGTCATTTCATACAGTCCTCAGAGCAGCACTGTAGGGATGCACTGTTAGCCTTATTTTTAAGATGAAGACATTGATGCTTTAAGGAAATTAATTTTCCCACGGCCAAGGAGCTAGTCACTGAGGCTCAAACTCTGAGTTTTATGACTCCAGAGCCCAGCTCCTAAGTCATTGTACACCTAATTTTAGGGAAATTATAAATTCCTAATGCCTCCTTACCGATATTCACGTTAAGGACACCCTACGTATTTCAATCTAAGGATTTTTATTGGCAGTAAGGTGTTTGTGTGATTAATGAATGTTTCTATTTTTATAGCTTATTTAATATATAAGTATTTGTTGAACATTTACTATTTAGAATACTTGTTAGGTTCTGTGATATGGCCCTTATCCTTGTGGAGTTCACTGTCTCCATAGGACAATGGCAGTTATGTATATCAGACAATGAGAAAAATAACAATATGAAGTTGAATACACTGTAATTAGATATTTCCATAGGCAATACATGAAAATCAATCTCTTTACATTGTCATACCTTGATGCAGTTGTCACTCTTTGACTCTCTGATTTATAAAAGGGAAGTCAAATCTAAAAGGCCACTGTGTCCTCTGGGAAGCTGGAAGATTCAGTGTGTCATAAAAATGAGGTCTATAAAGTGAGACTCTGAGAAGTAAGGGTGTACCACATCCAGAATCCTGAGTGGTTTCATCAACGTCATCTGTGAGCCCCAGGGAGTGCAATCATGCCCAATACGGAGATTCAAGAATGTTTAAGCCAGTTCTCAAAGCATGTATCACAGGTAATTCTTTGGAGCTGCACATTGTAGGGAGTAGAACACCTTGCTAGTTGCTGCATTTGACTCAAGTAGGGTTCCTGCTGACAGAGAGCACTGAGTGTTTCAAATTATGCTCCAGAGCCTCGAGTCATGCAGAAGGAGTAGTGGTGATTTCCCAACCGTGGATGAAACCACGTTGCGTGGGAAGCTTGTTTAAGCAGAACACCTGACAGTCAAGGCTGTCAGAGTGGCTGTGGCTGTAATTCAAAGAACTGCTCTCTATAGGAGCATGTGATGGGAAATTTGTACATGTGACTTGCGCAGCTGCTGTATGCAAGGTTTTCATAGATAATGGCTATTATAAAATATGAAGGGTGGATTATGTCAAGCTTTCTAGTAATAGGGTCCTTATCAACTCTTTGTACCGTTTTAGAATTTTACTTCTTTAAAGCTTTAATCACTTGGCCTATATATATGATAGAATTAATTTAAAAATAGCATTGGAATTTTCTTTTCAAAGCAAATAGAAACCTAGTTGTGCTAATCACAGTATATAGTTTGTCTCCATTTATGAGTCATTTTTATTTGAAATGTCTAAAATAAGATTCTTTTATGACATTTGTACTATATTTTAATCAGTTTAATAAATTGTTTTAAATTTTATTGTACACACTGTTTTTGTAATCTCTGCCACTAGTTAGCATTACTTTTAAAGTGAGGCAAGGATTTTGTGAAAACCTGTATGTCTGTGAAATCCCTAGATGGAAAATATTTTTAAAGAACGTAAATTCTTATCATTGTTCACAGATCATTTGAACCTATCTAGCTACTAGTTGTTTGAACTAATTTTCCAGACAGATATGCAAATATCTTGATGGGTTTTATTTAATTTCAAAAGAAAAATATGAGAGCAACTCTATAATTTCTTAAATTCATTCCTGGGGAAACATATAATTGAAAGGAAAACATTCCTTTTCATATCTCCTTTGAACAGATCCTTGAGTTGTTGGGGTAAGTAGTAGATTGATGTTAAATGTCTATCGCACTTCAGATTCACAGAGAGAATTCAAGACATAGTAACTGTCCACCTTTGAATTGGCTGTGTGTGTCTTTGCATGCGTGTGCCTGTGTATGGTGCTTACACTGGGCCTTCTGATTTCATGATAAGTAGGCATAGGGACAATAAAATTTGACATTCTTAACTGTTACTAGCACTTGTCCCTATAGCCCTGTGCAGTTATCTTCCTGTAACGATGCAGAAGCCGGAGTCATAAACTGAGCATGTCCCCAAGGCACTGCCGTACACTGTGAATAGTGTTCACAGGGTCTGGTGTCTTTGACCTAAGACTAAATTGGAGAAGAGGGAAGAGAAAAAGAAGTTTTGAAAGTGGAATAGAAGTCAAGAAAAAATATGCTAGAAAGACAGACATGTGCAAATGTTCCCTAAGTTTTTGAAAAAGGATTTATTTAGATGGACCTTTTCATACGTGCAAATGTTCCTTTGCTCAAGAGCCAAACCCTGTATTGGGAGCCTCCGTTGCTGGTGTGTGTGAGTGTGTGTGTGCATGTGTGTGTGTGTGTGTGTGTCGGCAATAACACACTCATGAGATAATACAAATAATCAGTGAGGGAATAATTAATGATGTGGCAGGGAATATTTTTTGATAAATGCTTGGGGAATGAGGTGACAGGCGTGAAATTGGAAAATTCCTTCAGCGATCTAAAATATAAATAGCTTTCGGAACTGAAAAGAGTTTCACAGCTGAAGATTTTATTGTGTTGAGAGGAAAAACTTTTTTCTCTCCCCCACTCCCTCCTCCTTTGCAAGTTGTTTGTCCATTCACAAAACAAATACTCTGAAGCCCAGCGCGGCTCATGGGAATAAATTTCAGGTCGAATTAGTACAGTTTCCTTGCTGTCAGGATGCTGGAATTAATGGTGTTTTGATGACACAAATTTTGAAGGGCAAACAAAGAAGCTGAAGGGAGAGAGACATGACTCCTTAGAAGCTTGGTCCTCCTCTCCCCCAGCCTCTCTTGTCTTCCCTGTCATCCGTCTGCCAATCTCCCTGTCCATGGTTAGTTAAAGGCGCTTTTTATCCTCTTTTCTTTCCCACAGAGTTTGCCAGATCCGGCCCGGTGCCTGGGTTCCAGGAGGACACGCTGCAGTTGGCCTTCATCGACTTGAGACAAGTAAGTCTTTGTGTTTTTGTTTTTTGTTTTTCTTTTAAGATGTGTGACTGAAGACCATCAGGTCTTAAGGAAAAGGGGAGGGAAGGGGGATTGGCGTTGGCGATTCACACTGGAGACCTAAGGGTTTTTCTCTGTGTTTGAGGCCACCTCTTTTATTTAGCTATCTGGGATCCTTAGCTATGGTGGAGTTAAAGGTTTTGTGGATAGAAGGGAAGGCAGGAGGTGGGAGGAGGGACCCAGAGTAGAGGGACTCAAGTGACCCTCAAGTGATGTGACCCATTGTGCTATAGTTGGCTTCTGCAGACACAGCAAAAAGATAACTCGGCAAACCAATGCTAAGCAGGTGCACTGATGCAGAGACTGCCCGCCTAGAGAACTTTTGTTTGCAGATAATGAGGGCAGCAGCATTTAAGGAAAATGAAATGTTTTACATTCTAGATTGTTGGTTTGCCGTGTTGACTTGTTCCTATTGCCTGAAGTCTTCCCATCTCCTTCTTCGTGGAATGTGGTCAGCCATGAGTGACTAAGTGGTCATTTTAGAAGATGGTTAGCAAAGGCCCTGACCACCCATGCTAACCTGATAGGCAACCCTGTTAAAGTAACATGATGAAAGCCCATCCTGAGGCATACCTGAGCTTTGCAAGCCCATCGGATACAACGAGTTGTTCCATAGAGCTGTTGCCCACCGGTTGAAGTGGTGGGTGGGCCTTGGTGGTTTGGGTACAGAGGAGCAGGATGGGTGGGGGCCTGAGGAGGGAGAGAGTTAACTGGGCTCTGTCATCTCTTCACTCTGAAGATGGATGGGGTTGGATAGAAAGTGTGAATGAAGTAAGAATCAATGACTGATGCTTCTCTCCTATTAAAACAATCTTTTTTTTGGTCTGTTTTAAAAAAGGGGGCTGGCTTTGTTTCTCCTGCCATAATGATTCAGTGCCTCTTGTTTTCAGAGCTGACATAGTTTGCATTCTGAAAACTTTTAGATGCCCAGGGTATTTCTTAAAGCTGTATCGGTAGTCTCCTTACCACTGTGACTCGATTCATGCTGGAACAGCTTTTAACCCATAATGGATGGCTTGAGCTACCCCTGAATCTGTGTGATGGGTGGTGTAATCTGTCATCTGATGACAATTCTGGAAAGCCCTGTTAAGCAGAAAACAGAATATTGTGTCTCCATAGATCCGCCAAAGTTTGAGGATTCAGGCCGCGTCCCAGAAACGTGTGTCAACTTAATATTTGGGGGCCGAGGTGGGGGCTCTCTTACACATAAAGGCTTTCTCAGCATGGTCGTGAATGGAGCTCAGTAGCTCTCTACACTTAAGGGTTTCCACCTGTGGATTCAGTCGCTCAACTGAGACATTCAGGTTTTAACCCCTTGGCTGATGTAAGACTGAAAGATTAGGGTTTTACTTTAGGGTTTTGTGGAGTGGATCTGTTGGAGTTTTTCCCCTTTTTCTTCTCAGAAACTTCTAAGCCAATTGGCTTTCTTGGAAAGCAGAAACTGAATTTCATTGGGGAAACACATCTGAGGAAAAAAAATTTCCCTTCTCACTATTCATGAGAAGGCAGTGTGGCCATTCTCTCTAGTTTGTGGTTTGAGTCCCTATGGAAAGCAACTAGTGTTCGCAGAAAATGTTAACTAAGGGAATAAGTTGGAAAGCACAGCCAACATAAGGTGAATCTGAGCAGGGGAAGCATGCTCCAGCGCTCGTGCGCTCTCAGTGAGCCCCGTCGTTTATGCTTAAGTTCCTGTGTTGTCACATTGTGTTCTCCAGGTCCTCGTATGATGTTTTAACAGTAGAACCCCAAACTGCAAAATTTTGCTAATAATGAAAGAGCATGTCTCTTCCTGTTGAATCTGTCACCTAATTTCCATTAACATCAGTCTCTATTAAAACAGCTTAAATTTTTTAACAGATCATTTGAAAAACTTTACTAACTCTCAAGCTGTAGCTCATTACTAGGCGGTCTCGGGTAGGTTGAATTACTGTGAGAAAAATTATCCTTCCACATCCTATCCTGAAAATGTTGATCTCCTTGCAGTTATCTTAGTGATTCTCATAATTTATTGCAAGTGAGCATCTTTTTAAAAGGAGACTTCTTTTTTTTTGAACTGTAGAGATGTTCAAACTATAAATAGAAAGCCTGGGAGTATGTTTCCAAAGGAAGTACCTTGACTTCAAATGAGGCATGATTAAGCATTCTTGAATATGTGTCCTTTGCATGTGCTCTTTGGAATCTTAAAATAGAGTTAAAGAATTCAGAGGCTGGAGGCTAGTCTTAAAAATCCCACAGTATAACCTTTGGCCTGATCCTTGAATCCCTGTACAGCACCCCAGACTGTGCTTGAATTTGTTCCTTGAAGACAACTCACTGGTTCAAAGCAGCAAGGTCCACCTTAGGAAGGTGAGAAAGCTATTTCTCACGTTGGCTAAAAACTGTCTCAGTTAACTTGGACTCTTTATGTTTTTATTAATGCATCCCAATTTGGGGGATGGGTTTTTTTATCCTGATTTGTCGAGCTTCCTATCTTGTCATAATTGAGTCTTCTTCAAATGCAGCATTGTCACCTGTTCCTCATCTAGTCCTTATGTGGCTGATTTTATGGACCAGAGTTGGAGACTGCACTCTCTTTGGACTATGTCTTTCTTTTAAACATACTAACAAACAGATTTTTATCAATTTTATTTATTTAGACTATCAAAACCTCTTATGTTCTGACTTAGTCATCCACTTCATTAACTAAATTTTATGTCCTTTATAAGTCAAAGATAACAATAAACAGGAATGGCAGATGTCAAAAGGAAGAAGCCAAAGTTAAAATGAGCTATGGGTTGCACCCCCATGCGAGAAGGGGTTCGTCCCCAGTTCAGTGAAGCAGGGTGTTCCTTCATTGTCATTGAGTGTATTTGCCTCCCTGGTTTGTGAGCACACTCATCCTGAGCACGCTGTCATGTTCTTTTGCTTTAGAGTGTTTCAGATACTATCAACTGGATGATAATTTTTAAAATATTCAAAACATGGAATGTGTGATGAAATCATCTCTTTATAGGCTGTAATAGCAGGGTGTCATGTAAAAGCTATAGAATTTCATCAGGGAGCAAATTAGATGTGGATAGCAAAACTACTCATCCTTTCTCTTTTGTCCTGTCTACTCTGATTTTCCTGCTTCTTAAGGAAAAAAAGTGATGTGACATTTTGAATATACAAGCTTTCATGATATTGTACATGCATAGCACTTGAAAGTTATAGTAAATTTATGTACTTGTCTCATTTGTCAGATTTCTGGGGTTAGAATACCTGACAAAATCTCCTTTTTTGCCACTTTGTACTTTCTGTATTTCCAAATTTATAAAAGTAGTATTGTAGTACAACTTCACATTCATATACTAAACATATGTGCATATTTCTATCAAAATCCAAATTTGGGTTAATACTAAATATTGAGAAGGACAACCTAAGGGTTCACTTATGAACTACCTTGAAGTGACATGTGCACTCCAAGTACTTGTACTTGCTGACCTAAAATAATGGGGAATTGCAATACAAGGCCAATTCTCGGGAGTTATTTGATTTTTTAACAGTGCTTTGTTTTTTTTTTATTTTTCTTGTTGTTAAACATTCAATAGATAATGCTGATGAACACCAGAGTTTGAAGTTCAGTTAATTTTTATTTCAATTAATCAAATTCTGAGTGTCTACAGTGAACAAAGCATAGCTAGGTGCGTGGAAATACACAAAGAGGATACAGCCTCTGCTCTCCAGGAGCAAAGAGGTGGTCAGCAAATACTTGACTCTAACATAAGACACTGTGAAAGTACGACATTCGCAGAATGAAGCCATTAGGCATGTTCTAGTGATTTCTGCAGCTTTTGCTAAAACACCACATCACTCCAAAATGTATTCGCTTAAAATAAAACTTATTTATTTACCTTAAGTTTCTACAGATTGGCAATTTGCAGTAGGTTCAGCTGAGCTCACTCAGGTTTTGAGGTCAGTGTGCTAGATGAGCTAGGGGCTGCCCGGTCCAGTGTGCCATGGGTAGGCCACCTCTTCTCTGCTCCATGTGATCTCTCATCCAGGGGCAGCCTAGACCAGGCTTATTTACCTGGCATCCTGACAGGGTTCCAAGACAGCAAGAGGACATGTGCCTTGAGGCCTCCACTTGGAACTAGCAAACCATCTATGCTGTTGGCTACAGCTAGTTAAAAAGGCTGGCCCAAATTCAAGGAATGGGGAAATAGTTTCCAACTTAACACTCTGGTTGGGATATAAGACTTTTATGTAAATGATGCAAAATGAACAGCACAAGTCAGGAGCAAGATTGTATGCATAGATACCAAAAGAGGCCATGAAATAGAGAGGTTTTTTGCAGAACTGAACAATTATAAAATATTTCATGGAAAAGATGAAGAGTTAAACAGAAAGTTAGATGTTGATGGGCAGAAGTTATTTCAAGTATTGACAGTAGCTAGTTTTAAGTTTTGTTTAAAACTGTGTGTTTTTTTCAACAACCAGTTTGAATTGAACATACAAATAAGATATACATATGTTGTTGAAAATAAGCTATGTAGTGCTTACCTGACTGTAAAGGAAAATTATGCTTTTAGTCGAAAGTTTGGAAAATACAGAAAGGTTCAAACAATAGAGGAAGTATTTTCTTCAATTTTTTTTACCTGTATATAAGTTTATAAAAAGTTGGGTTCATACTGTGTGTATAATGTTTTAAACCTGATTTTTATTTACATATAACATTATTAAACTGGGAGAGTGCCAATGATCTTAATTTAAAAAAATACTTATAATGCACATATTTTTATAATATCAGTCCTGAACATTCACATGTTTCATGATAAAAAAATATAAAAGGATGAAAGTCTCATTCCTGGCCAACAAGTTTTTCTTCCTAGAGCAGCTGCTCTTGTTAACTTTTTGTGTATATTTAGAGATATTTATATATATTAAAGTAATTACAAATATATGTTCTTTGTTTTTTCCTTTAGCAGTGTGGCTCAGAAAGATTTCGGTGTCAGAAAGCCAGGCCTCCTCATTCTTTTTCAGCACCACATAATATTCCACTGTGGAATTTTCATGATTTTCTTAAGTGATCCCTACTGCCTGACAGCTGTCTGTTCCCAGAGCTTTTTTTTCTACTCCGCTGTTACAAATGACATTTCGAAGAGACACCTTGCATACACACACTTATTTTTATCTGTAAGTGTGCCAATCATAAATTCCTGGAATAGAACTGCTGGGCCAGAGCACGTTCATTTGTCATTTTTATAACTATTGTTAAAATTTCCAGCCCAAGTCTTTGCTCCAAAAAGTGTACAAAAGTGGGTGGCAGACATTTAAAATAGTTGTTTGTTATGTTATTGACCTTTCATACCTAATTCATGACTTGTGTTTTTTATCCTTTTGCACCTGAACTGCTGGCCTGAGCTGAGTGCAGTGTCATCCGCAGCCCCATCAGCCCACACCACCTCCTGACCTCTCCATCTCATACGTGGTTTTCTTAGCCCAGCTTTTTGTTAAGTCTGCTCTGTTTCTCTGGCTTCATTTTCTCTCTTTTCACACCAATTCCTTTCCTCTTTGAGTCGGGCTGGTATGGTAACATCTTCTGATTTTTGTATCAGTCACATGGTCTGTGACCGTCTTCCAGCATACTTCTCTGTTTCAGGTGTGATACCAGCAATGTCACCGTTTCCTCTGACTTCAAACCCAAGTTTACAGATCTTACCTCACTCTCAGGGAGGAAGACAAGTGGCCATTGGATCCTCAGGGGGTGTGCGCCTGAAGGCCCACCGAGGGGCTCGCGGTGCGCTGGGTGCCCAGCAGCCCTTCCTCCGTGACTCTGTGTATATGATTTAACCAGGATCTAGGCTGTCTTTCCTCCTTTAAGAATTAGGCTAATTTCTTTAAACCACCATTTCTTAATTTCTCTTTTCTTTCTTATTCTTATTTTTACTGTTCAGCTTCCTCATGGGCCTCTTTTTTTATATCCTATACTTTTCCTCATCAAAGGCTGCTTATTGCCAGCTGCCCTGAGAAAGTTCACTTTTCCGTTATTCACATTCATTGTAAGAGACTCTCAACTTCCCCAGAAAAATTACTTGTGTTATTTGTGTATTTATTTAATTTATAGCTGTTCATCTTACATGTTTGACCAACAGGAAAAGGTTTGAGTATGTTTTTTTCTTCAGTGATATAACCTTTTCTGTTCTTGGTCCCAATTGTTAAATTATTTCTGGCATACGTAAGTTTTACAAAGCTGAATGAACTTGACTGTGGCATTGCCTCAGATCTCCTGAATGGAAATTGTTGGCAACAACTTTAATAGCAAAGCTATCCCAAGATATCTACGGCTTTTTTTAGATTGAGCTGGTTACATTCCCTACAGGCCAGCTATTCCCCAATTTCTAACCCTTCAGGCTGAAGTAAACATGGTGCATTTCCACTGCAGGCACTTAACCTCCCTTAAAAACAAGCATAGGGCCTCAGAGAAATAATTGTATACTTCTTTGGAAATGTTGAACAAATTCTGATATAAAATTATTACCTTCAGTTTATGAACATCAGGTAGGGAAACCTGAGAATAACTTAAGAACCCAATTATATAAAACTGTCCCTCCTGTTTCCCATCTTATCTTGATCCTACTCAATAAAATTTTGGTTTTTGAATCAAATCGCCTTCCCTTCTCTCTGCCCTCCCCAAGTCTAATGAAGAATATTTCTGCTAAGAGGAGTGTTCCTTCTTTGTCTGCTCTTGGCTCTTGTGGCAAGATCTTAACTTTGCCTAATAATTGCTTATATTTTAAACTCAGTAGAGCACTCTACTATATATTATATAAATCAAAAACTTATTTTGTCTGATATGCCAACATCAACATAATATATAGTCAGTAGAATTTCTTTTTAATGTTTCACTCTGGCCAGTCTAATCAACCCCCAATGAGGAGGCAAGTGTCGGGGTGAGACAGTCCCACGGCTGGGAGACCTCAGGTGTCAGTCTTCATCACAACCATTCAGCTGTATTTAACAGGAAGAAAGCTGACTCCCACATGTACTTCCTAATACTTGTTTGTAACCTGCCGGTGTAATTTGGAGGGGTTTTTTTTGGGGGGGGATTAGAGGGTCTATAGTTTTCCCCAATATTTACAGAGCTGCTACCAATAGAGTCATAGTGGAAAAGACCAGAGGTGCGGGGAAAGGGCAGTGCGGGCAGGTGTTCGTGAGGGATAGTCTCAGTGGAGGAAAACAGAGTGGCATACAGACCCTGTAGTGGTAAAGTGTATGGATCAGTGAGGCTGTCAGGAGACATACCCTCCACGTGCTCAGGTGAAGTATTTTGTTGACTTTTAGATTGTGTTTGATCTTGAATATGCTGTAATACTTGGAGTCATGTGCACCAGAATCAGAAATCAAACAGTTTGACAACTCACAGAGTTGGAAGATGCCATTCCTGTGACTAATGTGGGTGGAGGAGTTAGAAAACACGTCATCTTGGAAAAGGTTATCTGTATCGCCCATAAGGTAGCATATCTATGTGGACAGCATGTGCATGTGGGTAGATGTCCTTCTGTCACATCCCAAAGGCATTTGGTAATTAGGAGAGGATGTAGTAAGTAATACAGACCACCCACACGAATCTTTTTTGTTGTACAGAGCCACTAAAAATTTCTGCAGACCACAGTCCGTGTCTTGACATAGGCACAGCAAGCATTTGGCTAAAACATAGACCTCCCTGATCGGAAAACATTCATTCGCCATTTAGCACTCTGCCTCGCACTGTTGCAGTGAGTGTCGTGGTGTAGAGGGCTTAGTTCAGTGACCAGAGCCTGGTCCCTGCCCAAGAGAAGCTTACAGTCTTGTGTAATTTGCCCTTGCTTATAACAGGCCTTTTAAACATTCTACTCTTCCTAAAAATCTCTCTTCAGGTGGCCTTGGAGCTTCGAGGGGATGCCACTTTATCTAGATTTTGAGTTTTTGTATTGATGTCGCATTGTTCAGTTTTAGGGACAGCTGCCTAGTTTTCTGGAAAGATCCCCAGGAAGACAAATCTGCTGTACACTGATACACAGGCTTTCAGAAAAGAGCTTTAGCTATGGTTTGGCATACTGACATAAATAACATGGTCAACTTGAAATACTTTAAGAAGTGGTCTTTTGGTTTTTGAAAGCAAGGTTTTCTGGTTGTAATGACAAAATTGTTTTGCCCAAGTTGTTTTGACAGAAACCCATAACCTTCAGAGTGATACTTCTAACCCCAAAACAAGCGCTGACATCAAATGATCCCTAATCCCAAGCAGGGGAGAGTTAACACCTTTGGATTCAATTAAAAATATATAATGTTTTTGAAAATAGACTCCACTGAGCTAGACCTTTGACCCCATGTAAGCCAAGGCTGGATCGGCAAACACAAGGATGTGCATAGTCTTCAGCCACTGGGATGCTGCCGCAGCCTCTCAGACCAGATGTACCTCCTTACCTTGCTTGGGACATTAGTGTCTAGAGCCATCATGGAAAGTTTACAGACAGAATCAGTAATAAGTAACACATTCTGGGGTTTACAGAATGGAGAAGAGTCTATTCTTGAACCACTGAGACTCTGTCTCACCTCATGAAGTAGGAAGGAGGTAAGTTAAAAAATTCTGCCTCAGAGCCCTTTCTTTAAATTTAACACAGAAGCTTTTTTTTCCCCAGATCAACATCTCATGAAATAATATCCAAGCAGAGCTCAACTCTTATTGAGAGTCTGTAAGGTGTCATTTTAAGTGCTAGGTATTGACCCAGGTATTTAATGGGCCAAATGTCATCATAGTGAATGGGGAAAGTTGGTTTCTATTCATCATCTTCTCACTATGGAAATCATTTTACCAACTTATAGATCTAATTTCTTAAGTTCTCATGGAATTGTTTCAGGAGGTTGGGAATCAGAGGGGAGGGAATAATTATTAGTAGTGGTTGCTAACCAAATGGAGACCATGGTAATCTTATAAGAGGTAGACTTCTTATTTATTTTTTTTAAACAGTGAATAGTTGGGGTCCTTGAAGGGAAGGTGGGAGGTCTGATCAGCTCTACAGTGTATTTTCCAGGGACCTTGCTCTTCCTCAGAGAGGAAGTCGCCCACTTAGTAGGAATGTGGGCAACAGACACTCAGTTCTTTGCACAGTTCAGCTTGGTAGAGAGGCGTAGCTTCTGAGCCACTTTAAGGGCCTCACCCTTTAGACAGTTGGTCTAGAAATGCCAATGCAGGATGACAGGCACTGTGGGCCCCATCAGTCCTTAAACTGTATTAATGGAAGATGTGCAAAGACAGACAATGGTGAGGGACCTTCAGTGAGGAGCAGTTGTAGACAATTTTTTGGTTAGCAGGAGACAAAACACCAGGCTTTTGACATATTTTACCATGAATAATACATCGGTTTTGGCCGTTGACGCATGGGCCTTCCAGACTAACATTATCTGTCATTACTGGCAACCCATATTGACACAGTGTTGGGTTGATGGGGGTCTAACCCAGAGGCAGTGCTCTGCTGCGTAGAGGTTCCACCAGGGAATAGAACAGCCTTTTTCAGCAGTGTGTCTCGTCTGTGACAACCCTCCTGCCCCTTCGCTCCGGTAGAACAACTGTAACTTTTAACATGGGCATGGTGCCAGCATCATTTTAGATAGCCTCATAGTGACATCTATCAGTTCAAAAGCTAGAGTTTCATTCAATTTCAGCTCTCATGATAAGCTAATGAGTATAGCATACTGAACTACCTGGAAGTTTCTGTTAGCTCATGAGCGTTGGTGATCCTCTCAGCTACATTCTAAGAGACCTAGGTATTCTGTGAAGCTAGCTTTTAGGCTTGCCTGAGGCCCTGGACCATTCTCTGCTTTTCCCAACAAGCCATGCCTCAGAAACCCTTATTTCCCACACACAGCATGAATATGCATACTCATATCTGACCATCTGGAGTCACATACCTGGAATCTGACAGTGACATCTTTAGGTGAAAGTCATCACCAGTGAATTTCCCTGGGAGTAGCAGTGGTATCAGAGGTTGTTAAAGTAATGTTCGTGTAATTAAAGCCTAACAGGGTATGAACACAAACCTCATCTCTATTAATTACACTGTCTAGCGTCCTACTGGAGAACACTCATAGGCCAAGGAAAGGGCAACAGAGCCAGGCCTTGGAACTAATTTCTAACTAACTAGTGCATACTACTGCAAGCCGCTGGAGGGCAGCAGAGAGTGACAACAAAGGACTAGATGTAGGGAATAGGGGCATATTTCAGTTTGCCAAGAAAGAAGCCCCCTTAGCTGTGAGAGAATTAGCTACCTGGGAGTCACAGCCACAAGCATAGGCCCTGGGGAACAGGAACCAAAAAGAGCATCCCAAACCCTGCTCTGAAGGTTAAAACACTCTGTCTAGGCAAATCAGGAACCAGGAATGGGTAAAGAATTGTGGTAAGACTGGCTGTGAGAGGGGAACCAAACAGCATTGGTAAAGGCAGAGAACCAAAAGGACATTCTGAAGTGCCAAGTTCCAAGGGTAGCAACAAAGA
Organism: Tonatia bakeri; assembly: GCA_004024845.1. NCBI lineage: Eukaryota > Metazoa > Chordata > Mammalia > Chiroptera > Phyllostomidae > Tonatia > Tonatia bakeri. The sequence goes on from PVIA01000966.1 coordinate 27,874, forward strand.
TGGAACAGGAACCAAATGAAAGAGAGAACTACAGTCAGAGGTAAGACAGAATGTGTAAGTTGAGGAGGCAAAGGAAAGATGGATTCTTTGAGGCAGCCATACCTAGGATGGAGACTTGTCAGCTGCACATCAGCAAACAGAGTTCAAAGGGACCAATTTCAGACATAGCCACACAGCCATATTTATGGGATTCTTGTCTCTTAAAGTAGCTTCTCCTTGGTTAGCTAGGATCATTTCTTTCTTGGTCTTTCTTGATTTCAAGAGCAAATTAACTTGTAGAGAATGTAGGGAGAGAGAGAGAGAGAGAGAGAGAGAGAGAGAGAGAATGAATGAGAGAATGAGAATAAATTGCACTTGGGCATAAAGCCCTTCTGGATAGTATTGGTGTGAAAGGACAGCTCACTGTTCTTAAAATAGCTTCTGAGGTTCCCTCTTTGTGTTTTATACTATACCATTTGCTAAGACTACCCAGTAGAAAAGAAAAAGTGGCTCTGCTGACTCCTTGAATAGGCAATATCCTCAGTCAATCCAAGGACTTAGGATCTGTTCCCAGTAGGAGAGCAGAGAGGTATTTGGAGTCTCTTCTAAATGCTGAACACTTAGCAGTTTTCCAAACCCCTTAGGTATGGAGAAAGGAAACTATCTTGGCCTGTTAAACTTCTAGTATCTCCTTTGTTTGTCTCAACCCCTTAAAGACCAGGAAAATGGGACTCTTGTACCTGCAATTTCCAGGAGCCCTATACCAGGTGTCAGGACAGCGTTGTGGTGAAGAAGTTTGAAATTGGGCAGACCTGGGTTACTAGTTGTGACATTTGGCAAATTATTTGATCTAAGATTAGTTTCCTACTATTTTTGATGATATGCTTACCAAATATTAAGTAACATAATTACTTTTATTTGATGCTAACTTTGTCTTATTTAATGCTTATAAGCCCTATAAATTATTATAAATTCATTTTTATATACTAGGATCTAAAACCTGTTTTATCTTGTTTCTAGTTGGTTACTTCATAAATATAAACAGGTGAATGGCTAAATAAATTATGATATACCCATATAAAAATATCAGTCATTAATAAAAAGGAATAAACTATTCAACACATCTAATTCTAAAACGTATATAAAATTCTAGAACATCTCTGGGGAGAAGCTCAGTGGTGGATTGGGGGCATGGGGACACGACTAACTGCACAGAAGCACAAGGAAATCTCTCAGGTTGGCGGAATGTTCTTGGTGGTGGTGGTGGTGGTGGTAGTCACACAGGGTGTGTATTTGTCAAAACTCATGAAACTCTACATGTAAAATAGGTTCATTTTATTGTACATAAAATTATATCTGATTAAAAGTGATTTTTAAAATAGCAAGCTAGAAGTTATAAAATTTTATATAAAAATTCTATAGAATATTACATGAAATTCCGGAATTTCTATTTTTTTATACCCTTTATGCCTGGCCTCTTTCATTCAGTATAACATTTTGATATACATCCAGGTTATTGGATGTACCAGTAATTTATTTCTTTTTGTTAATGAGTGGTACTTCTTTATATGGATATGTCATAATTCATTTGTTATTCACCTGCTGTGTTTGTGGACATTTTGTTGATTCCAGCTTTGTATTGTTATGAAAAAGGCTCTGTTAGGAGCATGTGTGTCCCAGTGCTTGTGTGGATACTGGCTTCTGTTTTTCTTGGGTAGTTCTAGGAGTGGGATTACTGGGCCTTTAGTAAGTGTCTACTTAACTGTTTTTTAAATGTCAGACTGTTTTCCAAAGTGCCTGAACCATTTTTCATACCCACCAATAGGGAATGAGAGTTTCAGTGTGTTTTACATACTCTTCAACACTTGATGTGATAGTCTGATGTGATAGTCTTTAGTTTGTTGGTTTATTAAAGTATAATTTACACAGTAAAATTCATCTTTCTTAGATATAGAACTCTGTAGATTTTTACAGACTCATACAGTTGTGTAGCCATCTACAAAATCAAGATACAGAATATTTCTATCACTCAAAAGTTTCTTTATTCCTCTTTGCAGTGAGTCTCCTCTTCCCACGCCCAGCCCGTGGCAGTGACTGCTCTGATTTCTGATGCTACGACTTTGTCATGTATATGGACTCATATAAACAACTGGAATCATACTTTTAATTTTGATCTCTTTTGCTTAGCATGATGCATTTGAGATTCATCCATATTGTTGCATATGTTAGTAGTCCATTCATTTTTATTGCAGGATAGCATTTTATTATAGGGATTATTTGTTTACTCATTGTAAACAGTTGATGAATAAAGCCATGGTAAATGTTTGTGTAAAGGCTTTTTTGTGGACATATGTTTTCATTTCTCTAGAATATATAGTTAGGAGTAGGATTACTGAGTCACATATTAAGTGTACATAACTTTATAAGAAACTATGAAACTGTTTTTCCAAAGTGGCCTTTCCACTTTTCATGTCCACCACCATATATGAGAGTTGTATCTGCTCTCATATATTTGATGTTGTTAATTTTGTAAAATTTGCACCATTCTAATAGGTGTTTAGTAGTGTCTTGTGGTGGTTCTAATTTGCATTCCTATAGTGACTCTGGATGCTAAACATTATTTTGTGTTCTTATTGGGCATCTGTATGTGTCTTCTTTTGTGAAGGGTTTATTCAATTTTTTGGTCCAGTTTTTATAGTAATTCTTCTTACTGAGTTGTAATAGGTTTTTATTTATTCTGGTTAACAGTCCATTATGAGTTATGTGTTTGGTAACTTTCTTCTCTTAAGTCTCTGGCTTTTAATTTTCTTAACAGTATCTTTCAAAAAGCTGAGGTTCTTATTATAATAACATTTCATAATGACATCACTTTTTTATGGGTCATGCTCTTTCTGTCCTATCCTGAGAAATTTTTGCCTAACCCTGAGTCACAAAAATTATCTCCTATGTTTTATTCTGGGAGTTTTATGGTGTTAATTTTACATTTAGGTTTCTACTGATACATTTGTAGTTAATTTTTCCATATGATATAAGGTAGGATTAAGGTTTGTGTTTGTATATAGAATGTGTAATTGTTCTAGCACCATTTGTTAAAAAGACTATGCTTTCTCCACTGACTTGCTCTAACACCTTTATCAAAAATCAGTTGACCTATATGTATGCTTTTATTTCTCCATTCTCTATAGTCTGTTCCACTTATCTGCGTATCTATCCTGTTGCTGTGTCTTGATCTTTATATCAAGAATTGAAATCAGATAGTAGGCATGAATTTTCTGGGGTTTTTTCCTTATTCTAAATTGTTTTGTTCATTCTAGGTCCTTTACATATATATTTTTAGAGTCTGCTTGTCAATGCATACAAAGTAGCTTGTTGGAATTTTGACTAGGATTTTTTCAAATTCGTAGGTCAGTTTGGGGGGAAATGACATTTTGACAATATTGAGTATTCTAATCCATGTACACAGTCTCTCTCTCTATTAACAGTCTCCATTAGTTATATCTTTGGGTTCTCTCATCCGTGCTTAATAGTTTTCAACAAATCTTGCACATATTTTGTTCAATTTATTCCAAAGTAATTCATGTTTATTGTAAATGGTATTGTTCTTTTAATGTCCATTTTTAATTATTTATTGGCAGTGTGTAGAAATACACTTGGGTTTTGTATGTTGACCTTGAATCTCAAACTTTCTGAATTCAGTTATTAGATATAGTAGTATTTTATACCCTCTTAGGCATTTTGGGAGTACCCAAGCATGGCATCTACAAATAAAGGCAGTTTTACTTCTTCCTTTGCAGTCTAGATGCCTTTTGCTTCTTGCCCCAGGATCTCCAGTACAATGTTAAATGGAAGTGCTGAGAGAGATCCATGCCTTGCTCCTGATCTTAATGGAAAGTATTCAGTTTTTCATTATTAATATGATAGGTATATATTTTCTATGACTTTTATCAGTTGAGGAATTTTCCATTAATTTTTAATTTTCTTTGAGTTTCTATTATAAATGGTACAATAGTTTTATATCCCATTATTTAATTAGCCATTATTATTTTTGAATCTGTAAGTTATTTCTAATGTTTTGTTTTTATATTCAAATTTTAATATATGTATTCATATTTAAAGCCCCTTTTTAAATCTAAATTGCTTCTTAGGGTAATTTCCTTGTACAATAATTATAAAAACATTTTATGGCCTTTAATGTATTGCTGGTTCCTATGACAATAACGAAAGGTTGTGCCAACTTAAAGGACACCGAGCAGGGTGTTCCTGCATTAGGCTTACAGCAGCCTCCCAAGCACCAGGTCTGCAAATTATACATTTTAAGAATTTTGGTTAATTTGATGGGTACGAGGGTACCTTTACTTTTTTATTCCACTTTTTTTTAGCCACACATAAAAAAAATCAGTGGCCCATGAATGTCAGTATACATATCTATCTCTAACTTTAGTTTATTAAAATCTATTAAGAAAGGCAAGACTGATAGTTCTAAAAAGTTAACTACTAGTAAAAAGCAGTGTATAATTAACTGCTAAAACAAGTAATATGCAAAGCATTGCATGATTTTGAAGGACAGAGATTTGGCTGTGCCATTAGAAGTGATGATTTTTGCCTTTTTGGTTAATAGGTCAGTAGGAGCTAATTTTGTTTCTTAGTTTTATTTTAGTTATTTAGTTTTATAAAAGGACTTCATGATGAAAACATTTGAGATTCACTATTTATGATGTCTCTGAAAATTGCGATCAACTGGGGGAATTTATTTCTATGCTAATAATAAAAAATGTTCAAACCATTGTCTGGCTCCAGTGTTACTGCAGAAAAGAGCAAATTAGCATGCTGTTGGTTATCAAAGTTAAAGTACAACTTCTCTATTGTCTAGATTATGCTAAAAAATATGTTCTAAAGACTTATATGAAGATTGAAATGTTCCTTTCAACAAAATATCAGTCAGAGGGAGGCCCCCCAAATTCTTCCGAGAGCTCTGATGCTTTGGGCCAGATAAAGCAAGCAACAGATTCTCTTTAGTGATGGTATTGCCTCCTTATAAGCTATTACTGGTATAGTCTGTAGTATTCAGTGGCTTTGGACTGCAAAAGACTTGAAGAAAAAATGGGGAGAAAGTGCTTCTCAGAAGCTACTGGTACACCAAGGCTGTATTAAAAACTCCCATAGACAGTGGTAAACTGGCAACATCATTGAAAGTGAATGTATGTTATAAGGTAAGAGGAGATGTAATTATTCTTTTTAGAGTGTATACTGCTTGTCATATGTGAATACAGTACTAGGGGGTGCACATGTGCACACACATGTTCATACATGCTTCCCTGTTCTAAATCCAAGTGCAGTTAGAGTTCCCTGTGATACTCTTATTTTTTTTCCTTTCTTTGTCACCTCTAATGGAAACCATTAAAAGGGAAAAGGTGGTTTTCCATCTTTTCTTTCACAGCCTGATTGATGAATTGATGATGAGAGGAGACAGTTAATTTCATTGGTGGGTGGGAAGCAATGGTAGGTTTGGGGTTGGGGAAGGGGACTGGAAGTGGATATGCCTGTGGTTCTTTCTGTTAAATATGGAACTCTGTTCTTCTCTTGATCTGCTTTGTACTTGTTACCATTGAGGATCTTTATTTCTTTTTTTCTCTTCTGCCACCACTATTTTTTTTAAACACAATTATGCTCATGTCATTTGTCTGCTTAAAAAGCCCAAGAGCTCTCCATTGCTTATTGAACAAGGACAAACTCCTAGCCACGCAAGTCTAGTTCCAACTTATCTTTCTAGTCTCCTTTTCCTGTCACTCCTCCCCACGTTAACTGTACCCAGGCCCACCCTTCACGTCCCTAATCACAGAACTGGGTACGCTTTAGGCATCCTCTGCCTAGCACAAAGTGCTCTCTCTGGGTAGAGTGACAAACTCCTTTCCTTCCTTCGCAGCTTGGCTCAAATGTCATCTCCTTTATAAATCCTTCCCAACCTCCTCAGGCAGATTTAATTGTTCCCCCTTTGGGTCCCTGACATTTTGTATGTCCCTTCATTACTAATTCTCTTGTAATTACTTGTTTAATCATCTGCATTCTCCATTAGATTCTGAGTTCACCAAGGGCAGGAACCCTGTTTTATTTATCCTTGAATTCCTCCTCCCCCAGCAGGTAACATAGTTCATATTAGACATTATGCTTTTGTAACTGTTTGCTGAGTGCATCAACTTAATATTGTTTTGTGGCCTTTCAGAAATAAATGGAATTAGATTGAATTTCTGGATAATATTTTTACTCAAACTCTCTTAAATAAATATTATCCATCATTTTCTTCCTACTCCAAGCTCTTAATTTTAATTTTACTTTAATCTCATTAAATGAGGTACAGAGATCAAAGCCCTGGGGAAGGCAAGGCATGTATGGGGAAAGGGAATTTAGCTAGTAATCCCTAAGACCTAGCACCCAAGGCCTTTCTCTTCTTGAGAGATGGCTACCTGGGAAGAGCACTGTGCATCTAGATGGTTCATGCTGGAAAAGAAAATAGCTCCTCACCTGATGAATTATTCTTACTGCTTCAGCAGGAGATGACTTCTTAGATGAAACACTTGGTCATATTCTTCTAACCCTGGTGAACATCTGGGTTCATGTGTCAGGTACTTCCTTTCTGTTTCTGCTCCCAAACAAGGGTCATTTTTCTCAATGCAAATACACCCTTGGAGTTCGTGCAGAATTCCATCCTTGTCACATTCCTCTGACATGTATGGAGCCCACTCACTGAGCTCAAAAATTAGGCCAGCGTGTCAATCCAAACTCTGGCACCAATTCAAGATGTGAATGTCTTTCTGTGATTGACTTCTAAAGCAGTTTACAAATAATTCCTGCTGAAGCAGTGAGAATTTTTAATGAAAGTGATTAATGTGTTGAAAACGTAATACAGCCTTATTCTCCATGCCAGAAATATACATATCTTCATCACATATGATAATAAAATGTTATGTTATACCTTCAAGTGTTCTAAACTACATTCCTGATTTCTCTGCCTGCCCCGCACAAACTCTGCAGTCCCGCTGGTCTCAGTCAGTGCGGTCTGTCTTCTAGAAATGGGAGCCGTGTGGTCCGCCTTGACTCCTCCTTTCCTCTCACATCCCACAGCTAGTCTGCCAGTTTGGTGGTTTTTTCTCCCTTCAAAATATATTCAGAAGCTAACCATTTATAACTGTCATTTATCTTCTCCTGATTCAAGCAATAATTATTTCTCGTTGTATTCTTGCAATAGCTTCTTCATTGGTCTCCATGACTGTGACTTTGCCCCTCTACAGACCCTCCTCCACTGTGGCAACCAATGGGAAGCAGTTCAGACAGAAGTCAGGTCATGTCTCTCTTCTGTCCAAAACCTCACAGTGGCTTCCCATTTCACTCTAAGTAAAAGCCAGTCTTTTTAATGAGCTACCAGACCCTATAGAATCTTCACATACACACACGTTTCTTAACTCTCCTACTGCTTTCCTCCTCACTCTGCTCTTACTTGGATAGCCTTATTATTATTTTCAAACATGTGGCATACTTTCATCTCTTCATTTCATCTTTTATTTCTTCATGGCCTTTGCACTTGATATCAACTCTTCCTACAAGATTCTTTTCCAGATATACTTGTATTGCTTGCTCTTTCATCTTCCTCAGGTTTTTATTCAGGTCATTTAAAGTTCACCTTCTCATTGAGGCCTTTCCTATTTAAGATCAAAATTCCCTCTCCCACTGCTTCTACCACCCTATCACCAAACCAAAAGTAAAGCAAAACTCTCTGTCCTATTCCCTGCTTTCTTTTTGGAGAATTTATCATCTGCTAATACGTTATATATTTTAATTTGTTTTCTCACACTAGAAAATGACTTACAAGAGGGTAGGTGGGGATTATGTTGTGAACAACTTTATTCTGAGCGCCTAGAGTAATTCCTAGCACGTGGTAGGCCTTCAGTACATATTTGTTGGAGGAAAAAGTATGATCTCTGCATGTTTGCCTTAGTTTTGTAACTCAAGAAATTAATAGCCTTTTAGACATTATGTATTCTACAGAACAACCTGATGCACCATTAAAAGTAGGGATTTTGAAAGTTTTTGATCAATGGTTTAAAAATGTGTTATACTATTGGATATAAACTCTTTTCCTTTCAATGGAGTAGAGAAAGGATATTTCCTAAAAAATGTTCTTGTTTGTGCATTTCTTTGCTTCACAATACAAATCGATAGGTCCCTGCTGATAAATGTCCTAATAACATATCAGCCTGGATGATGATGATGATGATGATAATGATGATGGTATTAAGTGTGGAGCGGAAAACTGGGCATATGTCAAAGTGTCTGATCATAACACTTTGTCTGGTGATAGTGAGACCTAAGGCAACCCAACTTATCAGGAAGTGCAGAAGTCCCTTGAAAACTGAGCAACTTGATAGAACATGCTGGGGAGCGATGGTGAGGTAAACAGATAACTGACTCCTGACTGGAAAAGTGTGCTCTGACTTTTACGGAGGACTATCAGTATTGTTCAGGGACAGGGTGACCTCCTCGGAGTACAGTAAAGTGTGATGAGAGAGAGATGGAGAGTCTGGGAAGTCAGCAGGTACCTGGTGAATGTGATGACCTGGGGTAATGAGTGCCCATATGCCAGGGAGGGAGAGGCAGGAAAAGCCCTCCCTGTGGTTGTGATAGCCTGAGTACAGTGTTTTGGATAATTTAAAAAAAAGTTTTTTTAACCATGTATACTAAATTTAGAATCGATAAATTTAGTAGACCATCCTGAAGAGTGGCACAGAAATCTGAAATTGAATATCCAGGGCTAATTAGGAAACTTCTGTTGCTTTCTTTATGTCCCCCTTCATCCCCTTTCTTAACATGGTTGTCAGTTTCCTGGAGTGCTTCAGGCCCACAGAAACCAGGGAAGGGAGGCTCATCTGTGGAGGCTTTAGCTTGCTGAAATCTCCCACTGCTTTTGCAGAGGGCAACTGGCAACAGCTCACTATCCTTAAGTAGCAAATTGCCTGGACAGGGATCATAGGGCTTAATTGCTAGTCTGTGACTGGCTAAGCCTAATTGCATAAATGCTAGGGTTGGGTGGCCTAGATAGGCTAACTGACTCCTTGAAATGTGGATCTTTTTTTTAATTTCCCAGTCTGGAACAGAATAAAATAGCTGTGGTTTCGTGTTAGTTGTATCCTGTAATGTGCTCGGGATCATAGGTTTCAGAGATTTCTTTATTGTGGCTCCTGCTTTTTATGAGGCAATAGAACTAAAAGAAATCTTGGCAAAAAGTCAGATGTGGCAGAGGTAAAACCATTAACCTTTCTTCCTACTTTCTCTTTCCCATTTTCTTTCCCCAGAATCCAATGCTAATTTTATATATATATACACACACACTCCTAAAATATCTTATGTAGAGCTATTGAGTCTTGAATTATATACTGGCATATGGTCTTCTAGGCATGCTACCCTCTGGGAAAGAACTATATAGCTCATGGCTTTTCATAAGTTATTTCCTATTACTTTTGAAAAGATGTTCTTTAGGCTCAGAGATCATAGAACTGAGTTTCTAGTGAAGTTGAGGCTAGAATTGCTTACAGTGGAAAAGATTGGCATTGTTTCACTCACATGTTTGTCCTCCTAATTAAGACACCACAAGAAAGTGGCTGAGAGATTAGAATCCATTTACCAACTCAGAGTAGAGCCACCTCCTATGGACTACCCCAGGGTATAGAGCATCTAAGGGGAGTCAGGATGCCTGTGGTGTTGCCAGAAGCTAGACCACCTTGGGAAGTCCCATGCATTTTAATTTCCCAAAGTAAAATGAAAAGATAGGATTAGATAATCTTCAAGTTACCTTTGATCTCTTATGTTCCGTGTTTTTGGATGATCCTTGGTAGCTTTAGGCTTGTCCTTTTTCAGGATGGCTTCTTCCCTAACTTCTTATATGGCCTTCCTTAGAATTCTTATATTTCAGTTTTACACGATAGCATTTATTTAATAGGAAACTCTTCAGCTTTCTTGTCTCTGATGATCCTCAGTTTTTAACATCGGACCCACCCAAATCTTTTATCAGCCCGCATGTCTGTATCTCATAGAACTTACTTGACTCAGTTGGGAAATCAGTACTGACACCAGGAGATGCCCTGCTTGGTTTCTGGTTTTGAAAACCTGGGGTAAGGATCTTTCTTGCCAGTCATGGAACCTGCCATCGAGGTACTGCAGCTTTCCAAAACTACCTTGCTTTAGGGAGTTTTAGCAATGATCTATTGTTTTATTGCCTGGAGCAAAATGTTCCTGGAAAAGAGGTCTCTGAATGTTCAGCCAATTTAGCAGTTCATTGGCTGAGTGTTCTGAGATATTTCAGGATATTATGTGCAAAATTGAAATTTGTGTAATCATTGCCCAAGAATTAGCACCATTAAAGATGACTGGATAGGGAGATAAAGGCTGGGCAAAAGATCCTTGAGAAAATTATTTCCAGGTTGAAAGAGGAAATCAGTAAGTCACGGACAGGCAAAACTTTACACAAGAATCTTTAAGATCAGTGTCCCTTTGGATCCATCTTTCTGAGTGCTCCTTCTCAGGCTCTTTGAGGGGCTTCCTTCCCTCTACTCATCTTGTAATATCATACTGAAAGGGTTCTATCAGTCCCCTGTTATTCTTACTCTCTGAATTCTACCTAGCTGAGAAAAAAGTTACATATATACATGTATGTGTGTGGGAATGTGTGAAAATGCCCCAGTCCCCCAAAGATGTCCTGGGAACTGTGACTATGCTATCTTTAGGACAAAAGAGACTTTAAAAATTCTATGTCAAGGACTTTGAGATAGAGAGGTTATCCTGGATTCTTTAGATAGGCCCAATTTAATTCCATGAGTCCTTAAAAACAAAAGCCAGAAAGCAGAAGAATGGGTTGGAGAGATAAGGTGGAAGGAAAAAGAGAGATTCAGTCTGAAAGGGATTTGACCCTCCTAGTTGGTTTTGAAGGTGGAAAGAGAGGCCATGAACCAAAGAGAACAGGTGGCCTCTAGAGACTGGGAACGGCCCTCAGCGGACAGCCTGCATGGAAAGGGGGGTCTTAGTCCTGTGACCACAAGGAATTGAATTCTGTCAACAGCCAGAATGATCAAGGAAACCAGTCCTGTCCTAGAGCCTCCGGAAAGGACTGCACCCCTGCCAACTTTTTGATTTGAGCTAGGGGAGACCCATGTTGTACTTCTGACCTATACAGCTGTAAGATAATAGATTTGTATTGCTTGAGCCACTAAATTTGTGTTAATCCATTATGGAAGCAATAGAAAACTAATGCGACATCCAGCCGTTTTTTGGTTGCCAAAGTCAAAAACTTTACAGTATGCCATTCAGTAATGAAGTGCAGTGCTGTAGAGAAAAATGTGCGTAGTCTGTACAGTGAGACAAAGCTGGATTTAAATCTTGTTTCTATCATATCCTATTGAAAGACTGAAAAAAACCACCTTTTTTTCCCTCTAGAAAATGGCTGTAATACCAACTGAGAGAGAGGGGGGAAAAAAAAAATGCAGGGAGAGAGAGATGAAATAACACATTTAAAATGCCTGGCATATGGTAGTGTGATTCAATAAATGATAGTGATTAATAAAATAAAAATTAAGGCCAACATTGACATATTTTAGCTATCAAAAGAAACAAGCAACAAAAGAAAAAAATAGATAAATTGTACTTCATGAAAATTAAAACTTTTTATTTTAAAAGAAACTATCAAGAAAGTGAAAAACAAGCCATATAATCGGAGATAATATTTGCAAACCATGTATCTGATAAGGGGCTAGTATCCAGAATATATCAAAGAATTTATGACTCAGTGATAAAAAGACAACCCAGTTTAAAAATGAGCAAAGGATTTAAATAGGCATTTTACAAAGAAGGTATACAAATGGCCAATAAGCACATTAAAAAAAATACTCAACATCATTAGTCATTAGGGAAATGCAAATTAAAACCACAATGAGGTACCACTTCATACTCACTAGGATAGCTCTAATCAATAAAATGGAAAGTTACAAATGTTGGTTGAGCATGTAGAAAAATTAGAACCCAGGACATTGTCCATAGAAGGTAAAATGGTGCTGCTTCTGTGGAAAACAATTTTATGGCTCCTCAGAAAGTTAAACAAAATTATCATATGACCCAGCAATTCCATTCCTGGATACATACCCAAAATAATGGAAAACAGGTGTTCAAACACAAACTGGTACCTGAATCTTCATAGCAGCAATATTCACCATAGCCAATAAGGGAAACAACCCAACTGCCCTCTAACTGATGAATTAATAAACAAAATGTGGTGTAGACATATAATGGAATATTATCCAATCACAAAAAAGAATGAAATACTGATGCCTAGTACAACATGGGTAAACTTGGAAAACATTATGCTAAGTAAAAGAAGTCAGACACAATAGGCCACATAGCTTATTTCATTTATATGAAATAACCCAAAGCAGGCAAATTCACAGAGACAGATAGATTAGTGGTTGTCAGAGACAGGGGAGTGAGGAGTGACTGCTTGAGTGAATATGGGTTTTTCTTCAAGGCGATGACAAAGTTCTAGAACTAGATAATAGTCGTGGTTGGACAGCATTATAAATGCACTTCATACCACTGAATTGTACACTTTAAAATGGTTTAAATGCTAAATTAAGTTTCTCTTTTGATAATCCAGGAATGTTAAGCAGCAGTCAACTCATTTGTGTGTGTGTATGTATGTGAGATCATACACATGTGTGTACACAACTTGGATAATTGAGAGGAAAATTTTTGAAAAATCTTTGAGATTAGAATAAAGGTGGGTACAGGTTTTGTAGCATGCAGGGAAATACCCCAGGGGTGGGATTTAACTTGCATACTAGCATACTATATTGTCCAATTGTTTTATTTAGAAGGTCCAGAAGGTTTGATTTAGGGAGTAAACTAGGCAGAAACCAAATGTTATTAAAGTTAAAGTAAGGATGTGTGTTCAGACTGATTTTCAATAACTTCACCTTTCAGCAAAAGTTATATAACCAGAGGTTCACTTGGAGGCCAAGTTTCAGAAGAGTTTAGAAGTATTATCTTTAACTTGGTACCAAATGGTGGGAGCCAAATGAATCCCCCATAGTAGTCAAATCATTCTCTCCTTCTTCCACGTTGTCTTTCCCACCTACCTGTTATTTCTGTCTCTCCTTCCTCCTAAAAAATCATTAGGTGGCTATTTAGAGTCAGTCACAGACATAGAGAAAATTGAAAGCAGGAAAACCCCAGGACAAGCTTGTGTTGCTATAGAGAACAGCACCCCTCGGTCAGAGGGAGTCTTAATCCATTAGGGCTGGATAGCTTGAACAACAAAAATTTATTTCTTACAATTCTGGGGGCTGAAAAGTTCAAGATTAAGGCACCAGCAGATCTGGTGTCCGGCGAGGTGCACTTTCTGGTTCACAAATGGTCATTTTGTCACAGTGTCCTCCCATTGCAGAAGGGGTGAGCGAGCTCTCTGAGGTCTCCCATAGAAGGGCACTGATCCCAAACATGAGGGTTCCACCCTCATGGCCTAATAACTCCCCAGAGGGACCACTTCAAGTACGATCACCCTGGGCATTCAGATTTCAATGTATGAATTTGAGGGAAGAATGATTTGACACAAACATTTTAGTTCATAATGTAAGGTTATTCTTTGATTTCTCAAATTATAGAAACACCTTTCTTTTCCTACTAATAAAAAATAACAGTAGATTAAAAACTTTAAGATAATTTTAGACATTATAAAGAATTGCATGCCTTTTACAATGGGAAAAGTAACAACATTGGCATATCAGAAACTTTCCTAGAAATGTACATACCAGTATTCGGAGACTTTGGTCAGTCATGAATAAACTGGAAGGTATCTTCTTGGCCCAGAATTCTGGTCCATTCTTTTTATTTACTGAAAGCTTTAAGTTCCAGCTGCCTAGTGGGGAATAAGAAAAATAAAATAATAACAGTGCACATTAACTCATTTAATCGTTACAACATCTCTGTGAGGTACATACTACTGTTATTCTCATTTTACAGATGTCCTTTCAGTAACAGAAAGGTTGTTTTGTTTTAGTTTAATGTGTTCCTTTTTACCTATTCTATAGCCATTTGACTACTTATTTATTCCATAGATGTTTCTCTGGCACTTTTCTTAGGTCTCTTAGTTTAGGCTTTAATTTGTCGACATTAACCAAGAGTTGAATTTGAAAGTTAATAACGCCCTAAAATGTGAGGGTCTGGGGCTGAGAGGTTTAAAGAGATGACTCACTGTTGCAGAAAGGAGAGAGGTTTGGGGTTGGTAGTTCTGGTTGGGCATGTGCAGTAGACACAAGGCCATTTCCTAGAGCCTTTAGGATTATTTTGACTTATAAAAGTAAATGGAAAAAGCAGAAAATATTAGGTGTTGCAGTCTTTGTTGAGTTTTCCTTCTTTGAGGTCTCTGAAGAGATTTGGAGACATTACCCATTCAGTTACATATGGCTTTCAGATGAGTCAGATGTTTTAACTCAACAGTTTTGATGAACAGAAATCGGCATGTCTGTCTTTATGTTGGATGATTGTCTCTTTTAGTTTATACTCTGTTCTATAAACATTTACACATAATGTTGTGTGTTAAAACGTTAAGAAATATTTGTCAGACACAGACTTAACGTTTATTCCTTGTATTACTTCTCTAGAGTACATGGTGATATAAATCCATTGAACTTTTAGTTGAGTACAAGGCACTGTGCCTAACTTTGGGTGGAATAGAACTCCTCCTTATCCTTGCTTTATACTCTAGTAGGGAGGCAAAACATAGAGTATCAAGTTCCTAAACTCCTGAGATAAAGAATGCCTACTTACTGGGGCTCTTACAGAGTTTTCTACAGTTTACTAGAGAGATCGGACACTGAATAAGTAATTTTAATTAAGAAGAGCTGAATAGTAAGGGAACTTTAACTTAGTGGTAGATGTTAGTGACATTTAAGAATACCTCAGTAAAATTTCGCTGGGAGAGGAGCTGGAAGTCCTATGGTGAGTGCATGTGAAGGCCTCAAAGCCAGAGCGGGTGAGGCCCGCATGGTCACATGTTCCAGCACCATAGCGACCAACCCAGGATTTTGAATTGTATCGTAAAAGTAATGGGAAGCCCTGAGAAATTTTAAGAAAGGGATGTGATAAGACTTGAGTTTTTAAAAGGTTATTCTGATTGTAAGATGAAGGTATTGAAGGAGGGCTACAACAGACTTTGGAAAAGAAACTAGAAGGTCCCTTAGCTCATTATAGGAGATAAATTAAATATGGTCCTGATCCTGAAATATAGCGAGCACCTAAAAAAGTGACAGGACAGTAACCTCCTTTATAAACATACATGCAAATGCCTTAAATAGAATAGAACTCAACTGCAGTAGAGTTATTTAGAAGTCTATGACTAGTGTTCAGGACTGTGATCATGTGTGCCCAGAGTCACAGAGACAAGGGAGCATACGGAAGCTCACCACCGATGACAAGAGACGAGGAATTTTGGACATGTAACCTTAGACATAATCAAGTAAGCTGCCAGAGTTTTTTTGGAGAAGAGTTTAGCAGTATACAATAAAGATCATAAAACTGACCACTATTTTTGACCTAAAAATGCTCTTTCTAAAATTATCCAGAGGAATGAAAGAGAAGTATTATATACTTATAGCTGTACAACCACTATTTTTAATAAAGAAAAACAGCAGTGCAAATATCTAAAAGGTGAGAAGAGTTTAAATTGTTGTGTGTTAATCCTAATGAATATTATCACTAAAATCAAATTAGTGGACCAAGTTAATGCATGTAAGGTGCACAATACATGTAAAGTGTACCACAAAGTAGTATTTCAAAAGAAAGATTGGAAAACAGCATCTCCATAATGGCACAATTCTTTCAAATGTACTTTTGTAATGGTGAAGATAAGAAACAGAGTTTGGGGAGTTATTTCAGGTGAAGTCACTTGTGTCTCTGGGACTCGGTTTCATCAGCTGTGAAATGAGGATGTTAGATTATAAAGGGTTATTTCTTCTGTGCAGTTCTGATCTATGAATTATTTATCCCTGTTTTGTAAATATGTTTAAATGGACAATATATGGGAATATACCTTGAGAGATGCCTTCATCTTCTAGCCTATTCAGGGCAAGAAGCACTCCTTCTCTCCCGCAGCCAGGCCTGCTCTCCCCAGGAGGCACAGGCAATGTGTTCAGGACCTCTGGGACACTGGGGCTGTGGTTCTTGCTCCCGCGTTTGGAATAGGAGAACAAGACAGGAGGTCCCAGTCATGTGCTATAGAAACAAGAACAGAATTTCTGAGCCCTATAATTATAATCCTTTTATTTTCACTGGCCTTCTTGGGATAGCTTGAATTTAATCAGCTAGTGTTTGAAGTTTTGATGTAATTTAATCTTATGAACCAGTAGGGATTAGGTTCCTAAAATTTTGGAGCATTATAAGATATTGAAATTTGCTATTTATTACAGCAGGGAATTTAGTGAAATACATTAGAGGAGAACTTTGTGTAACTATATGCTGTGTCTTCTTATAGATCCTTTATGTTGAACATAGTCTATATTTTATCATTGCAATTTACTTTGCAGCCTGAGATGGATAATTTGACTATAAAATCTTAGTATTCACATGGGCCAATTAACTTTCCATGAAGACAAAACCCCTTACCTTTCTTCACAGATTCAGAGGGGACAGCTGAATAAGCATGTAATTAATCAAACATTGGAGAGGGACAAAAAACGTCATGTACACAACCGAACACTCACACACTCACTTTTATACATTTCTCAACCTAATTGTCTTAGGCATTCCCATGAAATGGTTTCCTTACTATCCTCAGAGCCAAGGCTAACCTGGCATTCACCAACATAAACTTAGCAGTAAAAGCCTGGACAAGTTTACAACCTTTCTGTGCCTCAATTTCTTCACTTGTAAAATACATATAATTATAGTAGCTACTGCATAGGCTTGTTGTCATGATTAAGCTAATCCATGAAGAGTGATTAGCATACTACTTGTCATATGATAAATATCCAATGCATGTTTATAGCTTGTAGTTGTTCTGATTTACTGAAGCTCTCAGAAACTCCTTCATCCTTTGATATATGCTCATTTCAAATGTATTGAACAGAAACGTGTAAGATACATCTATTTCTAGTCCCTCTTCCAGCTGCCTCTGGGATCTCATGTTTTCAAGAATCTGTGTTCTATATCTCCGATATTGACCCCAATAAGGAGCCTCAGTCTTACTGAAGGTGTTCTTTATTGGCTAAGTGCCTTGACAAGCTGTCAGGTTTCCAAACAGCAGTTTCCCATTCAGGATAAAGGAGGTTAATAATAATAGAACTGATATGACAAAAACTGAGAGCTGTGCTGAACGCACAGCTGACTAACCTTGTCATCTCACAAGGAGTATTAGAGGGTTGATCTTCACATTGCTTCTCTGCTATGTAAAGCTCACTCCATCTATGTAGTTTATCATGCATGACTTTTTAAAGCCCTACTGACAGACCACCAAGAGATGTATACTAGGAAATAGTAGGTGTGTATGTGTGTTTAATTCTACTGCATGAGCATGAGAAGTTACCTAGTTTGTTGTAGTCTGGGTAGTTTACATTTCTCTCTTCTCCATCTCTCGGAAGCAGCAGTCTAGAGCCTGAGAAGGGCCACAGCGGATAGGGAATGAGGCGCGCTCCTGTCCCGTCATCAAACGAGGCATCACTGTTCTAGAAACCGTGGCAGGTGTTTAGGGTATTTACTTTAATCTACGTATTTTTAATTTGGAGATAAAGGATCAGTTTTTTGATTTCTAAACCTGCTGTTCCCACTACACATTTTATCATAAGCATTTCCCCAAAATTATTGTACTGAATCCCTCCCTCCACCCCAGAGACACACCCTTGCTCACTACTCAGTTATGAACCTGAACCACAAAGAAAACTTCCTAGGGGAAGGGACAGTGATTATGGCTTGTTGTCCTCTCCCTAGTGTAAGGGAAGTACACAGGTAACCAACTTTTGACATCTTGTTTTATGTTTTTGTGTTTTCTTGCTATTTTGCTTCTCTGTGCTATTTTGCTTATTGTATTTTCTCTAGTAAATAGAAGGTGTGTGTTGTATTTTTATTTGTACTAGTATTTCAATTTGCCATAGTTAAATTTTCTCTTTCATTATGAGACATTATCTATTGATTCTCATTCCTCTTCCATGTATATATGAGAAAATAAGCTATATACAAATTATATATAAATATATAATGTATAACACATATCTAAATATATATCTATATAACACATATAATATAGTTACAACATATATAACATAAATAAATATATATGTATATAACAGAAACAATATTTTACAGGGTGGGCAAAAGAAGGATTACAGTTTTGAGTATGCAAAACAACTTATTCTTGTATTATTTATTTAGTAATTATTGTATTTTCCAAATGAACAACTGTAAACTTACTTTTTCCCACCCCTGTATATAAAATATATGTAAATATATTTTAAAAGAATTTATATGTATAAACAGTATACACACACACACACACACACACACACACACACACCAGAAACCTGGAGGAGAGGAGGAGTAAGTGGCAACAGCTCAGTTGGAGAATTAGAAAATTAAAATGGGCCATGACAGTACAGTTTGATAAATGCTGGGAAAGGGCATCGCAGGGTACAGAGGACACACCCAACCTGAATTTGGGGTGGGATCCTGTCAGGAAATAGCTTTGGCTTTTGTGTCCTGTTTTGTAATCATTTTACAGTGATTTTCGGACTGAGTGTGTGACTGTACTCATTACCAGTGTTTGACAATGCATTTCTACACATGGTGTCCTGATAAACTGGTAGACTGCCTTGCTGGATAAATATTTGAGTAATACTTTCAGGAGAAGTTTGAGGTAAATTTTGTAAGTGTTTCTATACCTGAAAATATCTTTCTTTGAGGGTCACATGGAAATGACAATCTAAAGAGTATAAAATTACTGGGTCATATCTGTTTTTCCTCTTAGACTTTGCTCTGTGGCTAGCCGACATATTTGTAAGCCTATTTTTTTATTATTGAAATTCAATTAATTCCCCTGGGTATGTATCTAGATATTGTTCTCTTTGTATTATTTCCTAATTACATGGTGAATCTTTCTATCCTGTATACTTAGTTCTTTCCACTGCTCAAAATTATTTTCTGCTTTACTGATTTCTCTTTTGTGCTCTCCTTCACACACTTGAATAATTGATATATCACAGCAACTTTATATTCACGGTTATATTTTTCTTTTCTCTGCTTTCAGAGGAAGCATCTCAAACCAAATGGCTAGATCTGTTGGGTTTTTTAATTCACAATATTGATTCTGTACTTCACTTTATAAGGCAGATTAAAGTTTTAGTTTTGTATTTTACTTCTTTTTTCTTTCTTTATTTTATAATTTTTTATTGTTCAATTCAAGTTGTCCCCATTTTCCTCTATGAATCTCCCCCAGCCTACCCACCCCCCACTTCCCACATTTAATCTTCCCCACTGTTGCCCTTGTCCATGGGTCCTTTATACATGTTTCTGGCTTTGACCCTTCCCCTTCTTTTCCCTGTTGCATCCTCCCCGCTCCCCTCTGGTCACTGTCCGCTTGTTCTTTATTTCCATGTCTCTGGTTCTGTTTTCCTCTCTTGTTTGTTTTGTTGATTAGGTTCCTGTTAAAGGTGAGATCATATGGTATTTGTCTTTCAGCACCTGGCTTATTTCGCTTAGCATAATATTCTCCAGTTCCATCCATGCTGTCAAAGAGGGTAGGAGCTCCTTCTTTCTTTCTGCTGTGTAATATTCCATTGTGTAAAAGTACCACAGTTTTTTGATCCACTCATTTACTGATGGGCACTTGGGCTCTTCCCAGCACTTGGCTATTGTCAATTGTGCTGCTATGAACATTGGGGTGCATAGGTTCTTTTGCATTGATGTTTCAGGATTCATAAGGTATAATCCCAGCAATGGATTTGCTAGGTCAAAAAGCAGCTCCATTTTTAGTTTTCTGAAGAAATTCCATAGTCATTTCCACAGTGGCTGCACCAGTCTGCATTCCCACCAACAGTGTACTAGGGTTCTTTCTCTCCACAGCCTCGCCAGCACTTGTTTGTTGATTTGTTAATGATGGCCATTCTGACCTGTGTGAAGTGGTATCTCATTGTGGTTTTAATTTGATTCTCTCTCATGGCTAATGATGCTGAGTATCCTTTCATATGTCTCTGGGCCCTCCATATATCTATCTTCCTTAGAAAAGTGTCTGTTCAGATTCTTTGCCCATTTATTAATTGGATTGTTTGTCCTCCTGGTGTAGAGTTGTATGAGTTCTTTATATGTTTTGGAGATCAAACCCTTGTCCAAGGTATCATTTATATTTTCCCATATGATTAGTTCCCTTTTCATTTTGCTGATGTTTTCTGTAGCCATGCAGAAGCTTTTAAATTTAATAAACAAAAGTCCCATTTATTTTTCTATCCCTTGCTCTAAAGGACATATCAGTGAAAATACTGCTTTGTGGAATATCTGAGATTTTCTTGCCTATGTCCTCCTCTTGGACTTTTATGCTGTCATGACTTATATTTAAGTCTTTTATTCATCCTGTGTTTATTTTTGTGCATTTTTATTTATTTGCTATCTCTTGTTTGACCTACATCATTTTAAAGTTTTATATAACTAACATTCTTTTTTGTTTCTTATTTTTAACTTTTTTCTTAAATTATCATTTTTTTGAAATCTGTTGAAAACAGTACATTTTTTCTATATTTTAAATTGTAAACTGCATGTATATTCTTTTAAATAACAAAATATTTTTCATGCCTTTCCCACTTCTTCTTTTTCTTTAAAACTGTGTACTTACCCTTGGCAATAAAGATCTATTCAGACCTATTATTTATCAGTGGATAGGTTGTCACACTACCAATCAAAGTATGGTCTTCATCCAAGTTTGCATCCATGTATGATTCCTCATTCAAGAACTTGTTAGAAATGCAAAAATCTCATGACCCCTTCTGGCCTTAATGAATCAGAATCTGCATTTTAACAAGACACTCAGGTGACTGAAAAACACATTAAAATTTAAACAGCTCTAATCTACATTAATGCAGTTAGGAAACTTACTGCAGTGTGAAGTTTGAGGGATGACTGATGGACATTGTTATCTAATTTGTAGTATTAAATCTTAATGTCTAAGCATCTCCTAGGCCCACGTGATTAACTGCTTGATTATCTGTAATTCTCCTTTTACAATACAAAATGGGAGGCTGGGGGAATTAAATGCCCACAGAGTACACAATTCCCATGGATATTCCAGGCTCATCTTTTTCCTGTTGACACCTTCTTACTCTGGGAGGTCAGTCCTCACTCCTTTACTAATTCAACCTCAAGCCATGTTTTATTCCTGGTGTGAGGAGGAAAAATCTTTTTCTCTGTCCTCTTAGGTTCTGTTCTCAAAGCCTCCAAAATAAACTAACAGAAGACAAGAGAAAAGGCATGCACATTTTAATATTTTTACATACAAGGGAGCTTGACAAACAAGTGAGAATTCAAAGAAACAGTGAGACTCTGGGGCTTACATACCATTTTAACAAAGGGTGATCTATTGCAGAGAAGTGACTACACAAGAGAAGGGGCTTTAGGCTCCTAGCGGGGGCAAATTATGAGAAGGTGATTGGGAAATACATGTAGATAAGGGTTGTTTAGAATGGTTTGTATTGTGGACTCATCTGGTGACATCTCAGGTCTTCCAAGTATAGGAGAGGGCAACTTCTTTAAAAGTGCATGAAGGCATACCTGATTTTATTATGCTTTGCTTTATCGTGCTTCACAGATACTGCATTTTTTAAAATAAAGTGAAGAGCTTGTATCACCACCATTTTGCCAACAGCATCTGCTTCGTGTCTCTGTGTCACATTTTGGTAATTCTTGAGGTATTTCAACTTTGAAAGTTATTATTATGTGTGTTATGGTGATCTTTGATGTTACTATTGTAATTGTTTTGGCAAGCCATGAACCACACTCATAAAAGGCAACAACCTTCTAGAAAGGGGTCACCATTGTAGATGCCATTAATAATATTTGTGATTCATGGGAAGAGGTCAAAATATCAACATTAACAGGGTTTTGGAAGAAGTTGATTCCAACCCTCATGGATGACTTTGACTTCAATGGAGGAAGTAACTGCAGGTGTGAAAATAGCAAGAGGACAAGAACTGGAAGTGGACCTGAAGATGTGACTGAATTGCTACAATCTCGTGATGAAAATTTAAAACAGGAGAAATTGCTTCATAAGGATAAACAAAGAAAGTGGTTTCTTGAGATGGAATCTACTCCTGGTGAAGATGCTGTGAAGATTGTTGAACTGATAACAAAAGATTTAGAATATTACATAAACATAGTTGATAAAGTCATCAGAGTTTGAGAAGATTGACTCCAATTTTGGAAGTCCTCTATGGGTAAAATGCTGTCAAACAGCCTCACATGCTACGGAGAAGTTGTTCATGAAAGGAAGAGTCAATCAATGTGACAAACCTTTACCGTTGCCTTATTTTAAGACATTGCCACTGCCACCCCAGCTTTCTGCAGCCACCACTCTGACCAGTCAGCAACACCCAGGCAAGACCCTCCCCAGCAAAAAGATTATGACTCACTGAAGGCTCAGATGGTGGTTAGCATTTTTTAGCATAACATGTTTTAATTATGATTAGACATAATGCTATTGCACACTTAATACACTACAGTATAGTATAAGTCTAACTTTTATATGCACTAGGAAATGAAAAAATTCCTGTGACTCACTTTATTGCAGCATTTGCTTTATTGTGGTGGTCGGAAACTGAACCCGAACATCTCCGAAGTACTCCTGTATTTGTGTCACCTTTACAAAGGGAAATTTATGTCTTGCTTTCAGGCAGGAAGGAGGAGAGCAGAGAGCTCTTCCCATGTTTGCTTTTTATCATTTATCTTTAGCTCAAAATAATTGTTGTGATAATAATCAAAGTGGCATATTTTGGGATGGTATATTCTGATCCCCTTTACTGGGTATCATTGTCCTGAAATATTCTTATCATGCTTTGAACACTGTGAATTCTTCCTGAATTCTGACAGATAAGTTTCTTAGTTTCCAATAATGTTGAAACTTGTCATCATTTTACTGTATTTTCATGAGAAATTTTAATGGGCAAGTGAGGAAGGGCAAATTGGGCTTTTTTCCACTTTCCTCATGCAGTGGAAGGTTGCGTGGATGACTTGAGGTGTCCTCTCACCCAAACGTGTTACGATGAGCAATCCTGTCGTTGTGTGCAGTCTAGTTTATATACTTCTCCCTAACATGGGAGCGAGATTTATGAAAGCATACATCTTACAGAGTATTTAGCTGTGAATACTATTTTACTCTAAGACTGTGACTTTCTTAGATTGGTCTTTTATAGAATCATTTAAAATGTCCAGTCATTCTTGGTATTTAGTTTATAATTTACACATATCACTTTCATTTATATCCCCATGAGATTAGTCTTTTGATTCACATTTTAAAATTGAACTAAAATGTGACCAAAAAGAATAAGCAACTTGTTTGACGTAATTTAGCTGATAATTGCAGAACCTCAATTACGTACTGGCTGTGAAGCCTTCTCAAGTGACTAATCTCTTTGTGTTTCAGTTTCCTCATTTGTAAAAAGGACATTATTATACCTTACTGCAAAAAGTTCTCGTGAGGATTGATCATGTCAGTGTATGTCAGAGTGTCTACTATAGTGTCTGGTAAATAGTAAATGCTCATTAACTGTTTATTTTCTCCCTTTTTCCCAGTTGTGGTTTCCCAGGCACACTGTGCTTTCCTGACTTTGCCACTAATCTCAATCTACTGAAAGACACCTGTTTAATTTAGATGAAGGAAATAATCATACAACTGCATAAATCTGTAGATACCAAGGCGTTTGTCACAGTATTGTTTATAATGACAAATTTTGGAGCAGTTTGATTAAATTTTTAATTAATTTAAAATTCGATTCATTTAATCAAAATTTGAATTAAACTATTTAATCAGAAATTGATTTGTTTAATCTGATTAGGTAAATTATGGTGCATATATACCATTTAGTATGGTATGATATATACCTCAGATATAATGAGGATTATGTGAACTGATATTTATAAAGCACTTAGAACAATGCTTAGTACATAGCAATTACTGTGTTTTTTTTTAATGGCATATTCAAACCATAGAATGATGCACTTGATAACACAAGTCTGTATTTATTTACAAATAGGTCACAATATATTATTAAGACAAAATAGTTCACAATATAGTATCTATTATATCACTAAAAAGGGTCTGGAAGGATATGTTAAAAATTTTTTTTAAGATTTTATTTATATTTAGAGAGGGGAAGAGAGGGAGAAAGAGGGGGAGAGGAACATCAATGTGTGGTTGCCTCTTGCACACTGCTACTAGGGACCTGGCTCGCAACCCAGGCATGTGCCCTGACTGGGAATTGAACCGGTGACCCTTTGGTTCACAGGCTGGCACTCAATCCACTGAGGCACACCAGCCAGGGCTAAAAATCTTTTTTAAATTAATTTTTTTTCGAGGGTACAGAGGCAGAAATACAAACTGATTTTTATAATAGCTGACTTCCCTGGCAATAAGTCAGAATTGGGTTATATGACCTTGAGAGATTTATTTAACAGTGAGGATTTTTAAGGATTTGCCCCCACCTCCTCTTGGTCCATGTAGCTGTGAAAATCAGAGTAGATTCTTATGGGCCTTGTTTTCATTCTTACTGAGTAATAGTGAGAGCCTAGAGCTCAAACTCATTAGGCCTGCTTACTTGGAAACGAAGACATTCTAGAATTAAAGAAACAGTGGCAAATTGTTTAATTTACCTTGGGTGGGGGAACTTAGATATAACTAATAACAAAGTTACAGTACATAAAGGGAAAACTGTTAGAATCTCTTTCCTATGAAAA
Source organism: Tonatia bakeri (assembly GCA_004024845.1). Lineage (NCBI taxonomy): Eukaryota > Metazoa > Chordata > Mammalia > Chiroptera > Phyllostomidae > Tonatia > Tonatia bakeri. The sequence continues at coordinate 52,864 of PVIA01000966.1, forward strand.
TACTATTTGGGAAAATAATGCACTTATTTCTCATGGGAATGTTGAGAGAATTAAGTTAATATATTTGAAACATTCAGAAGAACATATAGTATATAGTAAGATTTATATATGTTTCTTATTGTTATTTTTTGTTTTTGTTTGAGCAATGCAGTATTTAAATGGAGCAAAAGTTCCCCTGAAGTACTTATTGTCTTCTGACTACTGTCACTCAGACAAAAGATTGAGAAATGATATTTTCTTCTCAGTGTTTCTGACTAAATGTGAGAAATTATTGGGAAGGAGGGAAAAGCTGCCCTTATTAATAGATCCTATCATTGTCATGTCTAAAAATTTCAAGTGAACTTACTGAAAAAGAATATATTGTTAAAAGATGATCAGCAAAATAGTCAGACATAAAATTAATATAGTAAAACAAATAGCTTCCCCCCCAAAAAATATCTCAATTTTAATCAGAACAGAATCAGTAAGACAAAATCAAAAAGAAACCTAATTAGAAATGTTACTGCATCTATAGGGGGAAAAAATTGTAAAACTTTGCTGAAGGGCATAAAAGAAGAATAAATAGAGAGACATACCATGTTCCCAGATTGAAAGACCTCGAAATTTTATCAATAATTTTGTCAATATTTTCTTCTTGAAATGAACTAATGGAGTCAGCAGAATATCTATCAAAAATCCTATGGAATTGTTTTTAATGAAACTTGATAGGCTGATTCTCAAACTTATCTAGAAAATCTAATGTGCTAGAACAACCAGAAGATTTTGAATGGTTATATTTGAATTTTTACTATATGCTGAGCACAAGTACTTTACATATATTTATTCATTTAACCCTCCTAGTAAAATGTGGGAACTGTATAGTATCACCATGTTTCAGATCATGTCTGATAGCAAAGTACAAATAAGTTAACTTGCCCAAGATCCCCGAGCTAGTGGATGACACACCTGAGATTCTAACATGATCTTATTCCAGCCCCTGCTCTGAACAACTACACTACTGTCCATATATTTAGGGAATAGTTTGACTTGATATTAAAGCATCATATAAAGCTATAAATTAAAAAATTATGATTTTTTCCCTGCTTGGTGTAGCTCAGTAGATTGAGTACGGGCTGCAAACCAAAGGGTTGCAGGTTCGATTCCCAGTTAGGGCACATGCCTGGGTTGCAGGACAGGGCCCTAGTGGGGGCCACATGAAAGACAACCACACATTGATATTTCTCTCCTTCTCTTTCTCCCTCCCTTCCCCTCTTTGTAGAAAGAAATAAAATAAATAAAATCTTTTAAAAAATTATGATTGTGGTGCAAGAATGAAGTAGAATAATAGAAAAAAATAAGCCTTTGGGAATTGAGCTTTTTCATCATAAAGGGGAAATTCCAAATTAGTCAGAAAAACAGTACATGGTGCTGAGACAATTCATTATCTCTTTGAGGAGAAACTTGAATTATATCCTTGTTTCATACCATGCCTATAAATAAATTTCAATTATATCAAAGACCTAAACATAAAAAGTATTAACAGAAAAATAGGAAAGTATTTTTATACTCTCAGGGTAGGAAAAAACTTCCTAGCTAAAATATAAAATCTAAAGCCATAAAATAAAAATTTGACAAAATATTTAAGGTTTAATATGATAGAAGACAGCATAAACAAAGTTAAATCACAGTGTGACAGAATATTGTCAGTCTCTATAATGAAACAATGATTAATACCCAGAATATATAACAAAAACTATAAGGGCTCAATAAGCAAAAGGTTAATAACCTGGTAGAAAAACTTGCAAAGGATATCAACAGACACTTAAAGTACCCCCCCAATGAATAGATACTTACCCTCATTATTATTAGAAATTAAAATAATAATGAGGTATCATTTTTCAACTGTTAGATTAATAAAGAAAGTTTAATTTATGATAACTAGTGTTGGGAAAAGAAGTGAAGAAACTGATACTATTTGAAGCTACTGATTAGGTTTTAAATTGGTACATCATGTTTGAGGACAGTTTTGGGTTAACTATCAATATTTTAAGTTACATCTTCCATTTAATCTCCGGCAGTGTAAGCTCACATGTGCACAAGAATATAAGCATAAAATATTCATTATATATAATATGTAAAAGTGAGAAGTTAGAATAAATCTAAATGTCTGTTAGTAGATGAATGGCTAAAAGTATAGATCATACATATTTGGAATAGTATACAACTCTTAGAAAGATTGAGGCAGTCATATATACCGACATGAAGAAACCTCCAAAGACACACTAAGTTTAGGAAGGTAAGTCACCAACCAATGCTTAAAGTAAAATTCCATCCTCACCTAAATATCTTTCTACATTGTGCAAATTTATATTTATTAACAGTTAAATTATTCATTCATCTTGAGGAAGAAAAAGAGGTTTAGAATGGCAGAGAAGGCAAGCAACTTCTACTTAATTGCCTTTTTAAACTTTTGAAAATGTGTTCACGTATTAAACACTTTTTCAAAACACAGTTAATTTATAGAGAATGAATTTAGAAGTAGAAAATCCCTGTAAGAATTTTGTTCCTCTTGTCTTTCTTCTTTCTGCCGGTTTATTCTCTGTAGAATAGTACAAAAAGGACAGTCTGCACATGACAGCAAAACGGCTTCCTCAGGCAATTTAGTTCACAAGTAGAAACTTAGGGGGGAAACCAGAGAAACATTATGATTGTCCTGCATTTTCTTTTGCCTAATTTCATCCTATTTATTAAGTCTTTTGAGATGTTTCACCCTTCTCTCCTCTGTATTCACATTCTCTAAATATCTGCAGAATTGCCATGATTGTGTCTTTCCTATTCCCATTTTAAAAACATTGTTGTATGCATATCTTTTATTGTGACACACCTAGGACACTTTTTGGAAGCAGGCAGAATAGGAAAATAATCATAATAAATCATATTATCTTCATCTATGTGCTTTCCTATCATCTATCATTTAAATGTGTGCTATACATAGAAGAGGCCACCAATAAACAGGGAATGAAGTATCTTTATCTGGATATTTAGGAGATTCTTTTGAACTCCCCCTTTTTCCCTGTCCATGAGGATTCTGAACAGAACAGTAGCATCGTCTTCAGAGAGGCCAAGGAAATCTGACCCTTCGTGTTTGGCAGCCCGGAAAGCTCCACACAAGCCCCACGTTTCTTCTCCCCTGGCCTGTCAAGGTATTATTTCAGCTAGCTCAAACTATATCACATGAGGAGGTGTTTGTTTTATGATAAAAGCTACCAGAATAAGTATAATCTTATATTTAGCACTTCAGGATTATATACTAATTTATTCAGAAGCAAATCTATTGTTTTAATCAATTATTAATCAATATCATTTAAAATTGCCACATATATGTTTAGGATTCTGTTTTCTTATTCTGTGTGCCCTTGGATAAATACATAACCACTCTGATTCCTTAGTTCTTCATCTTTCAGAAGATGTCTTTGTACTTATTTTACAGAGAAATTATGAAATGTGATTCTTGTTGGAAAGGCTCCTTATGCATATTTAACTTCTACTTCTTTTGCACAGTCTTTTTCATTGTATTTTGGAAAAAATAGTACATGCTATACGTTTGCTTTTCTCTTCTTAATTTATTCTATGCACAATTATCTGACCTGCTTAAAATCAGTGCATTGGCAGAGGCTTCAGAATGTCCTCTGGTCTGATAATCAGCCTTCAGCAGGCAGGTGCGTGAGGGGCGCAGGGCACAATTGTCTCCCCTCTGCTGGCAAAGCGTGGGGAGCCGCCACTTCACATCTTCCTTTTTCAGTCGTTCAGCATAAGACCCTGCCATTCAGGAAATAGCTTCTTCATCCGTGTGCCAGTCTTACTGTTCTACCGAATACTAACTGTAGTGCTTCTTGACCATAGAGGCCAGCTCAGTATGTGTTCATATGAACAGTCCTTGGACCTAAGGGACAATTAAAATTTATCTATTATTCATTTGTGTTAGTTATCTGCTGCTGCATAAGAAATTACTCCAAAACCTGGTGGCATAAAAATCACATTTATTATCTAAACAAGAATGCGTGTGGCTTAGCTGGCTCTCTGGTCGGAACTAGCAAGTGAGTGGGTGAGAGAGAGTAAGACGGAAGTCGCAGTCTTTTGGAAGTGACAGCTCACCACGGGTGTTCCATCATCTTCACTGCAGACTAGACCAATACGTATTTAAAGCTAGGTTTATTTCAATCCTGCACAAGTTACCACCTGTAATGATAGACCAGGCAGTGACCAGGCATTTAGCATTAGATCACCACCACCACTGTAAGGTGTACATACGAAACAAAGCAGGAAGGAAGACAGAAAGATCTCTAGGCTTCGGTAAGGAAAGGGAGTTGTTGAGATAGTAAAGCAAGGGAATTGCTTTCTCTCTGGGTGAGTTTACCCATCTTAGGAAATTAAGGTGGCAGTTTGTGAGGGGGGAAGTGGTCTTCACTGTCTTTGACAGAAGAGGCTCTGCAGTCTCCTAACGACTTCATTCCAGCGTTTCCAACCTTGAAACCTGTTTGTTATTATTTTGGCCTTGGTTGAGCTCACAAACCATTCAGAACAATTAGTGCATTAATTTGGGATCATGATCGGAAATGGACACACATGCCAACGTGTACATAAGCAGTTGCATACACTCGGGAGTTTTTTCTCATTCTTTCTTCTCAGGGTTCATCTCCCCAGTTTTATTAGCCTCTTCCAGAACCTGTGTTCCATCTTTTAAATGTGGCTGAAGCCATTCTTTGCATTTTTGGTGATTTTTTTCTCTCTCCGTGGTTTTGATAGCCTTAATATCATCTACTGTTATAGATATTTCACATAAAAGTGAGTTTGGATAGTTGTTTGCAAGCCTTGTCATGCAGTCCCTGACTCTAATTTTACTTTGATTTTTATTGGTTTTGCTTTAGTTTGTTTTTCAATTGATAATTGAATCAAGACTGTATACATTCTGAATCATTGGTGAGAACTAAAGCAAAGCAAATTTCTTCATAGCAAAGGAAACAAAGAAGAAAACAAGGCAGAAAGCATAAAAGCAAATAACACAAGATCAGCCATACTCATTATGGTAAGTGTAAATAGGTTACCAGTCCCTAGTAAAAGGCTCAAATTGTTTTCTTAAAAATCCAGATGATAAAAAAGTGACTCTTGGATGTTAAAACACATAAGGCAAAAAATTCAAGCAAACACAATTCATAGGGAATTAGAGGCTGTAATATTAAAATTGGTGACCATGTTTAGGAGTTTAATATATTGATTTTTAGTTGGAGAAATTGAAGTGCAACTGCACTTAATTTCATTGAGCATCATGTAATTAATGAAGCAAAATCATTGAGGCCTGTCATTACAGAAAACACATAAACACTCTGTGGAGGTTGTCATCTTAGCCTTTGAATTGTGCATGCATGTATGAAGAAGGAAGTGTAGGCAAGAGCAGCAGATATATCCAAGTTTTTGAGGAAAGAAAGGAGGTGGATTGTTGCCTATCCTCAACATGTGCCTTCCTGATTCTGAATGCCTTGAAATTAGAGCCAAATTGGTCAAAATTCTGGAGCTAAGCAATTGTACCAGGTTCTTACGGGTCCGTCTCTATTGTGAAGGGTCAAACTGAGGACAGGAGAACAGAAAGACAGATTTGAATAAATGTTAACTTTGGAGAGCAAACAAATAATTGATGATTGAATTCTGAGGTCTTGTCTCCCCATACAAATCTTCTCTTTTTATTGTATTTATCTCTTTTTAAAAATCTCAGCATTCTTATAAAAGTTATTTAGGCTTGTCCTTTTTATCTGTTGTTTAAGTTGCTAAAGTCATGATTGTTACTACCTTTAATACTGATGGAAATTCTGCTATTGCGTTGTTTCTACTATCTCCCTTGTCATAACTGCTTTCATTTTCTGCCTCCTTGCATCATATTGTGGATTCAAATCAGTTTTTATTTTTAATTTTTTTTCTGGTGTCTGTATTAAATCTTTTCCAGAAATATTTTTTTCTCTTGAACTTTAAGGATGGTAATCCTTTGCAATGATCCTAGAGTAGTTTTCCATAGTTTTTTTTTTCCAAATTACACATCAAAGAAGGAATATTTAGATGTGTTGTGTATTTCTACAGTTAGGATATGTGGTTCACTGTGATTCTCTTCACTTGGGTTTTCTTGCCATGTAGTGTCCCCAGAAATACCAGAAAATAAATTTCATGCTCTTGTATCCAAGTTAGGAGGCTGTGCAGGAACATGTGTTAGAAGCCTGGAGTAAGAATATTGTTTCACAAGCCATATCACAGTAGGTATTTATTTCTAGGCTAAAAGCTCAAATACCAGATTTTCAGTTTTAAAAACTACATCTCTGTTAACCCTATTCTTGAGTGTGGCTAGCCCCATCTCAGATCTGCAGCTGGGGAACACATTAATTTGCAGTTTCTATCCACATATCCATCTCTCTTCTGTTGTAATTTTTCATCTAATGCAACATTTACTGTCTATCATTTACTGTCTATCATAAGCTTACCCCCATTGTCACCTTCTCTGACAAATGCTATTGCCCCAGCATGTCTTCTCCTGGGATCTGCTAATCTGTTCCCACATTGTGACTCCATGATGCTTTGCATAACCTCAAGTCCTCTTGCCTTCTGCCATGTTATAAAAGCATAAGTACTAGGTAGGAGCTGGGAACAAAAGGATAACCAGGGTTGTGCGTCTTAGAAAGCAGCAACTAATAAAGCAACTGCTGGTGAAAATGCAGAACAGTTGGATCTCTCGTGTGTCCATGACTGGTGGGAATGTCTCTCTGGAAAAGAGCCTCACAGTCCCTTTTCAACTAAATACACACTTCCCACATAGACCAGCGATCAAACTTCTGGGCATTTATTCTAGAAAAATGAAAACATGTTTACACAAAATCTGTACACAAATGAATGTTCATAGCAGCTTTATTTGTAATAACCTGAAACTGGAAATGTATTTCCAATATGCAATCCAAATGTACTTCAAAGGATGAATGGATAAACAATCTGTGATACATCTGTACAATAGAATACTACTTGACAATAAAAAGGTTTGAACTATTGATATATACAAAAAGTTGGATGGCTCTCAAGTGCACTATGATGAAAGAAAAATAAAAGCCGATCTCAAAAGGTTATGTACTTACTATATGATTCCATTCATATAACATTCTCTAAGTGACAAAATTGTAGGGATGGAGAAGAAATCAGTGGTTACCAAGGGTTAAGGGGAGGAGAGGAGAGGAGAGGAGAGGAAGGCGTGACTAGTAAGAAGTAAGACAGAGGAGTTCCTTTGTGGTGATGGAACGGTTCTGCATTCTGATGGCAGTGATGGCTACACAGATCTACATGAGATAAAATTCTATACAGCTGTGTAGAACATACACAAACACACACAGGAGTGCATATAAAACATACGTGCAAACGAATATGTATAAAAACTGGTGAATTCCAAATAGGCTGTACACCTGAATGCATAGTATTGTATTAATGTCAGTTTCCTGGTTTTAACAATGTACTCTGGTTATGTTTAAAGAAAAGCATCAGCTATGCAACTGAGAAATGGCTAGCCAATTCTTTTTTCTTTCTTTCTTTCTTTCTTTCTCTCTCTCTTTCTTCTTCTTCTTCTCCTTCTCCTTCTCCTTCTCCTTCTCCTTCTTCTTCTTCTTAACTATAAACAAGTAGTTTTCAAACCTGGGAGATCATCAGATTCACTTAAAGAGCTTTATTTAAAAATACTCCCTTCTGGACACCCCTGTCCCCAACACACACACACACACACACACACACACACACACACACACACTGCAGACCTATTGAATCACAATCTCTGGAAATGGAGCCAAGGAATCTGTATTTGCAGAAAATTGCCCGAGTTTAGAAAACATTGTTATGGAGCTTGGTTTCTGAGCCAGGGCTGGGAGTGTCTGTTCTCTGTGAGCTATGGATGGTGATTCTCGTTCCTCCTCCAGTCTTGTTACAGTGAAGAGCCTTTTAAATTCTGGCAATAAGTTAACCATTTGTTTTAGATTTTTGCATTATTAAAAGTTTTATCTTTTTACTTTTTCAGAGTTTTTATAGCAATTTCAGTGGGAAGTTTCTTGAGGCTGTGTCATTAGTTACTAATCAGTTGCCAATTTAGTTCAGAAGCAGTGCAGTAGTACTTTTATGGATGGACCTTGTCTTTGCCTTTTCCACATGTGAATAGTGACTTGCTTCCAGCTTTCCCCAGCCAACCTGCAGAGTTCTACTTCACTCGATCAGATTTTCACATTGATGTGGCGGCAACATAAATCATGCTTCCCTCAAGATTGGCGAGTGCGTGGAAGACAGCCAAGGGACACTACAGTGAAGACATCAGTTAGGAAAATTACATCCAAAACCTGAAAGCTGCTGTCACTGAAGTTTTTGTTTATGAAAATTGGAAAAGCTCTCCCTTCTAAGCCACTGACATCTCTGATTTATTGTTTCTCTGCTGAAAATTATCCAAAGATGTTTTCAGACATTAGCTGGTGAAAGCCAAATTTATTGAAGGTGGAGGGGGGAATGTAAAGAGCCATTATATTTGTGAATTTCTCAGTCAGACATGGCAACCTTTTAAAAGCTAGAGTTGACCATATTCTTTTTGTGCGCATAAAAAATAAGTTGCAGAGCTAGTATGACCTGCAGTGCTAGAAGGGACAGACATGCTGTGGTATGAAGAACTCTGGACCAGTGATCCAGTTGCAGGTCAGAGGTTTACCCTGACTCTGCCACTAACTAAACATGTGTCCTTGGCCTAATCACTTCACTGCTCTGTGTCTCAGTTTCCTGATCTGTACAAGTTGGGGGTAGACACTACACTAACATTTTCAAATGTTTACAAGTTGTGGAAATTTACAGGAAACATAATTTCATGATTACCTTCTTCAGAATTTAAAAATAACTTTTTTCCCTCCATGGCATATGCTAAAAAAGCAAATTAAAACTTCAGATTTTGTACATTGCTAAAGATTCTAATGCCAATGTAATAGTTATAAATACTAAATACATGTCACCTTTTCACATGTAAAAATTATGCATCACATTTAATTATTTCAAGCTAATTGTGTAAGAGAAAGCATATTTTATTGAGTAATCCAGCTATAACATTTGATGGGTTTGGAGATCAAATGTAAGGAGTCCCAGTTATTAAAATATGGATCCAGAGAGTGAAATCTACTTATATGACCTAGTAAATTTTTAAATCTTAAATATTAAAAATAATTTGTTTTTATAATTTTCAAATTGTGTTTCTAAATAAGGTATTTCATGCTAGTTAGTTCACATAGTTCTTTAAAAATAACTGTCAATGTGACTAATCTTAAATTCTAATGAATACTAAGTCCAGTGGAACATAAACATATCTCTTCTTTTTAAATATCTGATTTTAAAAGACTAAGGGTATTTTTGTACATTTTAAGGAGTCTGAATTTAATGGCAAATTTGTTTAAGATCATCTTGAGACTTATTTGCAAAATTATAATCATTTTTATGGTCATTTATTTTTATTTTTTCAGTGTCTCTTATATTTGCTGCCTTTAACAATCTGTAATGGACAAAAAATTAAGCAATACATGAGTGTATTACTCAGAGCTCTCCAAAGAAGCAGAAGTAATAAGGGTATGTGTATATACACATATATTTATTTTTCCTTTTTTAAAATTTATTGGGGTGGCACTGGTGCACAATTCCACAACACCTCATCTGTATATTGTATTATGTGTTCACCATCCCAAGTCAAGTCTCCTTCCATCACCATTTTACACAAACATATTTACTTATTATAAGAGATTTATTATAAGGAATTGGCTCACGTGATTATGTAGGCTGACACCTTTCCTAAGATCTGCAGTCAGCAAGCGGGAGACCAGGAGATTCAGTGGTGTAGTTTCATTCTGAATGTGAGCAGGCTTGAGGTGGGAGAAGAGCTGATGTTTCAGTTCTAGTCCAAAGGCCAGGAGAGACCGGGGCTCAAGGCACTTAGGAGGACTTCCCTCTCATGGGCAGGAGAGTCAGCCCTTTTGTTTTATTCCGTCCTTCAACTGATTGGAAGGAGTCACAGTAGGAAGAGCAACTTGCTTTACTTGTTCTATCAATTCAGCTGTTAATATCATCCAGAAAATACCCAAGCATACCCAGAATAATGTCTAACCAAATGTCTGGGCACACAATAGCCCGGTCAAGGAGTAAAAAGAGAAACATGCTCAAATTTTATAACGGTAAATACACATACACGCACACCAGCACCTACCTCTGTTCAGCGGAGGGGAGAAGAACCAAGTAACAGAATCGTGAACATGTCTTCCGAACTCCTCTGGCTGCTACTCAGGGCTTACTATACACCCACTTAGAGGGCCCCAAACAGTACAGATTTAGAAGGAGAAATACTCCACTTATTAACATTTTTAACATAAACATGTTATCATAGGACAGAAAAATCTATAAGTCATAATTATACAGCTTGCTAAGTTTTCACAAAGGGAATGTACCCATAAAACCCAGATTAAAAAATAAAATATTACCAACACCCTGTGAAGTTCCCCTTATACCTGCTCCCAGTCCCTAATGCTCCCTATCCAAGAACAATTATTATGCTTATTTCTACCAACATAGATTAGCTGGGCCTATTTTAAACTTTATGTGGATGGAATCATGTAGTTTGTACTCTTTTATGTCTAGCTTCTTTCATTAAACACGTTATTTATAGGATTCATTGAAACTGTTGCATGAAGCAGTTTATACTTTTTCATTGCTATTGTCAATGTAAGAAATGTCCAAACCTGTAAGAATTTTTTATGAGTTTATTTGAGCCAAAGTGATGACAATTGCCAAGAAGCAAAATCTCAGTGGGTTGAGAAAATGCTCTGGAAAATGGCAGTTTTACCACTTATTTTATTCATCTGAATCAGACAAAGCATAAGGGGGATACATGAAATCCATTGGTGATCGATTAGGACAGTGGAGAAATCAAAGTGGGGGAAATCCCTGAAATTGGATAAAAGGTAAAATGAAGACACATACTTCTTGTACATTGGCGGGTATAGGATAGTTAACAATTAACAGAATAATAATCGCTGTGAGGGGCTTTTTGGTCCCTGCTCTCCGGCCTGGTTGTGCATTGAGGGGTCCAGGAAAAAGAGAATTACTTTGCCATTCCAAAGGTATGTTGTCAGGTATGTTTACGTAGACGCAAAAAACAAAAACAAAAACCCAGACAGGCTCAGTTAAGGCAAAGATTGACCTTTGTTAGGGAGAAAAATTACCTTGATATTCCAAAGGTATGTTATCAGGTATGTTTATGTACATGCAAAAAAGAAAAAAAAAAAAGACAAGAGACAGGCTCTGCTAAGGCAAAGACCGACCTTTGTTAGGTTAAAAATACCAGCCTCGCATGTGATTGCCACCCTGAACTGCTTTCAGTAAGAAAGTTTTAATTTCAGATCCTCCCATGTGGTTACTTTAGGTCTAGGAGTTTGTAAGTCTGTCAGGTAGGACCTCCTGAGCTCGCCAGGTTTAGTGTGGGTCCCCTTTTCCCTTTTTTTTGTCCACACTGTAAAGTATTCTATTAGATGAATATGCCGCAATGTATTAATTCCGATTAACTCTGACTAATTCGATGGGCACTGGGGATTTTTTGGTTGGATTTTTACAAATGGTACTCCCTTGAACAGTTTTATGTATGCCTTTTGATGTACCCATTTCTGTTGGATATGTACCTAGAGTTAGAATTGCTGGTCATAGGACAGAATGTATGTATGTCGGCTTTAGTATTAGTAGATATTACCAGTTTTTCAAAGTGATTGAAATGAGTTTATATCAAGTGATGATAATTTAACTTGCTCCACGTTCTCAACAACACATAGTATTATATTCTTTTTAATTGTAGCCATTCTGCTGGGTTTGTACTGGTGTCATTGTGAGCTTATTTTGTACCATTTAATAATATATTATACAATATAATAATATAGTACAGGCATCCCTCAGAGATATTGCAGGCTGAGTCCCAGACCACCTGCATAAAACAGGTGTCACAGGAAAGCGAGTTGTAATCTTTGCTGGTGGAGGGTCTTGCCTTCTGTTTGGAAAAAACACGACATCCATGAGGTACAATAAAGCAGAGTACAATACAATGATGTGTGTCTGTAATTAGTATTACTTCCCTAATATGTTACATTAAGCAACCTCTTTGTATGTTATTAGCCATTACCATATCTTCTTTGGTGAAGTTCTAGTTCAAATATTTTGCCCAGTTTTCTTTTGGAATTTATTTTTCATAATAGCTTTTTTGAGTTTTGGTATCACTTTTATTGAGTTTTGATATGCCAGTCTAATAAAAATGAGTTGAGAGGTCTTCCCTCATTGTCTTTCTCAGAAAGAGTTTGTGCGTGATTAGTGTCATTTCTTCCTCAAGGTTAGGAAGATTCCACAAGTGAAATTACTTCTGAGAACTTATTATAGACTCAATTTCTTTAATAAAAAATGACTAGTCAGATCTTCTATATACTTGTATTGGCTTTGGTAAATTGTGGAGATTGGGGGGGGATTTATTTCTCATCTAAATTTCCTAATCTGCTGACATAAAGTTGTTCATAATATTCTTCCCTTATATTTTTAATTATCTGTAGTTATGTGCTTTTTTATTCCTAATATTGGTAATATATGCCTCCTTTTTTCTTGATTATTGATAGAGGTTTATAATTTTTACTAGTCTTTTCAAAGAACCATTCTAACTTTGTTGAAAGTTTCTATTTGTACTGTACCTTGCTGATTCTGCTGTGAGCTGTAGCAGCTCTCTGCTGCTTTCAGGCAGCTTTTTTAAAGATTTGTTACTGGCCTTCCTAATTGTTCTTAACAGAGGTGTTGGTCTGCTACAAGTTACTCCATCATACCCTAAAACCTGTTTCTCGAATTAGTATAGAAATTCTCACTGATGCCATTACCACCATTAACACTTTGAAGCCTCAGAGGTTCCCAACCATGTTCTCTGAAGCTATGTTTAGTTTAAACTTTCACTAATTCTTGCCAGTTAGTGTCATAGGCTTTTAAAAAATATTTTATTGCTTATGCTATTACAGTTGTCCCAACTTACCCCCACCCCGGCCCCTCCAGCCAGCCCCCTTCCCACTCCCAGTCAATCCCCACACCGATGTCCGAGTCCATGGGTCATCCAGACGTGTTCTTTGACTAATCCCTTCACCTTCTTTCAGCCAGTCCCCATGACATCATGCACTTTGATACTCATATTGTTGCATGGGAAATGTTCATTCTTTTTGTTTAATCCTAACATCTGTTTTATCTCAGAGTACTTTATTAGCAAAATGTTCTGAGCACAAGATATGTGGAAGAGGAAATATAGTGACTTTCCCTGGTTGAAAAATATGTGAATTAGTTTGTGTATCAGTCACAGATAATACAGGCAATAGCGAGTTACAAAAAACAATATGGGAATGAAACTGGTAAGTAAAAGACAGAAAAGAATGTTAGGATATGTTATTTGAATCTATCTCAAAAATGAAATGCTTTGTTATAATTGTCACAGGTGGACACAGGTAACCAGGTTCTTGGTGATCAGAACAAAGAACTGAACTGAACACCCAGAGTTTATAGCAGAGAACATGGGAGCAGGCCAACTCCAAGCTGAGATTGACCTCATGGGCTGGAGGGATTCTATTCTTATAGGGTGGGTCCTTCCCGGCTAGTTTTGGTGGGCTTTTATTGTGCATGTGCAAATATTTGTAGTACTTTAAAGCTACTGTTCATGTGGTCTCCCATGACTTTCCTTGATTGGCAACCAGAGACAGGGTCACACAATGTTATCGAATGGACCCCTGCTTCCCCTGGGGTCCCCCTGTACTAGGTTCATCTTGCCCACTGCCAGGGAATTATAGCTCTCCATGTCAGAGATTGGTGAAAGTGAAAGGAATTATTTATTCAAAAGTTTAGACTTAAGACTAAATGGCTTAATGTCTTCATTAAAATCCCAAAGTGTCTTAAAATACCCACAAACAGGTACAGTCCTTCCTTCCCTGCTTTGCCCTGTCTGGGGTACTATATCTCAGGAAAAGAAATAGAAGTCTGTGGCTCAGGTAGCTCTGGTTTTTCCCAGTAATCCATGATCGGCTGGCAGGCCTCCCTCAGTTCCCAGCACCATCAGCTGTGTCACACTGATCTCTAGTTCTTAATCTAAAACCACATGGCACCTTCTCATGGTCCATCAGCCAGAGTCCTTTCACCCCTTTCCTTCCCTCATTCAATGTCTCTTCTGCATTCTTCTGAGCTGCTAAGAGAGAGCTCTGCATTACTGCTATGTCTTGCTTTCCAGCTTCCTAAGCTGCATGGCAAAGGGAGACCCAAAGCCGTGTGGTTCTCCCCTGATAAATCTGTGTGGTTCTTCTCTGCCAGAGCCGGGTGGTTCTCTTTGTCATGGCTGCTGCGCCTGGGTTTAAATCCCAGCACCAGTCTTCCTCTGCAGTCCTGTTTCCGACTCCTCCTACAATCAGTTACACTTGCCAGCATTCTTATATTTCTCCAGTTTTTCTGGGCTGCCATAGTAAGTCGGGGCAAGCATGGCCCTGTGCGCGTGGAGCCAATCATCTCCAGGCTCTTACATAGGCTCTGTAACCAGGGGGAATTGCCTTCCGGTTACATGCTGGGTGGAAGTCACTCCCTTCTCCCTGGTGCAAAGCTATTTAACATATCTATGAAACCAGTTAAAGGTTATAGATATGTTAAATGACCATTCTAGAGGTTATCTGCAAAACCGTTGTTATGCAAAACAGCTGTTAATGGCCTGTTCCATGTGTCCAATCCCTCAGCTCAGATTTGTAGGGGTGAGGACAACCCATATTTTTAATATTTCCTGGACACCCGGAGTCCTGGACCCCATTACAAATCCTTCTTCTGGGGGCCCACTGGCTGCACCCTCCTACATAATGACATTTAAAAATTGAAAGTACAGACAGGAGAAAATGGCAATCTAGAACTAGAACAGTAGAAAGAGATTCAGGAAGACCAGAGATTATCATGACTAAGAAGATCCCACATAGATTAATTACTTCATACCTTCTGCTGTGAGACAAATAAAAAGTGCATTTTTAGGAAGCATTATTGGTTCAGTAAAGCATGTTTTTGGTGTTGTCATAATTGTTGATGATGATGACATTGTTCCTCAGGCACCTGTTTTCAAATGACTTAGTACCTTTAGAAAAATTTTCTAGACTTACTGTCAGTTCACTAATGTTGATGCAATGGGGAAGGGTAAGTTTAGCAAAAGTTCCTTTTTCATCATAACTTTGAAAGGAGTAGAGTGGCCTCCATCTCAATTATATTTTATCATATGTAAAAAGCAATCCATTAGCATTTGGGCCCTCATACAATGTTTTATGTGGACTGAGGTCCAAATTTTCTAAGCTACCTAGTCCCCATAGCCATTTTGAATCTAATTTTAAGGACGGGGTCAGATTATCCCTGAGGGGAATCTAAAATGTGACTTTCTAACTCCAGAGAGTTTGGCAGAAGAATAGTTACCTAAAGGAATAGGTCTTAGCACTGGTAAACAGGCCTAGGACTGCAGGATTCTTCCCTTCTAAAAATGTCTACTCTCTGTTCTAGCCCCATGTTAGCCCTGATTCTGGTATAAAAAGAAGACAGAAAAAGAGGAATGACAGAAAAAGAGATAGTGATGGGAAAGATGTAGTGACTGAAATGAAAGTCATTTTTGTATCACGGAGCAACTCTTATCTTAGCATCATTGCCCTACAAACGAACGTGGCTCTGGTTCTGCCTTTATCTTAGCAGTGTTCTCAGTCCAGCTCAATTCGATGTGTTCTGACACTTGCTTTGTTGCGAACTCAGAGCCCTGGGTTCCTCCCTGTCCCATCCCACAACTTTAGTTCCCTGGAGCTAAGTCTGTACCTCCAGTACAAAGTGCCTTTGGCAGTTGGCTTACAAAGTTACAGTACGTTTCTCTTGTATCTCTCCTTCGATCATTCACACACCCGGGACCCTATACAGGACCCTGAATCAAACATGCACCAGGAACAGTGCTAGATATTTTCATAAATATTATCTTTTTTATCTTAAAAATAATGTTGTAAGGTAGGGATTATTGTTCCACTTTTAGAGATGAGGAAACAGAGAGTCAGGGTGTTGCCGAGCAACGCCGTACTGCTGTGAAGTAGCAGCACTGAGTCAGGGCTCCGGTGCTCTGACTGCCGGCTCAGTGCTTTGTTTCAGGACCCCGAAGATGTCCATGAATACTTGGCTGATTGTTGGCTGGAAAGGAACAACTCCCCTAGAATGAAAGGCAGACTTCAAGTGGCTTTCTACTTGGCTTAACACGCTCCACTTCCTTGTGGATGGAAAGGGGCAACATACTAACCCTGACAAGCTCAGGGAGGGCCCGTATGGTAGGCTGCACTAACCCAGAGGCCAAAATAACCACGTAGGGTGGTCTGCGTCAAATTTCCTAACTCAGGTCACATTCTAGCCCTATAGCTTCCTTGACAAATGTCAGTCTTGAATTTTGAGGTTGTCTCTTGTCCTTGTGCATTTAAGATAACATACCTTTGACATGCAGAGTGATCTTTTCCACACCCCCTTGATGGTACAGCCACCGGCACAAGCATGTGACCACGCTGTCATCTTGTTGCCCACATACCTTCTCTGCATGCTGTAAATGATAACTACCCTGTATCCACCCATGTAAAAGCGGCGTGCGTCAGTGCTACTTTGTATCCATTCTCAGAGATCCGCCACCCCCACTCCGCTTTGCTTTCTCCCACCAGTCTACCACCAGTGAATTTTGTGCAACCCTCCTTTGTCTCCTCTGATTCTAATGTGTGGGATAAGCTGCAAAACTGCTGTTCTCTGGGGCATTTTCTTAATTCATTGAGAATTTGCTTCCCGGCAATTGTCATCAAATAAACTCTTACAAGACTTTTTCTTAGGCTGGACTTGTGGACATCCTTTGAAGACCAGACAAGGGAAATTATCAGTTTCTTTCTATTTATAAGTGGGAAAGTTGAGCCCAAATAAGCTTTATTGAAGGCCTCAACTTTCGATTGTCATTCTGCATTTCTTATGAAGGAAAGCTGAGATGCATGGAGGTTGTCACCTTATTTAAAGGTCAGATGGAGTGCTTCTGTGATGAATAGAGTCTCATGTGATGACTAGTCCCTTGTCATCCCGGTGATGACTAGGGGTTTTCAGGTGAATGTGGAGTGAGGAAGGCAGGAGGTACCGTCATTCCTTCCCCTTTAAATAATGACATATTCTGCGCAGAAAGCAATTTTTTTTTCCCAAATGAGACAAGGTGGTATAATGTAACATTTATTGAACATTTAGAATGAGCTAAGTATTATGGGGAGTATAATATAAATAAACCAAAGCCCTTGCCTTCAAGAGATGATAATTTAATGGAAAAAAAATGTTTTTACATGATTATTCATCTATTCTGAGTTAATTAAGTTTGGACAAAGGATTTGCCACTTACAAATACCTACCTTCTATAACTACCAGTGTCCATGTCTGAGGAGTTTTTAAGCCGTGTCGTGTGGCAGCTAGCAGGCTCCACTGCACTCCCTCGGGTGTGATTCTGTGCAGTGGGAGTGGAGAGGTATCATGGGCTGAGCTGATAGGTCCCTGAGTGGTTTCTTCTAAATTTGCCTAAGCAGCTTTGCTATTATATGTTTTGTATATTGGGCTTTTTCATGAGATTCATTTGGGGAAAGAATACAGGCTCTGCAGCTTAAAAATTAAATCACTGGGTGACACAACGATAACAAGACATTCAGGCTTTGTGGTCAGGGTGCTCAAGTTAATGCTTTGTGGTCCTGCAGCAACCAGAAATTTCCTCCCTCATTTGAAAAGCAGTATTGAGATCATTTGTGGTTAAGTTTTGAGAGTGAAAAAGCTTGTTACACCACCCACTTGTTTGTCAAAAAGAGGATCCTCTGAAGAAGGAAAGAGTGAACATCATAGAAACTGTCTTTTCTTGTAGCTGAAGAGGGCTCATGAGGCAAGTTGGCTGTCAGGAAGCAGGCACAGCTCAGCCAGCCCATGATCTACGTGCCTGGCAGGACTTCTCTTAATGAACTTGAGGCAAAGTCCCGCACAACCAATCGTTGTTTAAGGGGAATAAATGGCAAAGAATGAAATATGCTAGCGGGGTCTGAACCAATTTGGGGTGTCTTTGATTCAGCTCACGACATAAGATACTATGAGCAGCTGAATCACTCAGGTAGTTTGGGGGCAAAATAAAAGAATTAAAACATGTGACAACTAAACTCTGCATACTGGAAAATGTGTTTCTATACTGGGGAGTGATGAGTTATGCAGAAAGCATTCCTGAGCAAAATCTGTGGAGCCACTTGTTTTGGTTTGGTTTTTAAGTGGAAAATGGGTTGGTTGGTCCTATAGAACATTCACACAAAATGTGGCATCCGGACACGTGATACAATATAGGCAGCCAAGGATGAGAAAAATTGCATCTGAAATGACTCCTCTCATTGATGTTACCTGGGCTCTTTCAGCCTGATTGATAAGAGAAAGGGCCCTTGTCTGCAGAAAACATTGACCACTCTGAGAGCTTCCTGTGCTGTTCCCATTCACCAAAAAAGCAGAAGGAAGTCAGCATTTGTCCCCGTTGCCTTCAGTGCAGAATCAAGCTTCCACTATTGTGATCACTTCAGAATGTAACACAAGGATGCTTTTGAGCCAGTTTTGTTTCTGGCAGTGATGCAGTCATCAAGTAAGTATCTAGAAACTCCTGTAAGGCTCCACCCCAAAACTGCCAGGCCTTCCCTCCCAAGCCAGAATCAGCTCCCTGAGATGGCCATTGGCACTGAATTTCTCAAATCTCCAGAAGTCTGGGGCCTTAGTTCTCCTTCCCTGCCCCGCTCCCCCACCCCATCCCCCACTCCCTTCTTCCTTCATAGCTACTAAGTGCTCTCTCTGGAATGTTTGAAGGTGAGGATTTAGGTCTGGGCAACCTGTTAAAAATATGAATTGTTACCATGAACTCTGAGTGGCCTTTCAGCTTTGCTGACAGAAATTTACTCCATGTAGAACCCCCCCCCCCCCCCAAAAAAAAAATTAAGCAGGTAAGGTCATTTGGAGTTGAAACAAGCATGCAGTCGGTGTGTTTGAAAATGAAATTATAATTAACCTGCTGATGGCTGTGAGGTGTTACCTTGAACTCTGTGTGGCCTCTTGGCACAGCGGCTGAACTTGCTTTATTGAATACCCAGAGACCTGAACAGGTGAAATCAGGATATGTCCGGGCCAAATGTACTTTTAGAAAGAAGATTATGTCTCCTTTAGTGCCAATTGTAAGAGAGTTGAGGATTAATTGAGCAGCACTAATCAGAAAATAAAAATGAGTTTTGACCATCCATATCTATGGGAAGCATAAAATTTGTTAAAACTGCTGAGGAAAATGACTTTATTTGCCCACTTTGTGAATTGATTCCTGAAGTGATGAGAGGTTGCCGGACCTGACAGTGGCCTAGGAAGATTATTGCAATTTGGCAATCATATATCATCTACATGTTTAGGAAAACATCGTAATTACCCATCTGAGAGCTATGAAGTGTTGCTTGAACTCCAAGTGGTCTGTTGACATGTGGGTTGGACAACTTTATTGAACTATTCAAAATGAGGTAGGTAAAATCATACAGCAATAACTTTGCGTTGCTAATGACAAGGAGGGGTGGCGAGGTCATTTATGGAGTGGGGTGAATGGGTCTGAGATAAACTTTAACTCTCTCTTGTCCATGAAGTACTAGGTTAAGGGAATGCCAGAAATAACTGATTTATTGCCAGAGTCAGTCATGAGCTGCACCTTTGGCACACCTGGTGCTTCAAACTGGCAAGAGACCCATCTCGTCCTTGTCACCCTGAATAAAAAGGAACTGCATTACTCTGTTGCCTCAGTCTTCACATCCCTTCCCTCTGATTACATATCATTGCCTGGTAAAGTCACATTTTATACATGCAAAAATTTGGGGATTCTCTTTGTTTTGGCTGAGAGCATTTATCGTTAGAATAAACAAGCTATTTAGTTCACTTTGTGCTTTTGACAAGCTGGCTAGAATGAGTACTCTTGTTGGTTTAATAAACAAAGACCAATAATCCAAAATGGGCTTCATTACTGGGTAGAATTACTCCATTCATAGGATTGGAATGATCTAATTGTTCACATCTCTGTCTCGCATAAGCATTAAGTGTACAAGTAACACTGAGGTTTTCCTGTTTCAAAAGAAGTTTCAGTTAGGACACAGGTACGAACACTCTTGGCCTTCCCAACTCCTCTCTTAGTAGCAGCCTGTGCCACATACTCCCGCATAAGATTCTTGTAGAACACCTCAGATGAAGAGGATAACTTTACCAGGTATTAGCTTGAAAGCCAGGCTTGTCTCACGTCATTTCACTTGGTGATTAAGGAATGGTTGGTGGTTAAGGAAAGAAAATGCTTTGTACTTGCCCAGCATACTTTATCACAATCAAATGCACAAACTTAGACATGACTAAACCCTCTACAACGCTCACAGGCATGAGTGTGTCAGCTCAGTGTCCACAGAGACTAACCGCCTAGTCCCACTTGGGGGGGGGGGATCACCTAGATTTTGGTGGACTTCTGTGTGACTTGGAATGCCTGCCTAAATATGTAGAGCCTCAGATAATTTTATTTCTCTTGTCTCCCCATCAGTCTGTTAGGTATTCTCTAATTCATGAAGATATATTTCTGTCTATTTCTGTCCTGCAGTTAGAAGCAGCATACTTCATTCATGCCATTTCTACAGTCCAGTTGTTTCTCAGTCCCGGCCTGGCTTCTCCAGGAAGCCTCCCCTCATCATCCCATTCCAGTCTCTGAACTCAAATGAAGTTGATTGTCTGTAGCTCTCATGATGGTGGGAGATGACAAAACTAGCACAAGTGTCCACATTACTGTCGCCATTTATCATAAACTTGATCATAGTTATTTTGCATGTTGTCTCAAAATTTCTCCTCTGCTTTTGTATGGTAGAGTCCCCTTCCCTGCTCCAGACATGATCTTTCTAAAATACAGATTTGCTTGAGCGTTCTTCTGCTTAAAACTCTTCAGGATCTGCCCGTCACCCCCAGGGAAAGAAACAAAAAAAGCCCTATATATAAGAACCTCCTTGGGCCAGCCCCTCTCCGTCTTCCCAGCTGCATATTCTGCCAGTTCATTGGTATATCCACATCTAATTTGGTGCTGTTCACTGAACGTGACACAGCAGTTTCTTCCTTTTAGCTGGGCATTTGTTCCCCTGACAAACATTTACTCAGCTTTCGAGGCTCAGGTCAGATGTTTCCTCCCCTGGGAAACTCTCCCTGACTCTCTCAGGCAGGGACTGGCCCTCCTTCTGGACCTCTTAATGCCTCACACAAAGCTCTTTTACAGCACATCATACTATACTGTATTTATGTCTCCTCTACTAACTGTGAAATATTTAAGATAAAGACTGTTATCTGACTCATTTTTTAATTTATTGATGTTCTTAGGGAGAGGGGAAAAAGCATCAATTTTCATTGTTCCACTTATTCATGCATTCATTGGTTGCTTTTTGTATGTGCCTTGACTGGGGATCGAACTTGGAACCTTGGTGTATTGGGATAATGCTCTAAGTGAGCTAGTGGGACAGGGCCTGTTGTCCTACTCATTTTTATGTCCTTATCTGTGTTCCTGGCACACAGCAGTTATTCAATGAATGTTTGTCAAATGAATGAATAAATAAATATGTAAACAAATGAAATGAACATATGAACTTCTTTTATTAATAGAATTAAAAGAAAGCCAACTAATTTCCAATGAGAAGGATGCTCAGAAATTAAAGTACTTTATATCTATAAATGTCCTGCTTGAATGTTGAAATATGAGCTACTTGCTGAGTAGCTACTGGGTGCACACCTTCTGTGTGTTTAAGCAGAGAATACAGTCCCTTGAAATGTGCCTTGACCATGGACACATTGATTTGTGACGCTCTCCAGTTGGAGTGGGAGTGATTATTGCCATTGTTGTTGATCACAGCTAAGTTCCAAAGTAGGTCAGATAGTTGTAAGGACAGTTTATAACCAGAAAGTTCGTCTTCATTCTCATCTTCTACCTTCTCTTTGATGCCATGTGTATTTCAGAAAATGAACACTTTTCCTTAGTGTTTTGCAATATTTTTGACCAAAACTTAATAGGAGGGAATTTGTCAGTATTCCCACCAGATTTTTAATTATTGTCTGGTAGGACCCAAGCAATGGCCAGTTCTATCCAAAATTAACATAAAAGAACAATGCCACTAACATCCTGTTCAGGGCCAGCTAAAGGGCTTCCCTGGCAGCCAGCGCTCAGCCACAAATTTCAAAAGCACAGGCTCTTGAGATTTGATCTTGTATTTCTTTCTCTGTTGTGGAGGTGTAGTGGTTCTACTCTCCTGAGCTCTCTGAGCAGGTAATAGAAGCAGTTTAGGAATAGTGAGGACTGCCATTTCATAGGACAGGAAACCAAGTCACGCCAGGGCTACGTAGTTCGCGAGATGGTGTTGGGTAGGTTCAGGTACAGGTCAGTGCTGTTATGACAAAAGCACCCAGGTGTCCTTGGAAGGTAGTCCCCTAGCTAACCACCCAACTTCTCCACCCTGGGCAGTTTAACCTGTGCCAGTGATCCCAAGGATTTTCTGAATGAATTACCATAATTGGATCTAATTCAGGAAGGGGATGTTTCCTGTACACACCAAATATTCTTTTGCCTAGATGACTGGGAGGAAGAAATCCAACAGGAAATACATCTTTGCAAATTAGAAAAGTTGCTAAGTCCTGCACACATTGGGCGCTTATCCAAGGTGAACTCCTAGTAACCCCTGGCACCTTGGCTCACCTCACTGCACTTCACAGCCACGAGTATACCAGGTGGGTTCACTTTCTTACCTCCCTGATAAGGCAACAGGACTTTGCCACACCCAGACTTCCATCCAATCTCCTTTCCTGCTTCCCCTGACCCGAGGTCTGATAAAAAGTCAGGGTGATAATGCTATTGAGGTACAGGCTATAAACCATATCAGTATGTACGTAAATGGAGGGAGGGGAAAGGGAGGAGGGGAAAGCAAAAAAGGCCAAATGGAGAGTTCAGCTTCACCTCCAGGTGACCTTGGCAGCATGTGGACTACAAGGGAAATTGCCAGGAACTTGCAGCCCTTTTTTTTTTTTTTTCTTTTTGAGCATTGTTTTGACTTGGCTTTGCTACAGAGCAACGTTAGGGGACTGGGGCAAAAATAGGTCATTGTGAACTGCAGGTGCAGTTCTGATCTCAAACTATAATCTGTTGTATATGCGCAAACCCAGAAGTATTTATCAAGATGAAAACGAAGTTTTTCCTCATAGGTACATAGACTATTTTACATCATATCAGCCCCAATATTATAAGCTTCTCCCCACCAGAAGAAAATGGTAGGGGAGACCAGAGTTCTCTCCTCCCTCCCTCTTCCTCCCCAGTCTCTCTCCTTCTCTTGCTCCCTCCTTCCTTCACCCCCTGCCTCCACAGACCATGCTTCTCTGTTGTGAAAGACCTCATTGGACAGTCTGCCCCTGACTTTCAAGGTGTCCTCCCCAGGAGATACCGATTAGTGTAGGAAGTCTCACTCAAGGATGCAGCAACTGTTAGTCCCATGTAGTCTGAGTATCCGCCACGATCTTTGCCCACTTAATTTAAACTCTTGAGAGAATGCAGACCAGTACGCAGAAAGAACATATGCCAACAAATGAAACAGAGAGTTTTAAAGCCCTTGCTCTCAGCCTCAATCGTGTCACTTAATCCCTCCCTCCCACCATCTGTTTCCTCATTTTCTAAACGTGATAGGGAACTTGTCAAAGCACCTGGCTGCTAAAATGATAGGCAGTGTCTCAGGACTGTGAGGAAAATCTGGATTGCTCAAGCAGTTTTGTACTTGAGAGCTGCTAAAAAACTTTGCTTGGATTGCTGAATTTCTTCCTTCTAGAGTATCCTGTACACACAAAAATGAAGAGAGCAGAAGTTTAAATTTAATCAAGGAACATTGGGATTAGCATAGGAATGCCCTGCCATCTATTTGTCTAAGGAGGCAACCATTTAGGTGAGGCTTAGTACAAAGGAAGATTAATTTTATTCATTTTCTAATAATTGTGAGTTTTGAAGATTAATAACCAGAGGGAAAAATAACTGGAGGAAAATAATTATCTGCTACTGATACTTTTGGGGTAGAATGGATTAGTTGACAGGAAATGTTGTTGGAAAAACATAGACAGCTAAGAAAGCGTTTTATTGTGGTTTTTAGCAGTGACTTCTTGTATGTCCTGGACTGTGTGAGTAGTGAGTTGAGAATGGTAGAGTGGGTGGGGAGACGACCTCACCTTCAGGTTTCTCCAAAGTTTGTGGTTTAATATGTCAATTTTTTCAGTCTTTTATTCTGCACCCTTACTGGCATTTGAAGGAAAGATATGTATGCATAGCTCACTGTGTCTTTTCAGGAGGGAAATGAGACGTGAAGTGGACAGATACCTTAGGACAACCCAGAGGCCTTCACTTGGGATTCCTGCGCTCTGATTCAGGGTGGGGTCCCTTGAGATCACTTGTTCTGCTCCCAAGCAGCTTAGAATGAGGACCAGCCACCATCACTGTTGGTGCCTCAGAATTTTATCCGCCTCGGAGGTTTCAGCTGCTGTCAATAGGAAGTCTCACATTTCTGTGATCTCTGGAACCCAGGTCATCAGAGAAAGCAGTGATCCAAAGTTGCCACCAGCTACATCTCTGCAGTTTTAGGAGGCTTAAATACTCAAAACTTGATTCTGCTAGATGAGAACAGTAATTCCCAGTAGTAGTGGGGAGGCGTGTGGGGTTGAGGTACATCCAGAAGCCTTCCTGGCCTGGTTAGCTCCTTATATCCTGCATGTGTTTGCCCCTTCATTCCCCCCACTGTTATGATGGGGATGTCCCATATTCACCATGTACATGGAATTAATAAAAGAATGGTTAACTGTATAAAGCCCATATGTAGCAGTAAGTGCTTCCTCATCCCTTACATTTCCCCCAACCATCCTTTGCATATTTCCTATGTGCTAGGCAAAAATTAAGCATTAATTTTTATGCTTACACATTTAATTCTTACACATTATCTTATGTAAGAATTATTTTTTTCCTTTTATAGAAGAGAAAACTGAAGCTCAAAGAGGTTCAGCTGTTTAGCCAAAGTCACTAAGCAGCTGAACCAAGAACTAAACCCAGGTCTGTCTGGTGCTAAGGCCGCCTGGTTGCTCTGCCCTACTGTCTCTTCTCTCCAGTGACCTTGCCGAGACCCAGCATCGCTGAATGGCTGGCTCATGTTTGAAATAGCAACTGTTTATTCAGACAGCCATGAACTCTCTGCCTTTAAGTTTAGAGGAAACATTAAACAGTACTAAGTCTTTACTTGGGTTTAGAATTCCTATCATCCAATAGATGCATTTTTCCATACCTCAGAGTAAATACAGTCAAGTGATTGGTCCCGTTGAGATCATTTTTTTTTTTTGAGAAGTTTAAATACAACGAATAGTATATTCCCACTAAACAGACTTGAAAATTAACATTTTGTTTTCTTCATCTTTATTTTATTTAAAAATCTATATAATCAATAAGAAGAAACATAAAAAGAAAGGAAAATAGTCAAATGAAAGTATTTTTAAAAAGCAAAACATTGTGGCACAGATAATATTCTGTTTGCTTCCCAGGCCTAGACAGGTCCGTTCCTGCCATAAATTTGGTATTTATCCTTTCAGGGTTTTTTATACTTTTAAGCCATATATGAGTTTCTATGAATGGTATGTTACTTTGTGTGTTTTCTGCATTTATGTACATAGATCAGACTATATATCACTCTGCAACATTTTTTCATTCAATAGTATTTTCAAGATTTCCGCATGCCAATAATGAGATCTCACTGGTTCCTTTTATCTGTGGTATCATATCCTATTACATTAGTATGCCACATTTTATTATTCTTTCTCCTCTTGATGAATATTGAAGTTGTTTCCATTTTTGCTGGTGTTGCTCTAAATAGCGTTTCACAGAGCATTCTTGTGCTCTCATGCATTCATATGTGCGTTTGAGAATTTTTACCTAAAAATGTGCCTAGAAGTAGAATGACTGGCTCATTAGTTGACTTGTCTTGATGCACATGAGATTTTTATTTGATGAGATGACCCCAAGCATAACCACAGGTGTGTATTTACAGTAAGAGAAGGGTGGGGATACTGCGAATGTAGAATATAGAAATGAGAGACCCCGGGTCCCATGAAGGTCCCTAACTTGTTTCTATTTAACATACAGGATGTCTGTCTTCCATTCTAAAGGCAGAAGAGATTGACATGATTTAGTTGATTAATTATGGCATCTGCTCTTTATTGGTACATTGTCCTTTTTTTTTTTTCTTAATATACTCAGGGATAGGCCCATACCTTAATTCAGAAGAAGGAAATAAAATGTCTTATGCCCCGGATTCACACATCAGCCAGTTCTGTGGTGTCCTAAGCAAACTTTTGTAGGGATGGGCCTGACATGGTGCCTGCAGCAGAACCTGAAAGGGAATTTCCCTTTGCAGGAATGACTGAAGGCAACAAAACTGCATTCTCTGAGCAGTCTGTTGTACATAGAAAGTATTTATTTACTTTACTTAGTGGTTGTGGCTGTGACTTTATCTTCTTGTAGCTCATTTTCCAGCATAGCTGGATGAGACCACTCCCGCCATTATGATTTACCGTGCAGTAAACAGTGAGGGCTTTGGGGGGTTGCATTTTATAGAATTGCTTTATTCAGCCTTTCTCCTTCCAGCCCCTTAGCGAAAGAATTGATAATTGATATTTCTCCTTTGGATTTCTCAGTGAATTCAGCATTCCTAGATTTGGTTTCTATTTGTTATTTGGCGTATAAAATCCATTGCTTTGGGGATAAGAATGGCCTGTGTCCAACATAATAGTTTTTTGCTTACCCGCCCACCCGGTGACAAAAGTGGAAAGTCAGTCGGACTTGCCCCAGCCCTGTCTCAGTTGTTCTCTCATGTTCTAACCAAACAAAGCAGTACCCCATTCCCAGACAAACAAGGATTGAGTTATCACTTTTGACCAGGGAGTGTAGTCTCTTCCCAGCAGCCCATCTTCAGTTGTGACAAGTTCAGGTATATCAAAGAATTACGCAGCTGGCCATACTGGGATGTGTAGGCCGGGTCAGGCACTGGCTGCTGTCCTGTTAACCTGCTCTGGCAGCCTGTTCCACAGATCTCCTCATCCTGGGAGCCAGTTAATTTCATAGGGCAAGTGCATCCCATTGACAGAAGAGGAAGAGTTCCTGGGTCCTTTGTGTTGTGAGACTTTCATGGAATTTTCAATCTGATGTCAAATGGAAATTAGCCCCAACTCTTAAGTATCCCCCAACTTTGGATCTTGCTTTCAGATGAAAAGCTTCAGTCTTGATATGTTTATATTTTGTGCATCTATTTTTTTCTCATATTAGCATAGTTTATTGTATGCATGTCTGTCTTTTTACCATTAGTTGCTGAGTTCTTTAAGGCAGGCCTTATTTTTCTCAATCCTCAGTGCCTTTGTCTTGTTGATTTGCAGTAAGTATATAGTGAATTAATTCCATATGTATTTTGAGGGATGAATTCAGAACTTGTGGGAGATGGGTAAGATCCGAAGAGAGCACATAAGCCAAGTACCAACCTGTATGCAGGAATGCTGTGTTGCCTTTGCAGTTACCCTTGGAGTTAGTGCCCTTGCACTTACTTTTAACTACTGCTCCCGAAGCCACATGCATCACTGCATGCTGCACCTTTGCAATGTATTGTTTGTATTCAAAATTCAGATTAAAAAGTGAATACAGTTTATGTGCCAGGGCTTCCCCCACCCCACTACTGCTTCTACCAGCCAGGCCAATATTTGTGTTGAACTTCTTTATGATTAGTAAGCTGCTTTTAATGTCAGGGGATAATACTGCCTGATCAAGCAAGTGTTGGGATTTCAGTGGGGACATGCAGGGAACCTGTCCGGACTGCACTGGACCTCTTAAACAAAGACCGGCAGTTACTCATATGTTTTGTCCCTCTGCTACTGGATTCTTTAAGACTTCTTTTTACCCAGGAAGACTGCCTAAGAGTACACAAACAAACAAGCAAGTTTGTTTTCTCTTGTGTACAGGAGGGGAGACCCACGTAAGGGCATTAAGTTGGCCTAAGAGAAGGAAGTTCTTGGACTAAAACTCATTGTTTTTCCCTCTCCTTTTTATCATCGCAAAACGTGTTATCCATATTAAAGAAGCAGGTTGTTTTCTGTGTGATGTAGAGAAAGAACACCGACCGGAGAATCAGGAGGTCTAGCTCCTATTTCTGTGTCTGCTACCACCTGCCCGAGTACACGTAAGCCAGTCACCTGGCCTTTCCTGCCAGTTGCTTTAGAGACAGTTAGCTGTGATAACAAGCCCGCAGCTACAGCATTGCGTGTGATTTGGAGCATCACGTTTTAAGCAGGACACTGATAGAGCATTTAGAAGAAAAAGTTAACCAGGCTATCAAGAAGTCTTGAAAATCTTCATTAGAAAACTGTGGACTTTTCAGCCTGGAAGGAGAAAACTCAGGGAGATTCATGATACTCAGTTTTAAAAATTTGAAGACTTAACTTGTAGAGAACAGTGAGTGAGGGGACTTACTTCTCTTTTAATTAACTAGGACCAGGGATTGGATGTTACGGGAAAGCAGATTGCCTCGATGTTAGAGAGAACCTTGTCAATAGCTGGAGAGCTCAAAAATTGAAGCAGACTACATTTCCTATAATTTTGAGGCATGCAAGCAGCAGAAAACAGATTCACATTTTATAAGGGATGTTTTATATTGGGTAGTAAATTATACTAAATGATTCTCAAGGTCCCTTCCAAAGCTAAAAGTCTACAATTTTGTGAGTAGACAAACTCAGACTCCTTCCAGCCTTCAGTTCTATGACCTTAAATGGTCTATAAGTTTTAATAAACTTTTCTAAAATCTAATTATCAGAAGAATAGATAAAGCATGTTGTTTTACTGCTTTCCAATCTGGCAGAACTTCTTGGTTTCTGATATGATCACAAGTTTCCCCTGGAGGGGGTGCTCCAAGCATGTTCTTCCTCTTGTGTTCTCTCTCCCTCTGAGCACATCTGCCACTTTTTTTTTCTTCCTCTTGTAGTGATTTTTGTATTTCTTTGAATCTTTACAGGTGGTAGCAATTTTGGTTCATCTGACTTGATGGTATGAAATTCTAAATAGTTGGGGGTCATTTGGAGTGATTACTTTTTTCTTTGTATTCTGGGAGCCTGGGGGAGTGTGTTTGGAGCTGCTTAGTTTATAGGCCTTGTCAACATAAACTCTTTATTCATCTTCCCATCTCTCTGAAGAACAGGCAGAGGAGGTTCATGGTATCGCAGATGTCATGCAGCAGACACATACAGAGTCAAGCAGAATTGTAGCAGTCGCTAAACTGGATAAATTTAGTAACTTATATTTCTAAGTCAGTGGTTTTGGGGGGGGGAATCTGTAGATTATCACTAGATAAAAAATAAGACCTCAGTTTCGGTGGACAATGTCTCCAGTAGGAAATCTGTTGGAATATGCTCTTGCATGTGGGAATATCTTCACCTCACCATCCCCCAAGGATTAAGTTACCGAGAATTGCAGCTATTATAAGGAAATTGCCAAGATCTTCTCTGTTCTCTTATCAAATTATCTGGATGGCTGAATTTTTTTTTTTAACTTTCCCAGCTCCCCTTTCTAAAATCTGCCCAAGCCCACGCATTTTTTATGACATTCTTTTCCATTACCCTCTGAGGGTGTTTGAAATCCTGTCTAGATTATTGGCTATGGGGTAAGGACAGGAGATCTTTTAACTTGATCTGTGTGGCAACAAATTTTAAAAACAATCTCTTCCAGCTTCGCAGAGGTTGTTCCAGTGGCTCTCAGTTCGTATCGTTGTTTCCCACAATCAAAACAGGGTATGACTTCCCCTATCCCAAGGCTCACTCCACAACGTGAGTTTCCCAAAGCAGCCTGCCATTCTCTCCCAGTGCCGAGGTCAGTCTCACCTTGCCCTGTGGCACCGAGGAAAGCCCAACAGTCTCCCTGGGCCACAGCATTCACCTTAACTATGAACACGCTTCAACTTTCCTTCACATCTCTGTCTCTATAATGTGTAATTAAAGGTACTGCTTCATTATTATATACAAACTTTATTATCTATCAACTTAACGAGGGAGCTAAACCACTGCTGAGTATGCCACTTCGGCATACTCTTCCAAGGCATGCCGAATGGCGTCCTGGGGTGACACTGGCTGGAACCAAATTGTTCAATCAAAAGTGGGCTGATTATGTCAATGAGTCCTCTCCATGCTGCTGATGGGGGTGTAAAATGGTTTGGCCAGTTCTTATGGAGATAAATATGTACCTGCCTTATAACCCAGCAATTCTAATCCTAAGTATTTATCAAGATGAAAACATGCATCCACAAAAGACTTAAAAAAGAATGTCCATAGCAACTGCATTCATAGTTGTAAAAAACTGAACTGCTCATCAGGAGGAGAATGGACAAGCTGTTCATGCCAGAAAATATTATTCTTCCATAAAAAGGAACAATCATGATACATACAGCAACATGGATGCATCTCCAAAACATACGCTGACTAAAAGAAACCTTACTCAAAAAAGAACATATTGTATGCCGTTATTTATGTGACATTTTACCATAGGTGACTATTTACTTTACAATATTCATGGACTTAGAAAAACTAATCTAAGGTGGAAAAAAATCAAAATCCCTCTATGAGGGGTAGGAACTGAGTGATGGAAATAGTCCATCCTAATAAGGATTTGGGTCACACAAGTTTGTGCATTTTTCAGAACTCATCTAAGTGGTATGCTTAAGATTTGTGCATTTCACTATGTATAAATTTTTCTCACAAGAAAAAGTAGAACCGCAAACAAACACCGAACTTTGGTTAATGATTGCATGATGAAGTTGTCTACAACTTACTTTGACATACATCAAAAAAGATAAAACAAATATAATGAAATGTAGACTGCAGAATTAAGGGGTGGGTAGGTATATGGGTGTTCATGTGTTTTAACTTTTCTGTATATTTGAAAATTTTCATAAAATTTGGTTATGGGTATTTGGGAAGCAGTTACAGCTACCAAGACAGATCAAGCCAAGCTTAAAATGTTCAGTGGAATAAGTACTGTCTCAGTCTGTATATGTTAGGGCTTTATATTATTATTATTATTATTATTATTATTACTACTACTACTACTACTACTACTGCTACTACTACTCATTCATTATTTACCAAGCAATACTAAGCACATACTCTGGTATCAACCCTGGTCTAAGTACTGGGAACACCCTGATAAAAGAAACATATACCCCACCTTTAACTAGCTCACACTCTAATGGGGGAGATAGGAGATGTTTCCATACTGTTTGTACTTGACTTTCCATAAAGAAAGACATGATGTTTCCTTGCTGTCATTTTCCCTAGTAGTCTGAGAATTCAAAAAGAAATGAGTGAAAGAATGTTGGGCTATTTAGGTTTGAAGAATGTATAAGAATCTATTCACGTGCAGGCATTTAGCTTGAAACTAAATGTGAGATGTAGTGAGTGAGCCAGCCTCCTCCTGAGAACAGTCCCAAAGGGCGTCCATTTTGCAAGACTTAACTCAGGACCGTGGGAAGAGCCACAGCTGCCTGATTGGGG
Organism: Tonatia bakeri; assembly: GCA_004024845.1. Classification (NCBI taxonomy): domain Eukaryota; kingdom Metazoa; phylum Chordata; class Mammalia; order Chiroptera; family Phyllostomidae; genus Tonatia; species Tonatia bakeri. The sequence continues at coordinate 84,667 of PVIA01000966.1, forward strand.
TATTTCTTTGCTCATTTAACCTCAGCTCTTCAAAGAGTCTTCACAGAGTCTGGAGCTATAAGCATCAGAACACCGTCTGGGATCACGTCATCCCTCCCTGTCGGCCCTGTGGTTGTGGAGGTTGTGGTGACTAGGCCAGCCTGGGCAGTGGGGTGGTTGGAAGTGAACAGAAGAAGTAAGTCCTGCTTTGATCTTCCTCAAGATAAGGAGGCATCGTTTCATTGACCTCTCTAGATCTTCCTAATTCTACAGAATTCACAAATCCTGTCTCCGAAAGGATCTTCTTGGCAGCTGACAGACATGTAATTCAGGCTCTGTGTGTTAACAGGGCTTGTTAACACACCACATTCAGCTAATGCTATATAGAATATGTTTCCTTCAGGGTTGATGTACTGATCAGAGATTGTTAGTGATGGTTTATTTTGCTAAGATTAGGGTTACTCAGGATCAGCTAATTTTAATGATTAAATGTAGGCTCTAATACAAATGTGATTTTTCCAACCCTAATATTGCAGCTAGAGATTAAAGTCAGGAGAAGAAGTTAAACTGGAGACCCAAGAAAATAAACCCAAGCCTAGGTTTAAAAGCAAACAAACAGAAAAAAAAAAACCCTTACTTAGTCAAACTGGGCCTTTTCTAAGAAGGAAGATGTGTTTTTATTTTATTTTATTTTTTAAAGCTTTGTGACTTCTGAAAGATGGAAAAGATTTTGTGAATATTACTCTCAGATGTGACACATCCATGTTGGCAGGCCTCGCTTTCATGCAGACTCTTTGAACAGTACCTGCTTCACGTGGCTGCCGTTGTGTCACATACGTGCTTTCTCTTTCTGGGGAGAAAACACTGCGCACAGTCATTTTGTTCCCAGAACATGATGAAATGGGACAAGAGGGAGTCAGCCTAGGGACAGTGACTGGTTATGCAGGACAAAGGATATTGAGGGTTACCTCAGGGCCAGATTTCATAGCCCTGGAGCCCAGAATAAATAGGTTCCAGATAACTGCTTTTGCATTCAGCTTCTTCATGTTCACAGATACACATGGTCCAGGCCATGCAAATACTTAAGTGCTGAAAACTAGAATTTAGCACTAGAAGGAATTTGATAATCCTCTGGTGCTATGATTCCCAAACTTGGTTGATCTTGAATTACTGGAAAAGAGGGTTTTTTTAAAAAAAAATAGATTTCAGGGCTACAATGATTCTGAGTTAGCAAGTTGAATGGAGTATGTGGTGAGGGCTGAGACTCTATAGTTTTACGTAGGTTTCCATGTGATTCAAGCCATTTTGAATTATACTCACCAGCACTCATCATCCTCACTCTTAGTTTTATAAAGGAGGCAACTAATGTCCAGGGAGGTTGTGACTTACCCTGCCATACACCTAAAGCCAGAGCTAGGGCTCCAGTCTTCTACTTTTCACCCCGGTGCCTTTCACTCTTCCTTGAAGCAATAGCTGCAAAGACCATCTGTTTCATACTTTTTCTCTGAACTGAAATCACTTAACTTCTTTAAACTTTAGATACCTTATCAGCAAAATGATTTGATAATATCTTAGTTGCTATATTAGTTTCCTGTGACTGCCATAGCAAATGACCACATATTTTGTGGCTTAAAACAATAGAAATTTATTTTGTAACATTTCTGAAGGCCAGAATTTCAACATCAAAATGTCGGAAAGGCCATGCTTTCTCCCAGATGGAAAAATCTTTCTTTGCTTTTTCCAGCTTCTGGTCACTCCAGGCATCTCTTGGCTTGTGGTTTACATAGCCCTAGTTTTTGCCTCTGTGTTAACATAGACTTCTCTTCCCTGTGCTTTCTCCTCTTCTATCTGTGATAAGGATAATCACCATTGGATATAAGGCTCACTCATTTTCAAAACCAGATAAAGATACTACAAAGATGGAAAATTATAGGCTAATATCCTTAAACAACATAATGCTAAAATCCTCAACAAAATATTAGTAAACTGGATCTATCAATAAAATATTATTCATCATGATCAAGTGGGATTTATTCTGGGGATGCAAGGTTGGTACAGTATGTACAAATCAATAAATGTGATACATCACATAAACAAAATGAAGGATAAAAACCACATGATCATATCAATAGATGCAAAAAACATTTGAAAAAATCCAGTACCCATTTGTAATAAAAACTCTCAGCAAAGTGGGAGTAGAGGGAACATACCTAAGCATAATAAAGGCCGTATATGACAAACCCACAGCCAAAATCATATTCAGTTGGCAAAAACTACAAGTATTTCCCTTAAGATCAGGAACAACACAGGGATATCCACTTTTACCACTTTTGCTTAATGTAACACTGGAAGGCACAGCCACAGAAATCAGACAAGGTGAGGAAATAAAAGTTATCCAATCTGGAAAGGAAGAAATAAAATTGTCACTATTTGCATATGACATGCAAACTGTTGCATACTGTACATAGAGAACCCAAAAGATTCCACCAAAAAGTTACTAGAACTGATAAATGAATTAAGTAAAATAACAGGATACAAAATAAATATCCAGTAATGAGTTGCCTTTTTATATACCAATAATGAACTACGAGAAAGAGAAACTAGAAAACAATTCCACTCTCTGCTTCTTCAATAAAGAATAAAATACCTAGGAATAAATTTAACCAAGGACACAAAAGACCAGTACTCAGAAAATTATGACATTGAAGAAAGAAATTGAAGAAGATATAAACAAGTAGAAGCACATACCATGTTCATGGATAGGAAGAATTAACATCATTAAAATGTCTATACTATCCAAAGTAATCTATAGATTCAGTGCAGTTCCTATCAAGATACTGATGGTGTATTTCACAGAACTAGAACAAATATTCCAAAAATTTATATGGAACTACAAAAGACCCTCAATAGCAACAGTGATCCTGAGAAAGAGGGACAAAGTTGGAGGAATCATGCTACCTGATACCAAACTATACTATAAAGCCATAGTAACCAAAACAGCATGGTACTGGCATAAAAACAGACACATAGATCAATGGAACAGAATGGAGAGCCCAGAAATACCCACACCTTCATAGTCACTGAATATTTGGCAGAGGAGGCAAAAACATTCACTGAGGTAAAGATAGTCTATTCAATAAATGGTGTTGGGAAAATTGTACAGATATGTGCAGAAAGGTGAAACTAGACCACCTTCTTACACCACAGGCAAGAATAAACTCAAAATGGATTAAAGACTTAAATGTTACACTCAAAACCATAAAAATCCTAGAAAAAAACATAGGCAGTAAACTCTCACACATTTCTCATAGCAATATATTTTCTGATATATCTCCTTGGGCAAAGGAAACAAAAGAAAAATAAACAAATGAAACTATATCAAACAAAAAAGTTTTTGCACAGAAAAGTAAACCACCAAGAAAATGAAAACACAACCCACTGAATGGGAGAACATAATCACCAGTACATCTGACAAGGGGTTAATAGTAAAAAATTATAAAGAACTTACAAAACTCAACATTAAAAAACAATCTGCCCTGGCTAAGTGGCTCAGTTGGTTAGAGAGTTGTCCTGTATACCAAAACTTCATGGGTTTGATCCCTGGTCTGCGCACATACCTAGGCTGAGGTTCGATCTCATGTATGGGAGGCAACCAGTCTCTCTCTTCCTCTCCCTGTCCTTCTCCCTCTCCCAAAAAATTAAAAATGAGGCTTCCCAGCAATTCCACTTCTGAGAATTTATCCGAAGAAATCCAAAACACTAATTCAAAAGAACATAAGCACCCCTATGTTCATTGCAGCATTATTTCCAATAGCCAAGATTTGAAAGCATCCCCAGTGCCCATCAGTACATGAGTGGATAAAAAAGCTTTGGTATATTTACTCGATGGAATACCGTTCAGCCATTGAAAAGAAGGAAATCTTACCCTTTGTGACAGCATGGATGGACCTGGATAACATTGTGCTAAGTGAAATAAGCCAGTCAGAGAAAGTCAAGTACCATATGATTTTACTCATATGTGGAATCTAATGAACAAACTGAACTAACAAGCCAAACAGAGACAGAAAGAAAGAAGCAGGCTGACAGCTGTACAAGGACCTGAGGAGGTGGAGGACCTGAGGAGGCAAAATTCCTCTCTGTCTGTGGATTTCCAGACCTAGAAAATAAGTTATTTGTTTCCAAAGTACAGGTATGGCATAGACATTTCCATTCCAAAAAGGATAAGTTGAAGAGAGAAAGGGGTCACCAATCCCAAACAACTCTGAAGTCCAATGAGAAAAATTCCATTAGGTTTCAAGGCCTGGAACTAATCCTCTATGACTCTCAGCTCTGCCCTTTGGGCTATTGCTCTGCCCTCTAGGCCTGTGGCATCTCTATCAGTCTCTGCTTCTGCACCTGAGTCTCTGTCATAGAAGTCATTCTTTCCTTTTCTTGAATGGTAGGTAGCATATATGTTTGCAACTGAGTAGCTCTATCAGCACATTCCCTGCTTGTGGAATTGTAGAAGTCCAACACCCTTTCTATACTTCATCCCATCTTTTTCCTCCGGTTTAAGCTGGCAGTGTTGCTGCTGATACAGTATTCCTAAAAACTCGTGGGTCTCCTATGTATGTATGTCACAGGGATTCACACCATTAGCTAAGAGGGCCCTTCATGGCTCTTTCCTGGATAATCCATGTCTATTTCTGGCTTCTGCTGAGAGGGCGGAGTGGGTGAACGAGTCATGCACAGACTCCCTTCAGCAAAGGTTATCCAGGCATACACTTGGCTTTCTCCCCAAAGCGCACTTTCCTAGCAGTAAATTTCCTAATTTGGGCATCCTTTGCAACCTGAATAGACCAAGAAACTCCCAAATTATCGAGTACTAGTTCCTTTCTATTTAACAGGTTTTTTCCTTTTACTTTAATTTTTAGTTTTTCTTTATCTCTTATCTCTTACATTTTGCCAGAAGGAACAAAGAGAAATCAGGCTTCAACTCCAACACTTTGTAAATCTCCTCAAATAAATATCCAGATTCATCATGTACATGTTCTGCTTCCTATACCCAACTGTAGAACACCATTCAGCCCAGTTTTCTGCCACGATATATAACAGGGACCACCTTTCCTGCAGTTTCCAGTGTCACGTTCCTCGTTTCCTTCTGAGACTGATCCAGAATCTCCTTTGATGTTTGTGTGTCTGCCACCTGTGTTGCTCATGGTGACACATGTGTCCTCTCTACCGTGCTCTCCACTCCTTTCTCAGCTGTCACTGGGATCACTTTAATGTTAACATATCTACCAACAGTCTCTTCAAGATATTCTATGCTACTTCTATCATTTGCCTCTAAATTTTCATTCCCTGTTCATTTCTCAATTCCACAGCCCTTTCTACATTTTTAGATATTTGTTACAGCAGCACTCCTCTTCCAGGCACCAAAATCTACACTAGTTTCCTAGGCTGTTGTAACAATGACCATAAACCTGGTGACTTAAAACAGTAGAAATGTATTCTCCCATGGTTCTGGAAGCCAGATATTTGAAATCAAGGTGTCAGCATTGCCACAGTCCCTCAGACGGCACTTGGGGAGGATTATTCCTCAACTTTTCCAACTTCTAGTCGCTCTGGGCATTCTTGGCCTGTGCCTTGCCTAACTCCAGTCTGTGCCTCCAACCTTTGTCATCATCTTCTCTTCTGTTTCTCATAAGCACACTCGCCATTGGAGGTAGAGTTCACCCATTTAATCCTAGATGATCTCATCTTGAGATCCTTAACTTAAGGACATAACAAAAGCCTTATTCCAAATCAGGTCACATCCATAAGTACTGGGGAAGAGGATTTTCTTTTTGAGGGTCACCATTCAACCCACTATAGTTGCCAAATATAAGGGAAACACATTATTTCTTCCTTCTAGAATTGTGAAACTAAAAATAGTATTATTAATTCTGTGCCAATATGCTTTATGTGTATTATTCATTTGATCCTCACAACAGCTTCTAAAGCAATTATAATTCTTGCCATTGCGTAGTTGGGAAACGAGGCTCAGAAGTGTAACGTGAATTTGTCAGGACCACAAAGTGTATGATAGAACCTAAATTTGAACCCAGATTGGTCAGACAGCAAGCTGAAGGTTTTATGCTTTATAGTATACTGCCTCCCATTTTTTTTTATAATATAGCTTATAAGGAGCAGTATATAGCTCCTATGATAATCGCAGACAGGAGGGATATATATTCCACCAGCACCCAACACACTCACCATTTAGCAGGGAGAAAGAATGTCTACATAAGGCAATATTAGTAGTTAACTAAATAAATGTGTATGATTTAAATAAAATTGTATAATTTCCAAAAATAACTATAACCTTTTATGTGGCCCCAATACCTGCTTCCCTTTCTTCTGTCCTATTACTAAGTTATCGGACCAGAAGATAACACAATGTGTTCATGAAATGATGGGGTCAGTAAAGAGGGAAAAGTGGATTCTGGAGAGACAGAGGGGGTAATTACAGGAACAACATCCTTGAGCAGGCAAAAGGAGTGGGATAAGTGCACAAGTGAAGGGAAAAAGAGTTCATTCATTGTAACGGAAGAAGCAGAAGATAGGGGCACAGATGCAGGGTGCTAATTGATCTGGTGGTGATAGAATGGTATAAACAGAAATGCTGTCCCATGTTGATAGTGATCAGGTGTGAAATTATTTAAGCTTTACCCTAGCCACATGTTAAATGAAAAGTCTCTTAAATTTTATTTCAGTTATAACTATGCTGTTCATGGTTACACTTAATGGATAAAGTTACAAAGAGTGGAACAGAGAAAACACCACATTGATGCATTTCTCTGTAGCAAGTATCACAGTATGAGTAAATGTATATTTACCCAAGACCCAGTTGCCTCTAATGCTATTAAAGTTATGGTTTCAGACCTTATCCACGTTGTTTGTTCTACTTAGAAAAAGAAAAAAATTTAAATGCTATCCTCACACTCCCACATGTATCTCATTAACTAACCCCTTAGCACTTCTAACCACTTTGCGAAAACATGTCTTTAGTTTCCAATGAATAACGGTAACAATGGACTTGGTTCATAACTTTTCCTACCACTGGAGAAATAACCCAGTTGACTTTTGATGGCAGGCATGCCATATTATACCCATTTCCTTCATAAGGCATTTAAATTAACGTTTTCTTTAGATTATTAGACTGTGGTGAAAAATGAGTTGTGTTATGTAAACATAAATCCCCAAGTACACTTTGAACCATTCTATGTACCTGGAAAAGCTATTCTAAGAGGTCGGTTTATGATGAGAGGCTTGGAATCCAAGTAGAAAAAGTTCATCAAAGAATGAAAGCAGGAACAAACATGCTAAGGAATAAAGTTGGTGGGGGCGGTGGGGGGTAGGGTGGCAACTATGGAGACTGCCAATGTCAAAGAGAGAACATAAGAGAAATAATGAAGACTTGTGTTTCTTTCATCTTCAGGAAACAAATTGAAATAGTGATAAGAAGAAAAGAACCATAAATTTTTCAAAAAATGATAAGATTGTAAACCAAATAAATTTATTCATTTAGAAAAATATGCCTTCTGCAGATTGTGTTCATATGTAGACAGTGTTTGTTGCCAGGACCAGAAAGGCACCGACCCACTTGCTCTGGCATGACAGGGCGACCGCACAGGGGCAGCACACTGTGACTTTGATGACCGTGTTTATACAAGAATCTGGAGACTGCACCCCCAAAATTATGAAAATGATTGAAACGTGATCATGGATCCCTCTACTGTGTCATTCAGGCTTTATATTACTTTCTGGATGAAAGATTTCCTGGAAGTAACTCAAGAAGTAGAATGTTCATTTAAGTTAACAAAGTATAATTAACCACTTACTACACACTAGACACTAAGGATTTAGCAGTGAACAAGCTAGGCCAAATCACTATTCTCAGGAAATTCCCATTTTAATGCACAATTCTAAGTTATCGGTCAAGATTGGTCTTACTCACTCTTGGTGTTTAACCTAAGTAACTTGATAAAGCCATTCCATTAATTGAACCATATAAAACTGCCAATATTCCACAAAAACAGTAATTTCATGCAGTTCAGCCAGCTGTTAAATACCTACCTATCATACCAAAGAAGATAATATGCATTTTTCTTTGTGGTGACATAGTTTTATTTAAACTTTATTTATTTAAAATCACTTAAACTTTATTTATTTATTTATTTTATTAGCTTTATTTCTATAAACCAGAAATAACTATAAGGAAACATAAAGCCTCATTGGTTAGTAGTTCACCACTTAAAATTTATTCCTTTATTTGGTAAGTGTTTATTGTACACCTTCTTTGTGCCAGGCGATGTTTGTGAGTTGGGATACAGTGTTGAACAAGGCAGAAAAGCCCGCAGTCTGTTCATGAGCTCATGGAGACAGACGATAAACAACTGACCACATAAATAAACAATAAGCTATCATTTAGTAATAAGTTTTATGGTGACTATAAATTATGTGCACTTGACTTTTGTAGATGCTGCTAAAAAATTTTCCATTTGGGAGAAATTTTACAAATATTTTATAAAATTAAAGATAAAAATCCTGCACACTTTTTTTATCTACCATCCATCATATAAGGATTCTTGCAAAAAAAAATTTGTCCCCTATAACTCAAGGCCAGGAAAATGTTTGCCTCTTTAGATGGACTGTATTGAAACTAGAAATTTAGTGCATTTCTCATTTTGTTTGGCAGCCTGGAAGCCAGTGAAACTGTTTAGTATTCCATTATGATGATAAATCTGCCCGGATTCCCAGTTCATCTTTCATTCTTTCCCTCTTGTTTTTCATGTTTTGTCTTTTACTCTGACTTCTTTCTATTTTATCTTATGTTTGCTTTTAAATGTTATAATTTCTATTCTATTTTATTTATTATATATTTGTAATATGTATTTGTATTATTTCTATTCTTAAATATTTCTTATTTTATTTCTATTTTTCTCATTTTCTATTTTTTAATTTAACTTTGTTTTGCTTATCTTATTTTGTATATGTTTTAATATTGCAGGCAACCTGATATTTTTTTTTGGTAGTAGATAGGGTGTGAATAATAATTGAATTATCTGTTGATACACAATACTTTTAAATTTATTTTACAAATATTTGTTGAACACTTACTGTGCTGGGCATAAGAGAGCTAGGCAATGAACAAGACAGACAAGGTCTATACAAGAAAATTACGGGGAAACAGACTTTTGTTATGCCCAAAGGAGTGGACAGAGCTGGGTGTTGGGGTGGCAGACTCTGGACATTCCAGAAGCTGAGTCACCGTCAAGCAGTACTCTGAATGAACCTGCACTGCATATGGCGATGGTGAGATGATGAAACTTGGGCCAAATTTAAGTTAAAATGCCTCTGCCTACAAAGAGTTTAAAGTTCAACAAATCCAAATCTAATTACTATTTCTTAAGTGTCTCTAAGTGCTGTGTGCAATAAAGTGATGATTTTTTTTCAAACCCAGGCTTTACCTTCAAAGACTATCAGTCTGCTTGGTAAATAACAGAAATCTAAGATTAAAGGAATTGAAATATAATACCTTTGAGACATGGAATTATAATAATGAAAGCATTCTAACACACTTTTAGTTGTTATTGTTGTTGTTATCATTGTTTTTATGTTATCTAAGTAGTTCAAGTTCTGGCAGGGGAACCGGGTAATGTGCAGACGTGCTTCCAAGGGGACTGGAGAAGAGGCCCATATCCCAGGGCCGTTGGCAAGTGTATCCGTCGACAGAGTCACTGAGATTTGGTTGTGCATTGCTACAGAATCTTTGGTGAAAGGCTCTTCAGGGACAGCTCGTCTACCTCCCACTCTGCGAGCTCCCTTTACCTCCACCGTAAAAAGACACGTGACAGCCTTTCTAAGTCCCCAAGATTCTTAAGAAAGATCCAAGATCACAGAGTGTCTTTTTTATTTTTACTTTTTACATTCAGTATTGTAGAGCTTCTTAGCCTTCCAAACTTTCTCAATAAGATGAATCAAAACAAATTATTAAAAGATTAAAAGTATCATTTTTTAAAAAACTACCAAACATCCTTCCCCTCTCCCCTCACAAAGAATCTCATCTATGAGAAAATCATCATGTTCTGATAAATTTGCAGATTTCCCATGTTTGCCTTCCAAGGCAGCTGTAGAAAGGAGCTGGGAGTTTATATGAGTAGTTACAGTTACAAACTTTAGCCTGCCAAAAAGTGTCTTAATTTCATAGCAGATCTAAGAGGGAGGACTTTTGACATCTGGATGGAGTTGGAAAGGCCCGAGGCACATCATCAGGTCACACAGCATATTATCCTTGGGAAACCCTGGGAGAAAAGCTAGAGGAAGATTAGAGACTTTAAAAAGGCACTAAGCTAACAACAGCGTCTGTAGGATAGTGACCGCTTCCCCAGCATACTTTCCCTCTCGGGCAGTAGTGCCTGCCGCATTTCTCCTGCCACTTCAGACATCCTACTGCTCTACCTTCAGAGACTTTAGGCTCCACACAGGAGGGGTTTATAGCTCCTCATCGAGTTCACATGGCAGTATCTAAAGAACATCTCCTGGTGTTGCCCATGTCTTGCCTTTCTACTTCATATCTGAGGCATGGATAAGGTTGACAAAATAACTATCCTACAGAACAGAATCTGTGGTTTAATAAATAAAAGGACATATCAGAAAAATTCTCACCTTCTTGATGACATCTTCTTGATGTTTGCCTTGCAGCTCAGCATCCTGCCTTCCACATTTCTAAGGTAGCAGGTTGTGTTATCCCCTCCTTCACTTCAGTCTGATCTCCCATGGTCCAGCCCCACTCACTCCTCAAGTGGTCCCCGTGGAGCAAGAACCAAGTGGCCTGTTGGGAATTGCCCATCAGTGCTGGGAAGCTGGGTGTCCACCTTGGACTCTCTTTTCCCCGCTAGAGAAACCGAAGTTCCAGATAGGCCCTCGGTGTGGTGCTATGCCAGTCTGGGATATGGGTGATGCCGTCAAAGTGAAACCACAACTTTTACTCTTCCCATGTGGCCTTTTTGGTCTCTGTATCCACGGGGGTGCTTTTAGCCTTAACTTCAGGTTCTGGCGTTTTCATCAATGTGTTTTGTCTGTGGGTGGTTGCCAGTTGGTCTTTCTGTGAAGAAAACTGGTTGGGAACCACCTATTCTGCTATTTTGCCTACCTTTTATTATTCTTTTAATGACAATGGTATGAATAGTGATAATCCCCCATTTATTTTGATATTAGTAATTTGTATCTTCAACCTTTTTTATTAATCTGGTTAGGGGTTTCCCAATTTTATTGATTTTTTTCAAAGAACCAAATTTGCATTGATTTTTCTTTATTGATTTCCTATTTTCAGTGTTAATGGTTTATTTTCTATTTTTCGTTATTTGTTTTTTTTTCTGCTTACTATATAAGTAGCTTGCCCTTGTTTTTTTGTTGTTGTTTTTTTCAGTTACCTTTGGTGGAAGTTTTAGTTACTGATTTTAGATCTTTCTTTTGTAATAGAGTCATTTAGTGCTCTAAATTTCCCTCTGAGAACTGCTTTTGTTGCATCCTATAAATTTTTGTCATTTGTAATATTCTTTAGCTCAAAACATTATTTACTTTCTCTTGAGAGTTTATCTTTGACTCATGTTATTTATAAGTGTATTATGCAATCTCCTGGTATTTTGGGATTTTCTTCAGCCATTGTCCTGTTTGGGGTACTTAGTTTTGATATCTAGCAGGGTCTTGGAGCACACTTTGTATGATTTCTATTGTTTTAAATTTGATAACATGTTTTATGGCCCATACGTGGTTGATATTAGTAAATGTTCTATATGACATTGGGAAGATAGGTATTCTGCTGTTGTTGAATGAGTATTCTATCAATATCAACTAGAGTTACTTGATTGATGGAATCAGCAAACATTTGGTTCCATCCAAAAGGTCCTTGATATTTGGTCCTGTAGCAAAATGCCCATGGAAACATTTGGTTCACACCAACCTATCTGCATAACCCCATGTGCCATGACCAACTAAGCAATAAGGGTTATACAGCCACAAAATGATTATTGGACCAATGAAATATGATAGTATTTTTATGTATTTTATCTGTAAATCAAAAGTATAAATAAATGTTATGGGTTCTTTCAACCCAGGGACATTTCCATAAGCACTGACATTTTGGACAGGACCAGCTCTTAAGGACCTTTTGTCATGACCAAATGTCTCCATGGATATTTTTAAAAATATTTCCTTACTGATTTTCTGGCCTCTGGATCTGTCAATTAGTAATAGAGGCATGTTGAAGTCTCCAACTGTAATATGAATTCATCTGTTTCTCCTTGTAATTCTGTTAGTTTTTGCCAAACATACCTTTATTCCCTGGGTTAGATGTATGCACATTCAGGATTGTTATATCTTTTTGGAGAAATTACCTCTTTACCATTCTGTAATACTACTCTTTATCCCTGATCATTTTTCTTGCTTTGAAGTCTGCTTTGTCTAAAATTAATATATCTAGATCCAAGATGGCAGAGGAGTAAGTGGATACTACACTAACCTCCTCCCATGACCAATCTGGAATTACAACTAAATTGTGGAGAAATCATCCAGAATAACCTACTGAACACTAGCTGGAGAGAAGCCTTATAACCACAGACAGAGAGAAGAAATCACTTCACCATAACATGACTGATAGGGAGTGCAGAGGATTTACAAGAGAGCTGGCTGGGCTCCCATGGGCAGCAGCTGAAATGGTAGAGCGATATTTCAGAAGTCAATGGGTGCCCCTGAGAAGTGTGGGGTCTAAACCACAAGCTGGGCTCCCCAGCCTACAGCAACAGAGCCAGAAAGGAACCCAGATAACATCCAGCTGTGAAAAGCAGCAGGGCTTCTGTCTTCCAGGGAGAGACAGCTGGAGATGCAGAGAGCCTCTTAAAGGGCCAACACACAAAATTTTATTTGCAGCCACTTACCCTGGGCTCCAGCAGAGGGAGGGAAGAGTGGACTAGAGATGCTTGAGGACAGTCTGGGATTGGTGGCTCTGGGGAGAGAACTGAAGGAACAGCCACCAGGATCCCTGTGCTGAGTCATTCCCCATATTGCAGGAGCCTTCTCTCTCAGGCAGAACACTCTTCTGTGAATGGCATCAGCCCAAGGGGAAGCAATACCTCCACCCATAGGAATTACTCTGTCCTACCCTGTGGGGCTTAAGCCTAGCTTGATTAGATTAACAACTGATCAGTTTAACAACTAATGTGAAAAATACAAAGAAACAACCAAAATGGGAAGACAAAGAAACACACCCCCAAATGAAAGAACAAGTGAATTTTCCAGAAGAACCTCATAAAATGGAGGTAAGCAATTTATCAGATAGACAGTTTAGAGTAATGATTATACAGATATTCAACAGCATGGAAAAAGACATAGAGGCTGATGCGGACTCCGGCTAGTGGGGTCCGTGTGGTGTGGCTGCAATGAACAAATTCACATGGACTGCAGAAGTCCTGTGGAGAAAAAGGGATGGCATGGCTGCTCTCTAAAAAAAGAGAGGGCCCCGACCCCTGCCTGGACAAGCTTTTATTGCTTTTCTGGGTACATTACATCAGGACGGTCCTCATTTACTATGCACAGGTTCATTTTAGGTGATTGCCTTTTACAGATAACAAAGGAAAGGATGTTGCTAATTACTTCAAAGAAAAGGATCTTTTGCAAATGCAAGGGGGAAAGTGGTTGATCTGGTCACACTCCATACTTGGGAGGTTTAGCAAAGATTTTAGGAATTTACTTTAAAGATATGCAGTAAGCATTTGCTGCCTCAATTCAGGGTGAAGGCATTTTAGCAAAAAGCAAGCCTCAAAGCAGCCTGGGTACAATGCAGACCTGGTTCCCCACAGGAAAAGTGATCTGTGGGCTCAGTTCCTGTGTGCCGACTCACTCCCTGCCAGTTTTCCGCATTGGGCTGGGCTAAATTTACCACCACCACTCAGATAGGTTCCCTATAAGAAACCATAAAAAAGGGCAGTCAGAAATAGAATGCAATATCTGAAATAAATAATACACTGGAAGGAATAGACAGTAGGTTAAGTGAAGCAGAGGACTGAATCAGTGTTTTCAAAAACAAGGTAGGAAAAAAACGCCCAGGCAAAGCAGCAAAAGGAAAAAAAGAATTTTAAAAAATGAGGAGAGCTTAAGAAACATTTGGACAACATGAAGCATAATAATATACACATCATAGGGATACCAGAAGGAGAAGAGAACGAGCAAGGGATCAAGAAACTATTTGAAGAAATAATGATTGAAAATTTATCTAATCTGGAGGAGGAAAAAGTCACACAAGTCCAGGAAGATCAGAGAGTCCCAAGCAAGTTGGACCCAAAGAGGTCTATACCGAGACACATCACAATTAAAATGACATAGCTTAAAGACAAGGAGAGAATCCTAAATGCCACATGAGAAAAGCAGGTAATTACCTACAAGGGAGTACCAATTAGACTGGCATCTGTTTACTCAGCAGAGATATTTCCAGCCAGAAGGGAGTGATATGAAATATTTAAGGTGATGAAAAGCAAGGACCTACAACCAAGGCCACTTTACCCAGCAAGGCTATCATTTAAAATCAAAGAGGGGACGTGGACAAGGCAGGGGAGAGCAATGGGAGGAAAATGGGGACAACTGTAACTGAACAGCAATAAAAAAAATTTAATAAAATAAAAGGAGAAATACAGAACTTCCAAGGCAAGGAAAAGCTAAAGGAATTTGTTAACACTAAACCAATACTGCAATAGATGTTAAAGGGCTTTCTAGAAGAAGAAGGAGGAGGAGGAGACAAAAGAGGAGGAGGAAAACAGTCTAATGATAAAATGGCACTATATATGTATTTATCAATAATCACCTCAAATGTAAATGGTTTAAATGCTCTGAGCAAAAGACAGAGGGTAGCTAAATGGATAAGAGAACAAAACCCATATATATAAATGGATAAGAAAACAAGAGACCCATCTCAGATCAAAGTCCTGGAAGCAGTCTAGGTGCCCATCAGTAAATGAGTGGATTGATAAACTGTGGTACATTTACACAATGGAATACTATGCAGCAGAAAGAAAGGAGCTCCTACCCTTTGTGGCAACCTGGATGGAACTAGAGAGCATTATGCTAAGTCAAGTAAGCCAAGTGGTGAAAGACAAATACTACATGATCTCACCTATAAGTGGAACCTAATTAAAAAAACAAGCAAGCAAAATATAACCAGAGACACTGAAATTAACAACAAACTGACAGTACCCAGAGGGGAGAGGAGAGGGAAATAACATGGGAAAGGGTCATAAATGAACATGTATAAAGGACCCATGGACAAAGCCAAAAGGGCATGGGATTGAGGGTGCGAGGTGGGAGGTGGGGGTGGGCACGGTGGGGGAAAGTGGTGGTGGGAAAATGGAGACAACTGTATTTGAACATCAATTAAAATTTTTTTTTAAAAGATATACTCAGACTTAAAGTAAAGGATTGGAAAAAGATATTTTATGCAAATAGAAAATTAAAAAAACTGGGTTAGCAATATTTGTATCCAACAAAATAGACTTTAAAAACAAGTCTATAGTAAGAGACAAACAAGGACACTACATAATGATAAAGGGAACAATCCACCAAGAGAATCTAACCCTAGTAAACATCTATGATTCCAACATAGGAGCACCTAAATATGTAAAGCAAATCTTAATGGGCAAAAAGGGAAAATTTGACAGAAATAATCATAGTTGGGGACTTTAACACCCCATTGACTTCAGTGGATAATTCTTCCAGGCAAAATCAATAAGGAGACAGCTGCCGTAAGTGACACACTGCATCAAGTGGATTTAATTGATATCCTCAGAGCATTTCACCCCAAAAGAGCAGGATATACATACTTTTTGAGTGCACATGGAACGTTTTCTAGGATAGACCACATGTTAGGACACAAAACAAGTCTTAATAAATTAAGAAGATTGAAATCATATCAAGCATCTTCTCTGACCAGAATGCTATGGAACTAGAAGTCAATCACAGGAAGAAAACAGAAAAACATGTAAAGACATGAAAGCTAAATAATGTTATTAACAATGAATGGGTCAACAGTGAGGTCAAGGAAGAAATAAAAAGATACCTTGCAACAGATGAAAATGAGGACACAGCAACCCAAAATCTGTGGGACACAGGGAAAGCAATCCTAAGAGGGAAATTCATAGCATTACAGGCCTATCTCAAAACAAACAAACAAACAACCCAAGAAACAGCTTGTATAAACTAACTTTACACTTAAAGGAACTTGAAAAAAGAACAACAAACAAAGCCTAAAGTGAGAAGAAGGAAGGAAATAATAAAGATTAGAGCAGAAATAAACAAAATAGAGTCTAAAAAATAATACAAAAATCAATGAATCCAAGAGCTAGTTCTTTGAAAAGGTAAACAAGATTGACAGACCTTTAACCAGACTCATCAAGAAAAAAAGAGAAAGGATCCAAATAAATAAAATCAGAAATGAAAGATGAGAAAGAACAACTCACACCAAAGAAATACAAATGATTGTTAGAAAATATTATGAACAATTACATGACAACAAATTGGATGAAATGAATAAATTCCTAGAAACATACAATCTTCCACAACTAAATCAGGAAGAATCAGAGAATCTGAATAGGTAGATTATACCTAATGCAATTGAAGCAGTAATCAAAAAACTTCCAACAAACTGTAACTGAACAGATAGCTTCACAGGTGAATTTTACCAAACATTCCGAGAAGGACTAACACCTCTCCTTCTCAAACTACTTCATAAAATTCAAGGAGGGAAGTCTCCCAAACTCACTTTATGAGGCAGCATTATCATAATTCTAAAACCAGATAAAGACATTGCAAAGAAAGAAATTATAGGCCAGTTTCTCTGATGAAGATAGACACTAAAATCCTCAACAAATTATTAGCAAACCTAATACAGCAACACATCAAAAAGATCACAGATCATGATCCAGTGGGTTTTATTCTGGGAATTCAAGGTTGGTACCACATTCACTAATCAGTAAATGTGATTCACCACATAAGCAAAAAGAAGGATAAAAACCACATGATCATATCAATAGATGCAGAAAAAGCTTTTGATAAAATCCAACACCCATTTCTGATCAAAACTCTCAGCAAAGCAAGAATAGGGTGAACATACCTAAAAATAACAAAGGCTATATATGACACACCCACTGTCAGCATCATACTCAATGGGCAAAAACTATGGGTATTCCTCTTAAGATTGGGAACAAGACAGGGATGCTGCTTTCACCTGTCTTATTCAACAAGTACTGGAATTCCTGATTCAACATAGTACTGGAATTCCTGACCACAGCAATCAGACAAAAAGAAAAAATAAAAGACTTCCACATTGGAAAGGAAGAAGTAAAATGGTCTTTATTTGCAGATGACATGATACCGTACATAGAGAACCCCAAAGATTCCACCAAGAAACTACTAGAACTGATAAATGAATTTAGCAAAGTAGCAGGTTACAAAATTAATATTCAGAAATCAGCTGCATTTTTATATACCAATAGTGAACTAACAGAAAGGGAAATTAAGAAAATAATCCAAAAAGAATAAAATACCTAGGAATAAACCTATTCAAGGATGTAAAAGACCTGTACTCAGAAAATTATAAGACCTGAAGAAAGAAATTGAAGAAGATATAAATAAGTGGAAGCAAATACTGTGTTCATGGATTGCAAGAATTAACATCATTAAAATGTCCATACTACCGAAAACGATCTATAGATTCAGCACAATTCTTAGCAAGTTTCCAATGATGTTATTTCACAGAACCAGAGCAAATATTTCAAAAATTTATGTGGAACCACAAAAGGCTCCACACAGCAACAGTGATCCTGAGAAAGAAGAACGCAGTTGGAGGAATCACCATACCTAATATCAAACTATCCTATTTTGATATTAGTATAGTTGATAGTAACTAAAACAGCCTGATACCAGCATAAAAACAGACACATAGATGAGTGGAATAGAGTAGAGAGCCCAGAAATAAACCCACACCTTTATAGTCATTTAATATTTAACAGAGGAGGCAAAAATATTCAGTGGGGTAAAGACAGTCCATTCAATAAATGGTGTTGGGGAAATTGGACAGATACATGCAGAAAAATGAAACTTAGACCACCTTCTTATACCACACACAAGGATAAATTCAAAATAGGTCAAAGACTTAAATGTTAGGTTCAAAATCACAAAAATTCTAGAAGAAAACATAGGCAGCAAAATCTTGGACATTGTTTGTAGACATTTCTTTATCAGAAATATCTCTCCAGGCAAGGGAAAGAAAAGAAAAAAATAAACAAATGGGACCACATCAAACTAAAAAGTTTTTGCACAGCAAAGGAAATAATCAACAAAATGAAAAGACAACCCACAGAGTGGGAGAATATATTTGCCATTACATCTGATAAGAGGTTAATATCCAGAATTTATAAAGTACTCATAAAACTCAACCCCAGAAACCAAACAACCCAATTAAAAAATGGGCAAAGGACCTGAATAGACACTTCTCCAAAGAGGACATATAGATGATCAGTAGTTATATGAAAAGGTGCTCAGTGTTACTCACTAGTCATCAGAGAAATGCAAATTAAAACTACAGTAAGATATCTCACTCCTGTCAGAATGGTATCATCAATGAATAAACAAACAAGTGCTGGCAGAGATGTGGGGAAAGGGGAACCCTTTTGCACTATTGGTGGGAATGCAAACTGGGCAGCCATTGTAGAAAGCAGAATGGAGATACCTCAAAAAATTAAAAATGGATCTGCCTTTTGACCCAGTGATCCCACTTCTGGGGATACGTCCAAAGGAACCCAAAACACTAATTCAAAAGAATGTAAGCACCCCTATGTTCTTTGCAGCATTATTTACAATCACCAAGATATGGGAGCAGCCCAAGTATCTGTCAGTAGATGAGAGGATAAAAAAATTTATGGAACATTTACACAATGGGGCAGTACTCAGCCGTAAAAAAAAAGAAAATTGTACCCTTTGTGACAGTATGGATGGATCTGGAGAACATTATGCTAAGTGAAATAAGCCAGTCAGAGAAACACAAATACCGTATCATTTCACTCACATGTGGAATCTAATGAACAAAGTTATCTAACAAACAAAACAGAGACAGACTCATAGGTGCAGAGCAGATAGCAGCTGTGAGGGGGAATTTAGGGGGTGGAGGGATTGAGCAAAAAGGAAAAAGACCCATGGACGTGGACAACAGTGTGGTGATTGCTGGGGGGAGCCGGGTGTAAGGGTGCTAAATGGTAACAGAAAAAAAACACAGTAAAGATTAAAATAAAAAATAAATCTACTTCAGCTTTCTTTTGGTTAGTTTTAGCATATTATCTTTCTCCTTTTACTTTTAATCTGTCTGTGTCTTTATATTTAACATAGTGTTCTTGCAGACAACATATAATGGGCCTTTTTAATTTATCCACTCTGATAGTCTCTGCCTTTTTTTGGTAGTTAGGCCATTTATGCTTAAAGTGACTATTGATATTTATTAGTGTTTCTACTCATTTATCTAGTTCTCTGTTTTTTTGTTTATTTGGTCTTCCACTTCTGCCTTTTATGGTTTTAACTGAACACTCTGAAGTTTCCATTTTTCTCCTCTTTTAGGATATCAATTATACTACTTTTTTTCAGTGGTCCCGCTAACATTTTTTAAAAGATTTTATTTATTTATTTTTAGAGAGGGGAGGGGAGGGAGAAAGAGAGGGAGAGAAACACCTATGTGAGAGAGAAACATCAATTAGTTGTCTTTCGCATGCCCCCCACCTGGGGACTAAACCTACAACCCAGACATGTGCCCTTGACTGGGAATTGAACTGGCAACATTTCGCTTTGTGGGCCAATGCCCAGCCAACTGAACCACACAGGTCAGGGCTGCTCTGGTGTTTTACTGTAAATTTACAATGAATTCTAGTTCATTTCCAAGGAATACTGTATCACTTCCTGGGCGGTGCAAGTTTATCATAACAGTATTGTCGACTTGTCCCTCCTATTTCTCGTAACATTACTTCTCATCATTTCACTTATCCATAAACGATATATAATTGCCAGTATATTGTTGCTATTATTGTTTTGAGTAAAATGCTGTTAGATCAATTAAGAACAAGAAAATAGATTTTATATTACCTTCATTTTTCCTTACTAATGTTCTTTATTTATTTAGATCTGATTTTCTGATTTTAGATTATTTCTTTCTTCCTGAAAAACATCTTTTAAAATGTCTTGCAAGGCAAGACTACTAACAACAAATTCCCTCAATTTTTATCTTTCCAAGGAGGTCTTTATTTCTCTGAATCTGATCATTGTAACATCTCTGTCATTTATGAACTTGGTTCTGATGTTTGTTCTGCCTCTCCAAACTGTGTTTTGACGTGCACTGTGCCCAGTGATTATTTGGCTGAAAGCCAGACATGGCGTAGTGGGCAAAAGAAACTCAGGTAAATATGCCTTTAGTGTGAGGTTTTATGATTATCTTTATAGGAGTTAGGTTGTATTTACTGTTTGCTGGATGTGTGTCAGAGGCTAAAGTTTTTTCTGATGTCCTTGTTTTTGATTACCTTATTGTCTTGGATTGCCCTGGATGCATATTCTTTCAAATAACATCTGAGGTGTGCTGGTTTTTTGTTTTTTTTTTAACCTGTGTTCCTTCTTTGCCATGCAGAAGTGCTGTTGATATGGTTGTAAGGTGTGGTGAGAGGAAAAATGTTCTGTAGTCCTATTATTTGGTCTTAGTCTTTTAGTGAGCCTTTGCTCCTGGTACGTGACCTTCTCAAGTGCATCTCTGCATTTCCTACTCACTTCGATCAGACGGGAAGGCCAGAGAAGGCTGAAGTATGGTATTTTCTGTCCCCAGAACGGAAAGCTGCAGCGGGCTGGAGCTGAGCATTACCACTCCCCCGGTTTGTTAAGCTCTGGTAAAACCCCATCTGGGTTTTTGTTAAGAACAAGGCTCACTAAAAACATAATGCTCTGGGTGTATTTCAAAGGGACTACTGAAAATAGGCATGGGGTTTCGTTTTATAGGATGAAAATGTTCTAAACTTGACTGTGGTGCTGGTTGCACCACTCTGTGAACATGCTAAAGACCATCGAGCTGTGCACTTTAAATGTGTGAATTACATGACATGGGAATTGCGTCTTAGCTAAACTGTTTTTTTTTTAAAAAGCAAATGCTTCCCCAAGTCCAAAAATGAGAGAAATTTTTGTTTCTTTCTTTCTTTGGCCTTGGCTCTCTCCTGCCTCTTCTCCACCCACACTTCAAGTCAGTAGCCTCCAAGGAACACTCAGTTTACAGCCCCTGCTGCCACAATGTCAGACTCTGTCGAAATATGTTATACAGAGCAGAAATCAAAAGTCATAGTATGTGAAGTCCGACAGAAACTGGCAATTACACAGAGATTCAGAGGTCAGGCAGGGGGCGAGGGTAAGGAGAAGGACAAAGTTGACTCTGGAACATGTTTAAATCTCTTTGCCATGTAGCTTGTTTTATACTGTCAGCCAGAGGCTTTCCTTCATTTGTAGTCCGTCTTCCAGTGTTCTGTGTGCCTTATTCATAATCTGTGTACTCAGTTCTTTCCGTAGATTTTATTATGCATGTCTATTGACTCTTCTACTGTAGTTATTTTCCCTCTTTACCTATTAAACATATTTTATTTGAAATTTGCATGTAACATTTTCAACTTCCTGATTATATCTCAGGCAGAGTATACTTAGACCATTGATAAGAACCATTGATCAGAAGATAAAGGAGATGGTGTTCTGATTACCAGATATGTGTAACCCAGCACACAAGCTTTCTAACTTGGACCCCTCTTAGTGTTATATGAACTTTCGGAGTTTAACATTTTGCATTTCCACTGCCTGGCATAATGCCTGACCCTTCATATGTTCTTCATAAATATTTATGAATGAATGAACTATCTGGATAGTGTCTACCTATCATTGGAGCTTCTACTCTGTTCTGTTCTCCACGGGCCACTATGCCTTATTCTTTTCCCAGCCTTTCTTTAACACCTTGAAGTCTCAGGGAATACTGACTCTAGAGTTAATAACCATGCCATCTTTCTACTCAGCAAATAGAAAACCTTTCTAGAAGAAAATAAGAGCATGGCTACTACCATGCTGTGTTTAACTCTGGGACTCGTCACCAGGTGTTGGTAGTGATGAGAGGCTGTGTTGACTTTGCCACAGTGCACTGGAATCACCTGAAATTGTGTAGCAGAAACCATGACTGCCTGTGGTCCCTGGATTTTGATGTCCTTTGCTTGTAACCCCACTATTTATCTATTTGCATGAGATCTGGCAAAACAGCAGGTCAAAAGTTGTCAAGAAAATAACCACATCTTTCAAGACTCTTCTGCTGAGTTACAGAAATCTCATCTACTTTGCCTGTGGAATAGCATTGCTAATTGATCGAGTCATCATGGACCAAACACATTGAAACAATTCAGAGACAGGGACATATTACTATGACGTTTCCAGGGGAGTCTGCAGAACCTAGGTATGCTGGACTTTGTTGGTGGCTATCTTACAGGAAAGTGTGTTGAAATTTACATTGTATTTGAAAACCAAATATTTAGTGATCTTGAGAGTCTGAATTCAAGACAGTATTGCAAGCCAGTGCCAGGATCTGATTTACTTCCTCTTGCCCTCAGAATAGTGTGTCCAGGTTATTTTGCAAGTTCAGTGAAAACTAGGATTCTGAATATTTCAGACCATTTAATCTCTTATTGTGTGTAGTGGCCTAATATTACAGCCCTATTCTCCAACTGCCACGAACCTGCAAGCATAAATTAATACCAGCTCTGCTGGTAAGCAACCAGTATTACTTTGATTTGCCAAGAAGCTGCCTGATCTGGTGAAGACAGGAGCATTTTCAGCCCGTTTTGGTTCAGCTTAAAAATCTAAAGGAAGTAAATTAAATTAACACTTCTGGACATCAGTTTTCATTTCCATAAGATGTGAGTATGAATCCTTTCTTCTTGAAAATGGTTAGAGTGATTAATATGAATTTGATAGATGCTCTCAGCTCCCTCACTGACTTCCATCTGTTAAGTACTTTTATAAGGCCGTGTCAGCCTTGAAGGGTTTACAGCCCTCTTGAAAGGGAGGCAAACGAAACCTATAAAAAGATAAGCCACCGTATGAAATGCCAAGTAAGTGGTACACGCAACAGGACAAAATGGTGGTCGAGGCTGCAGTGATACATGGAAAGGCTGCCTGCAGAGAAGGCTGCTAACCACACAGCATGGGGGGAGGACGAGGGCTGCGCCACGGAGGGGCACAGCCTCTCCAAAGAGCTTGGCTGGGGAAGAGGCCTGGAGTAAAGAAGGTTGTGAACCGAAAGCCCCATGCACCTGCGAAGTGGCATCATTCTTGTGCTTCATCCAGTTTCTAGATGGCACTATTGAGAAGTTAAACTTGTCAGTTCTGCCTGAATGTCCTAGTCCTTCTGAAAATAGGGTGCCATGGTCATGTGACCTGTTAAGATCCTTAGTCTTGTGGTAGCTTGGTGAAGGGTGTCTCATGTAGTAGGGTTTCTTTCCCTGGCTATAAGAGTAGTGCATGTTTTTAATAGAAAATTTGAAAAATATGGAAAATTATACATTTCAATAATACTCAGATATTTATATAGGTTTGTGTCTTGCATTTTTCACTTAATGTTATCTTCAAGCATGTTCTTACATTATTAAAAACTACATGAACATCATATTCTATATCCTACCCTAAAAAGTATAAATTTTAACTGTTTTTCTGTGATTAGACATTTAGATTGTCTCTAGTTTGTACCTAGTATAAATAACACTATGATGAACATCTTATACATCTATCTTTGTCTACATTTTCTGATCAGTTCCTTAGGATCGATTTCCAGAAGTAGAATTACTAGGTTAAATGTTGTAACTATTTATGGTTCTTGATGTATATTAACAAATTGCTTTACAGAATAGTTTTACCAATTTACTCCCCCATATATATTACATGAGGTTTATTTTAATCTCACTATGACCAGTATTAAATATTCTCAGCCTGAAATTTTTTTGCCAATTTTATAAGCCAGAGGTATCTTATTGTTTTACTTAGCATTTCTTTGCTCTTGAGGCTAAACATTCTTTAATGTTTATTAGTCACGTAGGTTTCTTTATCTGTGAAGTGTTCAATATCTACTGCCTTTTGCCCACGTTTCATAGAAGCATCACGTTCTTGTCAGTTGCAGCTGCTCATATTGTACTTACCCCTTTCTCATGTTTACTGAAGACATTTCCCCTGGCGTATATGCCCTTTGTAGTTTGTTTTCATATACTGAAGCTTGAAATTTCTGTGTAGTCAAATCTCTGGCTTTCCTTTGTAATTTCTTTTATTGCTATTATTCTTCAAATGCTCTTCCACAATCAGAAATAAAAGTCGTGTCTCCATTTTTCTCTATTGTCTAGAATTTATTTTGGAGAAAAGTCAAAAATGAGGAATTAATTTATTTTTAATGCCCTCTCTTTGGCTATCTGCCAGCACTACTTCAATACCCAGATCAAATCCCAATTCTCCTGGCTGCCTTTTTTTGGTCCTCTGAATTCCAGTAGCACTGATAATCCTAATAATTGAATTCATTTTACCCATGTGTAAATCTTATTTTACCATGTTTTGCAAGCTTCTTGCAGAGGCTATTTTATCTCTTTTAAATATATGGATCAGGTCATTAAAATGTTAGAATGCAGAGAATCAATGAAGTGTTTACTACTCTCTCTGCCAGCATCTCATGCAGCTAGCTAATATCAGGGACTCTGCAAACATAGGTGAAATACATTATTATCTCCATTTGACCTAAGAAGGAATTGTATTGCAAAAAGATAAAATGATATGCCTTCAATTACTTAAAGACATTATTCAGATCTCAGACATCCCAAATTCAGTCTTTTTGTCTTTCTACAATTCTTCTGTTTCCAAAGCTACCTCATTCACAAATAAATTTTTTAAATTTAGCTCGTATTTCTCATAATATGTCCAGTAGAACCATAGTTTCATGGCACGTTATTATGCCATGCAGTTAAAGAGTTCCATTGTAAGTAAATTTGGAGCATGCTTAGTTAAACAAATTTGAGTGGATTTCTTAACAGCAGAACTTCTTGAAACCCTTCATATGATACCATGGGAAGGCGAAGTTAGGGCCTGCAGAACTCTGCTCCCCATCCGTGCCAGAGAATCTTTGAAAATACTTCGGGAAATAGTGCTGTTCTGTTCTTTTCCTTCTGCACTCACCCCTTTTCTTTCCTGCTGCTTGTGGTCCTTTGTTGGTTTTCTATCTATGATACATTATACAGTAAGGTGATCCCACTTTTACAAGATGCTTTGAGATGGGGATGCCTATTGGAATTTCCTGTCTTGATACAATTATGTCCAGTACTACAGAAATAACCAAAGCTTCAACAACAGTAGAGAGTTGGAGGAATGTTATTAAATGGCATGGGGTGTCTATTTTTCTGAACACAGGCTGCTTTTCTAAAAGAAATATTTTAAGTTAATGTGCTATAATTTACTAATTCAAATTTAGAAGGTTTCTCAATTTCTATTGCAAATAACTACCATACACATTGGCATGCAGTGTTAACTATAAAAGAATGAAAATGGAACAGATATTTGAATTTTTGGATTGTCTCTTTCCTCCTGTTTTCTTACTTTTGTGGGATGCTCTGCAGCCACTGTTGGGGAACTTCCTACCTTGTCTTCCTCTGCTAAATACCTGGTTTTGTCCAGATCTGAAGAAAGATGTCTTGCTTATTGCTATAGACCATAAATTATTGGTCTAAAGATGTTCTGTTGTTCAAGATTGTGATTTTATAGTTAATGGCTGACGATTCTGGTTGCTCAGTTTCTGCCAACTTGAGTGTTTCTAGCCTCTAATCTCCTTGCTTTGTCTTTGCTTCCTAATGCTTCCTCTAAACTCCCCCTTTGGATCTTCTCAAGGATGTCCCACCAGTCCTTCACATGCAGTGTGTCCTGCATGCAGTGCATTAGTTTTTTCTCCTTTCCTACCTGCTTCTCCTTACCGTTCCTTTCCCCACTGATGGCATCACTGCCCAATCAATCACTCATACTAAGAAATCTTAGATTTATCCTATTCCTCTTTTTCTCTCACTTACTCATTCCTCTGGACATAGGATAAATTAAGAAGTGATGTCAACTCCATGACCATACCACGTTTTAACCAATTTGTTACTCTGTATCTTCACCGCTTCTATCCCAGTTGAAGCTCTTTCAACGTAGTCACGCCCTCCATTGTTTCTTCCATGTAGTCATCCTCCATGGTGGGGTAAAATGATCAAAATTACCAACCTCCCTTAGACACCTTTGATCAGGTCCCTTTGGCTAAATGATACAATTCAAACTTCCTTCTCCTGGATAAAATCCAAAGTTGCTGACTCCAGTCTACCTTAACATCCTCTTTTCTTCTCATCCTATGCTTTAGTCATATTTCCCCCCTGGTTCCCTGCTCTTTAATATCTTTTTATCTTTGCAAATGCTATTCATCCACCAACAGTACTCTTCTTCTTGGCCTGATGAATAACATTAGTAAGCAACATTGGTTATACAGGGTCCGGCAGAAGTAACGCCTGCTTGAGTGTGGTTGGTGGGGTATGTGAATGTCTCACATGGGATGGATAGCAATTTGAACATTTCACCTAAAATGTCACATGGTGTGCTTGTGTGTGATACTGTTGTTATAGAATTACATGCTTATGATTTTTTAATAAAAGGTTTTGTAATTTAAAAAAAGGCACTATTTGTGCAGGACCCTATAAAATGCTGAAATGAACTTATCACTTTCTTTGGAGATCTTTGCCCCACCAAGTTTTTCTAGTCATGTAAAATTATAAGCTTCCTGGTGAAAAGACTTTCTTGTTAAAAAAGAAAAAAAATGCAGATTTAAGTTATTTATTTATAATGTCATTGCATCAATTTCAAGAATATGGTACTTTTTGATGTTTGCTTTATAGCATCTTTGGGACCAATTCTTGTAAATGCTTTACGGGTCCTTAAAAAGAATGTACCATCTCCGCTGCCCAGGTGGCTCAGTTAGTTGGGGTGTCATTTTGACCCCTGGTAAGGGCACATACCTGGGTTGCGGGTTCAATCCCTGGTTGGGGTGCATATGGGAGAGAAAACCAATAGATGTCTCTCTATCTCCCTCCCTCCCTCCCTCTCTCTCTCTCTCTCCCCCCCTCTCCTCTTCCTCCCTTCTTTCCTTCCCCTTCCTTCTCTAAAATCAGTAAAAGTGTAGCCTTGGGTGAGGATTTTTTTTGAATGTGTATTTTCTAGTAAATAAACACAAGGTACCATATCCAGTGAGTCAAATTTAATAATTGTCTATTCAAATATTCTATGTCTTTACTAATTTTTAAAAATCTGCCTTATCAATTACCAAAAGAAGAATGTTAAAATCTCCCTGTAATATTGTGGTATATCAATTTATCCTTTTTATAGTGTCAGTTTTTGCTTTGTATAGCTGCATATTTTGGTACTATTCTTTTTGGGTATGTAAAAATTCAGAAATTTTGTCTTGGTGAAGTACTCTTTTATCAGTACATTGTGACTCTATTCCAAATACTGCTTTTTTATGTTTTATAGTTTATCCTACACTACTCTCTTCCTCTGTCTTCAGTATTTTCTTAGTATGTCTTTTTACTGCTTAACTTTGAACTTTCAGTGTCCTCATAGTTATATTTTAGAACTATCTTTTATAACTAGTATATAGTTGGATTTGCTTATTAATATGAGAACCTCTGTCTTTTAAACTGATTAATTTAAACCACTGCTATAATATTTTTATTTCTAACATTTTATTTGTGCTGTTTACCATGCTTTTCTTTGCTTTTTTTTTTCTTCTTATCTTTTCCTGGCTTCTATTTTTTATATTTTGATTTTTAAATGTTAACATTATAAATATAAATGTATAGGTGCAGATACTTTCTAAAACTTACACCTGATATTAATTTCAATCTTTGACAAACTTATCAAGAATTATATCTTTTTAAATATTTTATATAATAGTTGTCAATTTCACTGCTTCCTAATCACCTGACAAATATATAGACAATTTGCTTCTGGTTAAGAGGGCAGAAAACATACCATCCCTAATTTCAAAGCACTGGTTTTTGTTCTTGCCATTATTTAAATGTCTGGCTGAGATGTCATATTTAATATTAATCACCACCACTTGGCTGTTGACATAACACCAGTTCCCTGAC
This sequence comes from Tonatia bakeri, assembly GCA_004024845.1. Taxonomy (NCBI): domain Eukaryota; kingdom Metazoa; phylum Chordata; class Mammalia; order Chiroptera; family Phyllostomidae; genus Tonatia; species Tonatia bakeri. The sequence goes on from PVIA01000966.1 coordinate 112,953, forward strand.
ATGCCAAGTCTTCTGACCTGAAGAATGAAGTTAATCCTGTCATAGTTACTGCCAGAACGACAGCGCTTTGATGGCTGTACTATGATCTAATCAAAGTGAATGTGAACCCTAACTTTATACCTCTTTGTTAAAACATGGCAACCCAAGTAAACTTAGGTCGAGATATTCCAAAGGGATGTTGAAGAAAAGCAATAATTAACAACTCATACATTGAGAGATGCAACACCAACCTAGCTGTAGTTCCTTGCATGGGTGGTCCTCTTTTCCCCCCTCTCTGTCTTTGCTTATACTGCCCTCTTCACCTGCTGGGACGGCCTTCCCGTCCCCCTTTTTATTAAATAAACTGGCAGGGGGTGATTTTAGATTTACAGAAAAGTTACCAAGGTAATACAAAGAGTTCCTGTGTGCCCTTCATCCAGCTTCTAATGTTGATATCATTTATATTACCACGGTCTATTTGTCACAACTAAGAAATGAACATCAGCACATTAACATTAATTGTAGACTTTTTTCAAATTTCGCTGATTTTTCCAGTGATGTTCTTTTTCTATTTCGGGGCCCAGTCCCGGGCACTATGTTGCCTTTAGGCATCACATCTCCTTTGTCTCTCTCCTTCTACTTGATTGATTTTTTTACCTTCTTTCCTCCTCTTCTCCCTTTGGTTTGGTGGTTTTACATTCTACTTCTATTCTTTTAGAAGTTATCAATGCACCGTGTCTCCAAGGATATGGTGAGATTGTCACAGAAGTGCTGTGGTGGTATAAATCGGTACAACTCTAAGGAAGGAACACAGTATCTTCTGATCCAGCAGCTCCCCCCAAAGACTCAGTGCTTGTACACATGTACTGGGTTATTCACCACATCATTAGTTATAATTATGTAATGGGATATTAATGAAGGAGTTTTACACACTGATATGAAATGATGTCCTCTATAGTGTTAAATGGGGGCAGGGGGAACAAAATTTTTAATATCGTACTTAAAAATGCTCCAATAAATGCGTTTCCTTATTCCTGCTGTGCCGCAGGGGAGGTCTGTTCTCCGTTCCTCCCTGTCAGCAAGGCCCAGCCTTTGAACTGCCTTGTCCTTGCACAGGAACTTCAGCTCCCGCCCAGCTCTGCAGACCAGTCCAGTCGTTGTCCCTGGTCCCCATGTGGGGCTAGAAACCCGGGCTCACATGCCTTCCTACTTCTAGGACAACTGAGTCAATTTTTAATTAACTACCAATTTCTAATAATGATTTTTTCATAAATCTAAAATGTTGAAAATACTCCATCACCTAGGGATAGGAAAATTAAATAAAGAATAATATATGCAAAGAACTTAGCTCAATACCTGGGAAACAAAGTGCTCAATAAACATCAATTCTTGGTTCTTGAGTTATTTTTTTCTAATTTTATTTGTTGCTAGACTTGCTATTGCTACACAGATCATAATTTATTCAACTCTCTTTACTCATACCTCTTTTTAATGAACATAAAAATACCATATCCTCCTTCGTATTATTTAAAATTATAAAGTAAAGCAACTTTATGTCTAAAAGAAAATAAAGGCAATGATCATTCTCAATACACTTTTCACACTAAACATATATCTGTTCCTCTCCTCTTTCCCCTGCCAGGATTCTGATGTACTTCCCTCCCGCACCAAAGGGTGCTTGCGCCCTAGTGGAGATGAATTCATTTAGCTTGTTTTCAATTTTATGTAGTTTTTTTCTGAAAATTCTGCAATATACATATTCTGTGCATAACATTTTCAGTCTAGTAAATTATTCCTCTTCAGGTAAATTTCTAAGAGACTCACGGTGGCGGAGGGGAGAAACCTTTTTGTGACTCTCATCATAGCACTTCCTTCAAACCAGCTTGCCGTATCCCAGTGCCAGTGCAGTGCATGGCACACTGTTAAACCAAAGCCTTACAAACAGTGAGTTAATATTTTTAATGCAGTTGCTAATTTTTTGGTGTAAAGTGGCAACTTTCCATTTGCTGTATTGTCCATTTCCTTGATTACTAGTGAATGTAAAGTAGGTGTGTATGCAACATAACATTTTTGGTGTATTGCCAGGCATTAATTAAAAAATCCTTATTTGGCTTTTGCACTCAGAAAATGTTTAGAACTTAAACAAACTGAAAAAAGAGAGAAATTAAGCTGGAAACTAGCTGTGTTTATAAACAAGCTGTCTTGAGACAAAGACCATTGTGGTTGTTGGAATAGTCTGTCCCCCGGAGTGTCCTGTGAATGGGTGCCCAGCTCACCGAGTAGCGGGGAGGAGGCAGAACAGTGTGTTTCCCCCAAGGTGGTCAGGACAGGCAAGTCTACATTCCTAAGCTCCACAGTAACTCTCTGCCCAAAATTTATCATGGCCCACGCCATCTGAGTGTTTACGTTAAGGGTTCTATTTCCCTAAAGTGTTACAAGATTCTTGCTTTAAAAGAAAAAAAAAAACAGGCATCTACTAGGTCTGAGAACATTTTTTCTCTTTATACATGTATTTAATAATAAAACAGAAACACATGTTCTCTTTCCAAATACCATGTTAATTCAAAAAAGGCCTTTTCATTAGATGATATATACACAAGGGCTAAAGATTACAAAGGCAAAAAGATTAAATTGTAAACTGTACGAGGATGCCTGGGAGAAAACTTTAACCGGGGTCGTAATCAGAGATGCCATCCTTTGGGCTTGCCCAGTTCGCAGTCCGACGTTCGCGGGGAGCGCTGTCTGGGGGGAGCCCAACGTGTTTTGTAACCCGTAACCACACAGGGATGACTCAGATCTTTGTCTTCCGTAAACTGCACTCATAACTTGGTGCTTTACTCACCCTCCCAAGTTTAAAGAGTTTCAACTTAGTTATTTAAAACAAGTTGAAGGAGTCTCTATGGGGTTTTTCCCCCACTGCGTGTTCTAAATAGTAGTCCTGCAATGGCCAGTAACTGTTGAAATCAGTTAGCTATCATAACTTTATCTTCCTGTAGGGCCCTTTTGACCTTCTGACCAAATTCGAGTGGAGCCTGGTGACCAAGGAAAGGACAGCAGTGTTCTTTGGGTGGGAGTAGGGAGCGGGGCACAGAAAGCGGGGATGGACCTCAGACACAATGAATGCAGGTGATGCCGCTGCCTAACATTTGTGGTTCCGTTAGGGAGGGATGAGGAATACTGGAGGGGGCTCCTAGCATGGAAGTTCCCTCTGCCCAGTTAGGGCGCAGAGTAACCTGAGATGAGTGATCTGCTGTGTTGGGGATCTGTTAAGTGATACACACAGCCCATTGTGCAATAATAGCATTTGCCAGGAGAACTACTCACGTGGCCCAGCCGACCACATGACCTGTCTCCAACATAAGAGACCCTCACATCAGGTGTTTCCTGAGAAAGGTGCCTGTGCCCCCATAAGGACCCAGTTATGAAACACTGTGTCCCAGGAAAAAAGGCTGTGTGCCCCCCTCGCTGCTAATCAGCTTAACTTCTAGCCCAGGGCTGCTTGCTTGCTTGCTTGTTTGTTTTCAGATTCCAGAACTAGGTACGGTGACACTTAAATATACAATAAATTTTTTATATTAAAAATGATTAAGAAGCTTCTTGGATGAATTGTCCTATGCCTTCATCTCTGCCTATAAAAATACAATTATTACATACTTGTTCTTATGTCTACACAAAAATATTTCCTCCCATACTTGATGGCCTTTCTGGGGGGAAGGTTTCTCTGACAAATCGTGGACACGAGGATGGCTGCTGAACTGTCTCACACACAGGTTTCCTTACTGCTGTGAGCAGGTGCGGAGGAGCTTGGGGTGGCGCTTGCCTTTCCCTTTTGAGATCTGATTCTGTCTCTCAGAGGCAGTCATAATGTTTCTTGTACCTTATAGGACTCATTAAATAAGTGCTCAGAGTGCACCAGGATCCAGCCAACAAAAGGACAGAAATTATGACTGTTTAAAAGAGTTTTCATTTCTCTCTTCCCGGGCTATTCCATTAGTGACCCTCTCAGGTTCTGTGAAGCTCTGAATGACTGGTCTCACCGTGAGCACACTGGCTGTCCTGTAGTTGTTCTGGATCTCAGCTCACTCGTCCCTTACCTTTTCCTTCACACTCCTTGCCTTTACCTCCCACCGCCACCCCAGCTCGACCCTCTCACCTGGCTGGCCAATTCTTAAGGGTTTCTTCCCAAAACCAAGGAGAAGACGAATAAAAGAAGGCAGTGACAGAGTGCTTATGGTTTCAGGTGCCCATGTCAGTCAGACGGAATGTGATTTTAAATATCTCCTGGGCTCAAACCCTTAGCTGAGTATAGCAGCAACCAAAAGAAGTTAACCTCTGCCCTCAAGTAATTTAAAAGTAAATTATTCTTTAGAGGTTCATTCATTTATTTATTCAGTAAATATTTGCTGTGCCTCTGCTGTGTGCCAGGCACTTGTGAACAAAATAGACCAAGGTTCCTGACCTCATGGAGCTTATAATTTAGAAACAGGAGTGAGGAAATTCTGTTAGGTTCAAGTGCAGGAGGGAAGCAGAGATAGAACACGGAAGGAGCAGAGCCAGCCCCTAGGAGCACTTTAGAAGATGCTGGGCATATTCCCCAAACTAGCTCAGTTCAGTTTATATACTTTGCAGACCCTGAAAAACAAGCACTCACAGGTAAATTCACCTCATTTCTACCCATGGGTACCTCATGGAGCCTTAACTTAAAGCTTATGAAAACATTCTGGTAACATTTAGAATCTCCAAATCCCTTTACAATTGTTTATGGACTAACAAATCTCCATAGCCTCCCTAGGAAGCAAGCTGGTATTTTCATCCTCATTTTAGTGATTAGACATAAATGTACTAAGTGGCATACCTGGGACTGGACCATGAGTCAGGTGCCCCACGACTCCGCAGTATGAGGACCAGTGTTCTACTGTGGCTCTGCCAGTACCAAAATCACTTAATCACTGAATCACTTGAGCTTTAGTGGGTTTTTTTGAATATACGTATGAGATGCTAGTGATCTATGTCCTACCTATTCCAAAGAGTGACTGTAGAAAAAAAAAATGAGAGAAACCTGAAGTGCTGTAGTGCTAGTTATAACTAGGTAAGGGATTACGGCAGAAGGAATCATCACCCTCATTATTTACTATTTGGGGGGGACTCCTTGTTTGGGGCCAGAGCAGGGAAAAAATGAAGAGAGACAACCTGTAACAAAACTAAGTCCTCTCCCTCATTTGACTCAGCTTAGATTAGAGAAGGAAAACAAAGAGAAGTAAACTGAAATTAAGGAACTGCAGAATGCTAAGAGGAGAAGAATGAAGGAGGCAAAGCTGTGAGTCCAGTATAATCTAACAGGACGATGCTGCTAGTGTTGTCAGAAGACTCCTTGCCTGAACTCGAGCAGTGCTGGAAGCATGGAGAGAGGAGCTTAAAATTTTGAGAGCAGAGGGTGCTTTAGTAGCTGGGCTCTGCGGTCCAAACCACTGGTCTGTGTCCCAGATCTGGTAATGATCTTTCAAGATCGTGTAGGCTTGCACTCTTTCTCTCCCCACTCCCCACCTCATTGCCTCCTGCCAAAGCCAAGCATTAGCATGTGAGGCCAGTAACTGAGTTGTCAGTATCCACATGCTGGCTGACCACTTGATGATTGCAGCTGGCGTCCCCTTCAGCCTTCCCTTCCCTTCCCTGGCCTCAGGATTCCAGACCCACCCTTTCTTCCAGCCTCTCTGGGGAGCTTCGGTGCCTCTCGTTGCCCATAGAGAGCAGGGCCCCCAGATACCAGCAACTGCAGGTATAATCAAGTTGCTAAAACCTTGGTCCTTCTGTTCATTCTCTTCAGTTTCTTTTTCTTTATTCCTTTTTGTTTTAAGTTGAGCATATATGTGTAGAAATGAAGGTTTAAAGGAATACAAAAACTGGAGTAAACAGTGCAAGATAAATACAGAAGAATCCTGGGGACAAGTGAAAACTCAGCAAGGTGAGGAACAGCTTTGGAGGAGAGTAGACAAATAAAGTCATTACTAATCAGGTTAACTCAGTTACCTAAAGTGATTAGTAATGTTACAGCTATAAACACATACACGCCTACACATATACACATGCACGCACACACACTAGATTCTGAGACCCTTGTGGGGAGGCCTCTTTTTTCTAGGTTGAATCCCCAGAAGTTAAGGCAGGATCAAAGGACTTATGTACATGCATAAATGCTAAACTGTAAAATGTTTGTCTTTATCTTTTCCTCCAACCTCCACTCTGTCTGGCCCCTCGAAGGCAGGTTCTTTCTCCAACCTTGAACAAGGGAAGCCCCTGTGGTGGGAGACCGTGTCTTAGTCACAGGACTATGATATTCCCACTTGGGGGATTTTCCTTCACTTACTTCAGGCACTCAGTACGTATGAGCCTTGTGTGCAGCGGGTGCTCTGAATGCACCTACCCCTTTTACACCTACTCCTTTTTGTAACTGAAAGGATACATGAAGCAGAATTGGTCAGTTCCTTCCTTCTGTGCCACTGAGTTTGGAAGTTCAAGTTGGGTAGCCATGCTATACCAACTCAGGAAATCCTGCTCCTCGATCCTCTTCTGTGTTTGTTGTGTTTGTTCCTTATCCTAATTTGACTAACAGGAGAGAAAGTAGGTAAGAGGGAAAGCTTGTAAGGCTTAGGTACTAGGATTGCATAATGGTCATTAATCCTCAGCTTCTCATGACCTGCAAATATTCGTATTATCTGGGGCCGGTCTGGAGTGGGAAAATAAGGCATAAGAGTGGGATTCTATGAGAAGCACACCCTGTCAATCTTTAATCCACAAAGTGAGGCCTAGAGGAGAAGAGGGACGGACACCTTAGTGCAGGCCACCTTCTCCTCTCACCTCTATTCCCACATTTCTCCCGATTGTCTCCCTGCTGCCAGTCTTGTTTCCTCAATTGCCCTTCACGTCGCTGTCAGATGGAAGTCATCGCTCTCATCTCAGAGATTCCATGACCGTAGTTCTCTCTTATGACAGTGTTTGCTTCTATCTTGTATATAGAATTACATGCATATTCTGTTTGTCAGATTAGTAAGATGCGAGGCTACTGTGCTGCAGTATCTCCCCCTTCAATTATCAGGGCTCATTCTTTCATAAACTGCGCAGTCCCTGCTAGTCTGTGGAACCAGTCATCTATATTGCCTGTACTCAAATTGTGGCTCTGCCACATACTAGCTGTCTGATCATGAACAAGCTAAACTTTCAGTGCCTTAGTTTCCTTATTTGTAAGAAGAAAAAAGTAGCATCTTGTAGAACTCCTGAGGATTAAATAAGGACATACTTGAACAATACTTGCCATATAGTTAGTACTCAATAGGTGTTAGCTGCTGCTGCTATGGCTACTAGTCAGGTGACAATGTCCTTCCCCCTGAATCCTGAAGTTTTATGCTTGCTTCTGAAGTGACAACCTTCCCATGAAGAAAAGGCCATTATTTGGATCACAAATATGAGTAGCTGCGGCAATGTTGGCCCGTTAAAAGCAGGATCCATCCTTACTTAACTTTCTATTCTTTAAGTGCTATGGAAATAGATGCTAATTAATACTTAAGATTCATATTTCCCATTTTAAAACTAATACATGCTTATTAAATAAATTTAGAAAACATAAAAGGTATAATTCATAAGGGAAAAAAGTACCCATCTGCTCGAGGAGACTAGAAATGACATCCAAATGTAACTCATACTTCTTGACTAGACCTTTTTGTACTAAAGACGGTGAGGCGGTGGGTACAGCTTGTGTGGGGCTGGAGGACTAGATGACAGTAGCGTGTCAGTGTTAGCTTCCTCACCTTGGCAGCTGTATTGTGCTTGTACAGAATAATGTCCATGTTTATGGGAACTGTATACTAAAGTGTTTGCTAGAGATAGAGCGTTGGATTGGCAATTTCCTGTCAAATGGCTCAGGAAAAATTTTTAAATTATTTTTATGTATTTTCAACTTCTCTGTAAGTTTGTGATTATTCCAAAATTTAACAATTTGCATTAAATAGAGACAAAATAAAGCAGATTCAAAAATTGCATGTAAACAGAAATAAATTAACCTAATTGCATATTGAATCGATAACATAACCATACAGAACAAATTATTTCAAGTTACTTTTGAAACAGTTTTGTTCTTTCCACAAAAGAACTGAAAAAGTTGTTTTGGTTTTTTTTTTAATTTTACTCATAGGTTGGTAGTGGTGTTATACTTTGAACCAATTTTATTGTAGGTAAAGAGCTAAACATATGAATGTTACGAGGAACAAAGACTTTTACTAAAAGAGAGAAACTAATTTGAAATAAGTATAAGAGAGTTGAAGGCTGAGCAGAACTCTGCTGAAGTTTTTCCCCTGCATGGTTCATCATTAGTCCTGTGTAATTTGTTTCCATGCAATGCTATTTAAATTGTATAAGGACTTAACAAAAAATAGAAAAAGTTCCTAGTTGACTTAATGAAATTAGTGTGATTCTGAGAGTTTCATTTCAAAAAACACAAAAAGAGCAAACTATAGATTACTTTGAATTAAAACATGGATTTAAAAATCTCAGATAAAATACTAGTAAATGAATTCAACAGCACATTAAAGGAATAATCTGTTTTGACCCCATATCATTTATCTGAGAAATGCAAGGATATTTTACATTATTAGTAAATGAAATAGAAAAATCACTAAGGTAAGAAAATTAAATAAGAATGCCCACTGTTGTCGGTATTATGGCACTGTATATTCTAATTAGTGAATAAAACAAGCAGAAATAAGAGGCAAAAAAGAAAAAAGGCCATAGATTATAAATAATGTAATTGCAAAATACATGTATGAGAATACATTGAAAACTTGTTGAAGTTTGATGAAAATTTATTAAGCAGAGTTAAAGTACAAGTACCAAACCAAAAGAAAATATGTTCAATATCTGTAATTCACAGAAGAGTAATATCCAAAATATATGAAAAGCTCTCACTAATCACTAGGATAAAGCCCACAGAAAAGTGGACAGCAGATGTGAATGGGAAGTTCACAAAATAAGAAACACAAAAAGCCAGCAAATACATGAGTTCTCTGATAATTAAAGAAGTAACAAAAACAGTAATAAGGTAGCATTTCTCTCTGTCCAATCAGCAGATTTTTTAACACAAAAAATATTCACGATCAGAAAAGGTACAAAGACTGACTTACATTCACCACTTCTTGGGATGAAAATTGGCACAATATTTTTGTTCTTTTTTAATTACTGTTGATTATAATTTACACACAGCAAGATTGACCCTTTATACCATACAGTTCTAACAAGTACACACAGTCCTGTAACCAGCATCATAACCAAGATGTAGACCAGCTGCCTCACCCTGAAGAACTCCTTCACTGCCTTTGCAGTCACCCTTTCTCCTCACCCCCTACTCCAGCTCTTGAAAATCATTGATTTTCATGAAATTTTTTTTAAAGATTTTATTTATTCTTAGAGAGGGAAGGGAGAGAGAGAGAAACATCAATGTGTGGTTGCTGGGAGACATAGCCTGCAACCCAGGCATGTGCCCTGACTGGGAATCGAACCTGTGATGCCTGGTTCGCAGCCCGCGCTCAATCCACTGAGCTACACCAGCTAGGGCACTTTTCATTAAATTTTTTTTTAAAGATTTTATTTAGAAAATCATTGATTTTTTTCTTTTTTTAATATTTTGGGGAGGGTTTTTTTTCTTTTTGCATTTCTTAATTGTTGTTCAAGTACAGTTGTCTCCCCCCCCACCCACCCACCACCCTCATCCCCCACCCTCAATCCTTTCCCCCTTTGGCTTTGACCATGGGTCCTTTATACATGTTCCTTGATGACCCTTCCCCTTCTTTCCCCCATTATCCCCTCCCCCATCCCCTCTGGTTACTGTCAGTTTGTTCTTTATTGCAGTGTCTCTGGTTATATGATCTGTTTTCTGTTCGTATATTTGTGCCTTTTCCAGAATGTTACATAAATGGAATCATACAATATGGAGCTCATTTAGTCTGGCTTCTTCCATTTTCCATATGCATTTGTGATTTATCCGTATTATAGCTTGTATCTGTAATTCATGCCTCTTTATGGCTGAGTAATATTCCATTGTATGAATGTACCACTGTTTGTTCATTCATTCACACGTTAAAGGACATCTACATTGTTTCCAGCATTTTTTGCTATTATGAATAAAGCCATTTTTAGTATTCACATACAGGTTTTTCTCTGAACAAAAGTAATTATTTAACTTTTATAAATACTTTGTAGGGGGATTACCAAGTTAAGCTTTACTGAGAAACTACCCATCTGTTTTCCAAAATGGATTTTCGATTTTGCTTTTATTTTGAGCACTTCTAATAGGTATGTAATGATCTTACTGTGGCTTTAATTTTCCCAAATGACTAAGGATGTTGAGCATCTTTTTAGGTGCTTGTCATATATGTATGTTCTTAAGTGAAGTGTCTATTTTAAGTTGAAATTGGACTGTTTCTCTTAATATTGAGTTTTGAAAGTTCATTTTATATTCTGGATACAAGTCCTTTATCATATATGTGATTTGAAAACATTTTCTCCCCATCAGTGGCTGGTTTCCAGTCTCCTTTAAAGAGCAGAGGTTCTTCATTTTTATGAAATATAATTGTATAAATTTTTAAATTTTATTAATTGTACCCTTTATATTATGTCTAATAAATCTTTGCCTGAGGCAAGGTTACCAAGATGTTCCTACATGTTTTCTTCTAGAGGTTTACAGTTACAGATTTTACATTTAGGTACATGGTTCATTTTTAGTTAATTTTTATATATGGCATAATGTATAGATTGGAGGGTTATTTCCTATGTGTATGATCAGAATCTGTGCTACTCCATGAGGCAAAAGATGTGATTAAGTTAAGAATCTTGAGAGACCACATTTATTCTGTATTATCTAGATGGCCCCCACATGCCATCACATTTGTCCTTAGAAGTTAGAGGCAAGGGAACTGTGAAACACACAGAAAAGGAGGAGGCAGTGTGACCATAGCAGCTGAGACTGGAGTGATTTGCCCACAAGCCAATGAACGGCTGGAACTGGAAGAGGCAAGGAACAGACTCTCCCTGAGAGCCTTCAGAGGGAATGCAGCCCTGTCAACACCTTGATTTTGAACTTCTGGTCTACAGAATTGAGAGGGAATAGATTTCTGTTATTTTAAACTACCCAGTTTGTGATGATTTGTTATAGTAGTCACAGGAAGCTAGTATAATGGCTATTGGATTCTTCTGGCATCATTTGTTGAGAACGCTTTTCTTTTTCCATTGAATTACCTTTGTACCTTTGACCTTTGTCAAAAATCAGTGACCACATATATGTGTTGGGTCTATTTCTGGACTTTCCGTTCTGGCCCATTGATCTATGTGTATGTCTGTAGTTGCACTGCCATCTTTGTCGTGATTACTAGAGCTTTATTCACATAGTAAGTTTTGAAAATAAGCCATGTGACTCTTCCAACTTAGTTTTTTGGGGTTTTTTCTTTCCAAAATTGTTTGGGCTTTTCTAGTTTCTTTGCTTTTCTATATAAATTTTAGAATCATCTTGTCAGTTCTTCCAAAAACATCCAGCTGGAATGTTCAATCTATAGATCAGTTTGGGAAAATTGACATCACACCAACTTTGAGTCCTGCAATCCATGAATATGATATATGTCTCCATCACTTAAGTCTTCTTTTATTTCTTTCATCGTTTCATAGTTTTCAGCATACAGATCTGGCACTTAAGTATTTTATGATTTCTGGTGCATTGTAGGTGGTGCTTTAAAAAAAATTTACTTCAATTTTCAAAATTTTTTTTGCCAGTATACAGCATTAGGATGAATTGTTTAGTATAGTGACCCTGTATCCTGTGATCTTACTAAACTTACTTATTAGTACTAGTAGCTTTTTTGTAAATTTCAGGGGATTTTCATTTTTTAAAAAGATTTATTTATTTATTTATTTTTAGAGAGAAGGGAAGGGAGGAAGAAAGAGATGGAGAAAAACATCAATGTGTGGTTACTTCTTGTGTTCCCCCAAGTGGGGACCTGGCCTGCAACCCAGACATGTGCCCTGACTGGGAATTGAACCAGTGACCCTTTGGTTCATAGGCTGGCACTCAATACACTGAGCTACACCAGCCAGGCTGATTTTAGGGGATTTTCTATGTAGACAGTCTCACCATAGGTGAAGAGTGCTATTTCTCCCTTTCCAATCTGTGAGCTAGTTATTTATTTATTTATTTATTTATTTATTTATTTATTTATTTATCTATCTTCCCTTATAGCATTGCCTGAAACCTACAGTGTTGAAAAAATGTTAAGAGGGACATCCTTGTTTTATGTCTTCCCTTCGTGCTTCCCTTTGTTCAGAGCATGTCTCCTCTAGCAAACCACTCGTAATGTTGGTCATTAGTTGCTTGCTAGCTTAGTGATTAGGAGTGGAGGTGTTCACATTTTCTTTTCTCAGTGATCCTGTCTCTCTCACAGCAGTAAGGGATCTCTAATGATCTGGACCCACTCCTTTTTCTGTCTCTCACCCATGGACACAGGGTTTTTGTTTTTTTTTCCTATTCCCATTCCCCAACTGCACTAGATCTTCCCCGGTATCATGAATGCTGCCCTTCTTTCCTAAGGAGGTTAAGGCTTATGCTTTGTAGTGGAGACAGTGTGGAGGCATCTAGGGCAGGGCTTTGTTTATTTTCTGAAGTGGCTACTGTACATCTCCCGCAGCTCTCCACCATGAAGGAAGCCTTCTCTGGTCTCCTGCTCTGTTCCCAGTTTCTCCTGAGCACTGAGGTCTGTGAGAAGAGGCTGCTAATGGGTTCAGATTCCTGTTGTGTGTATTATTCCCAGAGGTTAGATGTTCTCATGCTAGTCCACACCGAGCCTTTAGGAATCTGTTAACAACTTTAGCTGACTTCCTCTTACCAGTTTGCCTGGTACCCAGCATCTGCCCCTGGTAATCAAGTGGTCATGTCTCATGTCTGCATGAAGGTTCTTGTCTTTCTCTGAGTTTCAGACTGGTAGGTTCTGTAGTCTTCGCTGTCTGATAGGGTCCAGAACTATTCTTTCCTGTGACACTTTTACTTTGCTCTCATTTCCTGGGTCACTTTTATGTAACATAGTGGTGTCTTTCTTGGAGGTTAAATTGAGGTAATAAGCATAGGTAGGAGAGCAAGACATGTTGAGGGGGTGGGTAATACAGGCAGAGAAAGCATCTGTTTTGGCCAACTTGATGCTGGGTGGTGGTAAGGTGATAAATCAAAGGGACATGATGGACATTGTGCCGAGCCCAGGGTAATCCAAGAATAAAAAAAGATTTCTCCTCCCTAGCATCTGACCTCAGAGGAGAGACATGAAACAACAAAACATACTTATGTGAATGCCTGTCCCTTCTCTCTGTACTGTTGTGTAGTGGCGAGTAGGGGAGATGAGATTATTTGGCCCTGTCTCACTGTTCAGCAAGAGGAGAGATCTGACTGCCTCGTGAGTAGCCCTTGCTGCCCATTTACAATGTAAGCTAGACTCTTATGATTAATGAGATGGGCATTCACCAGTGCTTTTGAAAGATGGATCATTGTGAAAAGGCCCAACCCTGTTTGCTGCATTTCCTCCCTAAAAGCAGTCAGTCTTGACAGAAGCTATGCAAGTCATTCCGTCTCCCATTAATAATGAACTCACAGTTTGTTTTAGAGAGTTCACAACCCCAAAACAAAATTCTCACATATAAAAGCATAACATCAACAAAACCTGGGAAGGCTTGTCTTAAGCCCTCATCCTGTGCTTCTGTTCACTAAATTGAATTGGTCCTTTTATGGCAGGTGGGAACCTCCCATCGATGGCACCGGTACATTCTTAAAGGGAGAAGCCTACCAGTGGCCACCTTGTCACATGCCGGGTCATTCTAACTGCACGACGAGAGGGAAGTTCAGCTAGCATGAGGGAAATAGACGACTTGGTTCCACTGCGAGCTGGGTTGATTGGCTGGGGAGTTCTAGCCAGAAGTAGACACTAAGAAGGGGCTTGGGCTACCACAGTGGTGTGGTAGCAAGTAGTCATCGGGGGAAACTTTAGAGCATATCGTGTGCCCCAGACACCAGTAACAATTCTTAATATCAAATGACAGTAGGAATAGAAATGACTAGTTCTTTTTCTTTTTTAATTAAATTTTTAATCCTCATCCAAATATATGTTTATTGATCCTAGAATGAGAGGAAGGGAGAGAGAGAGAAAGGGGCAAATACTCATGTGAGAGAAAACATCTATCAGCTGCCTCCCATACACACCTAGACTGTGGAACGAACCCGAAACCTAGGCATTGCCCTGACTGGGGATTGAACTTGCAACCCTTTGATGGAAGGGACCAGCTGATCCACCTGACCAGGGTGGATATGACTTATTGTCGACCTTAGTTTTCCACAGCAGGAAGGGAAAGGGAGTAGTGTACAGAAGAGCATCATTTAGTCCCTTCTTGAATGAGAATGTAGAGTTTTTGTTGCAAAAGCTACCAGCTACAGAGAAAAACCAATTTCCCCTTGAAAGTGTCCTTTCAGGAGGTCTCATACAGAAATCCTAACAAGACTCACTGTGGAGACTCTATGAGAATTCATTCCTCCTCTTCACCCATGTTCAGTGAATTGTTAAAACCAAAAAGGTGAGAACTATCAGCTTAACCACCAAACAGGCAAACAACAAAAACTCAACATGAAGCAATCTCCATGCCAGAGCAGCCATGACTACCATCCGCTGAACCGTCTCCTAAGCCGAAGTCCCACGGATGCCTTGCAGGGGCTCTGGAGGGCGAGCCTGAGCCTGAGGACGGCACGTCTTCATTAGACATTGCAGGACCATGATGGGAGAAGTGACCACAGAGGAAGTGACCCCCTAAGTAGTGAGAACAAAAAGGAAAAGGTTTCTTGCTTCACCTGAGCACAAGTCAAGTGATGAAGAGAGCGTGACCCATGCCTACACTTAATTGGTTAGAGGCTAAGCGGGTAACTTCACTTCAATAATGGAGGGGTTTGAGGTGAAAATGGACAACCAATCTAACCAGTTCAAACTCCTAGATATGAAGATTGCTTTGCTTGAGACCAAAGTTGAAGAGCTTCAAAGAGATGTCTCTTTCATGCATTCATGGTCAATGCAAGGGGCACCTCCAAGGGCCGCCTCTATGCCAGTGTTGTAATGGACAAGACAGACCAATCAGCAGCTGCCGCAGCAGCATCTGCCCCTGCACAGTCTCCCGCAGGAGACTTCTATGCAGTATGGGAGGCGCTGTACTAGAGGCTGTGACAAATGGACTAGGTCACAAAATGCAATGAGGTTGCTTCCAACTTTATGATCCAAAAATATTTGGGGAAAAAAAACCTTCAAACTCTCTCTGCCTGAATCCCCCAAACAAATGACTATCTAACCTGTTCCTAGAATTTATCTAAGAGGGAGATTTGTACCTGTTTTGATTATATTTTGCTACATTAGAAAGCTATACCAAAACGTACTGACTTTCATCAACACCCACTTTGTTCACAATTCTGTGGGTCAGGAATTTGGCCAGGGCTTAGTGGGACAGTTCTGCTGTAGGTGGCATCTTTCCTGAGGCTGCATCAGATAGCAGCTGGGGTTGGAGAACCAGAGTGGTGTCACTCGCAAGTGTGGCACCTGGCAGGGTTGGTTGTCTACCTCTCTTCATGGCTAGCTTAGCCTTCTTTGCCTGACGACTGGGTTTCAAGAATGAGTATTTCAAGTGTTGAAGCAGAAGTTATGGCCTTTTCAGGCCCAGCCTCGGAAGGTGTACAGCGTCACTCATCATATTATTTTGATGAAAACAAGTCCTGGGCCTACCTCAGATTCAGAGGGAGGGTAAATAGACTCCACCTCTTGATGGGTGAGTAGAAAGGTTACTTTGCAACAGAGCACACAGGATAGAGGGTACTGTTGCAACCATCTTTTGAAACATAATCTGCTGTGTGACCTAAGGAATGTCCTTCCAGTGCCTCAGATTCTACTCTGACAAGAAGTGTTTTGTATTGAACCCGAGCGTTAAGTTCTACAACCGGCATCCACGCCTCTCCGTTCACTTTCAGTGCGCATGGAGCCTGTGGGAGGCATCGCTCTCCATTCATCCCTAACAGGCTGCTTATCCAATAAGCTTAACTCTGCTTCTTTAAATAAGAGTAGATGTTGTGAGGGAGAACCTGGAGGGAAACAAGATGCAAATTCTTGGTCCATTTCCCCCATTATTATCTAAGTCAAATGTATTTTTATTATTTTTAAGTTGAAGGTGTTTTATATCCACACAGGGATTTTCCGTTCAGTTAATATGCTCGATCCTGACATTTAGTTTTCTTTATTACTCTGTTCTTTTATCCCTTCTCAGTACCAGCAACTCCGAGTCGTCTTTTATGGGGCTATTATTTTCTAGGGCTCTTCTATTCCTATGTGTGTTAGAAACTTGGGTTTGTCTCTATAATAGTAATTAAAGCAAATCTCTACAAAAAGACATAAAACAGCCTGCCCTGCTCCGAGAAGCTGGGACTGTGGGGAGGACCGAGAGCCAAATCAGACAAAGGTGACACATTGTGTCGGCAGCTGATAGCCACAATTGCACCTCTGACACACTGCTCCTCGTCTCTGCACCTAAATATGCTCAGGTCGCCCGAGGACAGAGATGGCCTCTTTCTATGAGAGGTACCATCCAAGGCCGGACAACCGCCTTCGAAACAGCACTCATTTTGCTGCAGCATTCTTGGGCCAAAGGGAGAAATGCCCTCAGCGCACCAATGGAGCCTTGGAGCCTTTTTTTCCACCTCAACCTTCCTAAGGGATTCGGCACGCTCCCTTCAGTGGGAGACACTCATCAGGGCAGCGGGGGGCCTGTGGTTTGGGGGAGGTCCACCACCGAGAATCACTGGGACAAAACTTTAAGTAGCATCAGGTGACATCAGCTGGCAGAGAAAGGCAAACCCAAGGAACAGGTAAACCAGCCTGATACACAGTCTCCTAAATCCCTCACACAGCCTCTGAGGTTAACAAAACAAAACATGCTTCTATCCAAAATCATATTGTTTTCATAGTAATGCCGGATTATGCTGCCACCTGGCCGTGTAGTAAATTTGCAGTGAGATGTGAGGAGCTGTGTGATTAAAAATCTTTCACAGGGCTGCTCTCCCCTTCTAGGACCCTCCACATACATGGTACCTCCTTACAACCTCCAGAAAGCCTGGGCTGGGGGGGTGTGGGCAAATGTTTCATCTCAGGCAGGGATGGAGTTTTTGTTTCTGTTAGGACTTTGCAACCTGTGGCACGTGGTAGGCATTCATTATAGGTCTTCGTGAACTAGTGGGTGAGGGAGAGAGTGCACTCATGGGAATAACCGCACCAACCCTAGTCCTAGCCTTGCACCAGACCCAGCACAGCTCCAGCAGAAGAGGAGGGTTCATTTTCCCACCTCAGCCCCTCATTGAAGAACACGGCACATTTAAAGATTAAGTTTCAGAGCTAGAAAAGGGCCCTTAGAAATCAATTAGCCCCCAAATTTCATTTTATAGATGGGGAAATTGAGTCCAGAACTGTTATGGCTTTTTCCAGCATTGCCTGTCAGTACACCTGTAACCGAATCTCCTCAAGGCTGCGTGTAAATGGGCCCACCGAGGACTGCGGCTCAGAGTTTGCAGGTGCCCAGGCTGTCGGCACGGACAGGGCTGTTTCAGGGGGAGGGGGGCAAGTAAAACCACTAACCTCTCCTGCTCCAGGCCCTGCGGAAGGAAGCTGTGGATGCATGGAGAGGGCAGAGAGGCGGTGTTTTCACCTCCTACCAATACCTCTTGACCCAGACTGTGACCCTTTCCTAACCAGCACCCTCAAGCGTGTGCTAAGTGAGAACACTTTGAGGAAATGCCTCAGTAAACAAGCATTGCTCTCTGGTAACCCAGCCATCATATCAGGGATTTCAGGGCAGAACGCCCTCTCCCGAGCAGCAGGCTGCCGGAGAGGAGAGCCCAGGGTGTCCATCTGGGATGTGCTCGTGCTTCATGGATTAGGCACCTTCCCTGCTGCAGGCCTGTGTCACCACCTTGCTGCTTCCCACCACCCACCAAAAAACCCAGTCTCATTAGGAGTGCAAAGCAGGCTCCCACGGGCACTGTCCCCAGAGAGGCAGCATACACTGACTTGTTAGATGAGGCATAGCCCCCTCTGGGATGCCTGCCAGAAAACTGCACAACCTTATGGAAATTGTAATGACTCAGGGGCCCTTTGGGGAAGGTAGATGGCCTGCAAAACACCTGGCCCCTTAGCTTTGACATCGATGGCAAGGCAGGAGAAGGGGGAATTCATTCTATAAATACTTATTGGGTGTCTATTACGTGTCAGGCACTGTTTGAGGAAATGGGTGTCCAGTCTGAACAAAATATCACCATTGTCCACTGCCCTTTCTTCAAACCCTGCGTGGAGGTCCGCACTGTACTGCACACTGATGTGCTCACTTTACTTAGCACTGATGGGCAGTCAGCAAAACGCCATCCATAAAAATAGTGCTTTTATTGACTTAAATATGTTGGTCTGAATCCCCAATGAAATTCTAGATTCTTTGGGGACAGAAGCAGTATCTTCTCTTTTCTTTGTAGTCCTCCTAGAATTTCACATAAAGGGTGATTGATTAGATGCTTAAGCAAATATTATCTGGAAACAAACCAGAGAGAACTAGGGAGGAGGCTGATGGTGAGCAAAGGTTTAGGCCCCAGAACAACAGCAGCCCTGGGGGTAGCAGCAGCAGATGCCCACCGAAAGCAAGCCTCACTAGTACTTACAGTAGTTTTTAAAAATCTATGCCTGCATAGTCTGTGCATAGCAGCATCATTGGGTGCATTATATCGAATATTTGAATGTAAAGAGCAACCATATAAAAGTGTTAGCAGTGAACGCCAAAATTAAATCCCATATGTTTTAAGAAAAAGGAGCTGCCTTGATGACAGCCATCGGTCAGGGGGAAGGTGCCCACACACCAGTGCATTACCAGTGCGCTGGTCTTGACATTAGCACTTGGCACAGACGGCAGCACTCACTCTCTAACGTGCACATAGTAAGCCTTTACTTCAGTAAATGCTGGGATGATCAGAAATGTAACTGCAGCGCAGTTGTTAAATGAGCCGCTTGTTCTTTCTGCCATGGGCACGTAGCCGCATTGGGTCCTTGGCTGGAACACACACAACTTCCAATGGAGTGAAACACTCGCACTTGCCATCGGCAGGGGAGGGCACTAAGATGGAGAAGTTAGAGACATCCTGAGACACCAGGCTGAGCTGTGCTTCTTCAGAAACCTGAAAAACTAAGAAGGACTTTTCTCGGGGGCTTTGAAACAGGGAGCAGCAGGATAGAGACCGCTAAGGAACTTTCACTTAACCAAATTCTAGTAAATGCTCACCATTAATGAAGTGAGAGACAACTAACTAAATATTTCAAGCTACTTCAGGTAACAAGATTGTATCTTTAATTCCTCACTTGTGTGTCTATTTGATACAAGAGTTACAGAGAGTAGAGACAAATAGCGCTGGTTGCAAGTTAAAACCCACAGAAAAGAAACTTCTGAATGCTTGGATAGTGACCATGGGAGATAAGAAAAGCTTAGAGTGCATTTGGTCTGGGGTGGGGAGACAACTGGGGCAGGCACCTGGGTCTGTTTTCTTACAAGGCACAAGCCTGGGTGTTAGGGTCTGGAACAGGGTTGAGATGAGATCTGGCATCCCTTTGGCCATGTTGTGACCTAATCATCCCTTAATTGTCCCACTTGGAAAGTATGAGCTTCTGTAACCAATAAGTTAGATGGTGTTTGTGCCACAAAATGAGAATATATTTGAAAACACTTTGCAAATTATAAAGTGCCATCTAAATGCAAGTGAGATGGTGCCTTAGAATATTTTATTCCAAAATGTTCCAGGATTTTCAACATGTTCTCCTGATTCTCATTATATTTATGTGATTTAGGAATGAGTGGGGCAAGGAAGCATGGGATTTTCTGGTAGAAAGGGATCACCAAGATCCCTGACACTTCTGGCTTAGTGAGATACCGCCTCTGGTATTTCTGAAGGATGTTCTTGTGGGCTCTGCTTAGGTATTTCCATTCAAAAGCACTCTGATACCTGCTAATGAAAGAGTAAATTGATACACCTTTCTGGAGAGCAGTTTATCAATGGATATCAAAAGCTTTGACCAAGAATTCTGCTTCCAGGACTTTATCAGTTGTCATCGTTGTCGTCATTGTCGTCGTCAGCAGCAGCAGCAGCAGCAGCAGCAGGATCGTCGTGGCTAACGTTTGTCATGCATTTATTGTGTGGAAGCAACTGTACTAAGCGCTTCACGTGAATTAACTCATTCAGTCCACACAGCAGCCCTATGACACATGTATTATTTATTATACCTGTCAGATAGGTGATAAAACCGGATTGCAGAGAAGTTAGAGAACCTGCCCGAGATCACAAAAACGGTGAGTAGGAAGAGCTAGGAACTGAACAGGCTGTGCAGATACAGAGTCAGCACTTTTACCCACTGTACTACACTGTAACTCGTGTTCTTTCTCAGGAAGCAGTTGAAGAAACGCGCAAAGATGTACGAGTGGGACTGCCCAAAATGGAATTTATTTATAAAAACAATTGTGCATTTATTCTTACATGTTTCAACTTGTCACCTTCAGAGTTCACTCCATCTGATGCAACATACACGTTAAGACATTACTTCCACTGCTCAAAACAGTTTTGAACTCACTGATTTTGATGCCTTTCAGCGCTTCTGCTGATTTTTGTTTCACCTCTTACACATCAGCAAAATGTTTCCTCTGAGGACTTTTTTCATCTGGGGAATGAAAAAAACGTCACTTGGGGTGAGATTGGGTGAATAGGGAGGGAGGGGCACAGGGGTCATGCCATTTTTTGTCAAAAACTGCTAAACACTCAGCAGTGTGGGCAGGTGTGCTTGTAAATCACCCATCATGAAATGGGCAAACATATTGAGTCTTTAAAAACTTGTCACTGAAGCCAATTGCAGCTTCTCACAATGATGCCAGCTGGTACAGATGGGTTCCTAGAACACTCACCTAGCAGAGAAAGCCTGTACTACAAGGGTCCTGCCCTCCAGAAGATAAGTCTGGGATTTGGGGGGTACCCCCTCATATTTGAAGTATTTCATCAAGCCATTGAGTAATACAGCAAAGGATGGGGGAAATTATATCCACCAAGTAAGAGATTTGTTCAACTTCATATGGTATATAACCATTAAAAATAGATACTATGGCCATGACTGGTGTGGTTTTTTTGGTTGAGCATTATCCCGCAAAGCCAAAGGTCACCACTTCGATCTCCCATCAGGGCACATGCCTGGGTAACGGGTTGGTCCCCAGTTGGGATGTGTGCAAGAGGCAACCAGTTGATGTTTCTCTCTCATATCGCTGTTTCTCTCCCTCTCTTTCTCCCTCCCTTCCCCTTCCTCTAAAAATAAATAAGTGAAATCTTTTGAAAAATAAATGCTGTGGAGTCTTAACAAATGTAAAATTTTCTGTATCGTATTAGTGAAAAAAAGCAGCCCTTGAAAGCATGTTTAATTTGCTCTATTTTTGGTGAGGAAAAAAGTCTTGAAGGCTAGATACCAAATCACCGACAATTATTATCCATAGAAGATAAGATTATGGATGATATAGTTTCCCCATTGTCCTTTCTTGAGTTAAAGAAGTTTTTATTTTATTTTTTTGTAAAGAGCATATGTTGTTTTTCTAAAGAAATATACAGTAAAGCTACCTCATTTGAAGAGAAAATTATATACAGAAGAAGCAGGGCTCTGTCTACTCTTGTGTACATATTCCTTGTACACCCTCTGTAGAGCATTGTACTAATGAACAGCTCTCTTCATTCCAAAACGTTTCCTTATTGTGTACATTGAGAGCTTTTTATTGGTTTTGGGAATTTGACCACAAATATCCTGAGGTCCCACTGTATATCGCTTGCTGGATTAGGCATTGTGGGTCTCAGACCTCCAGGAAGTGACTTTCTATTCTGGGAGATAACAAACATAAAACACTTAGGTTTCTTTCTATATCAACATCTAGTTTACTGACATCAGTTGTTCAATTGTGAGGGACAAACAGTCGGAAGAATAGAAAAGTATGTGATACAGCACTTCCTGTGCCCTGTAAACAATCAGTGCAGACAGAGTTCAGAGAAAGGATAAATCTCAGAAGCTGATAGTAGCATTCAAGGTTTCCTGGAGAAGATGAGGACTTAGGTAGGGTTTGAAGGATGGTAGGAAAAGGAAGAGGGCATTTCATTCAGGGTGACCAGCAGAAACTTTTGTAGATTTCCTTAATTCCATAGTTTCGAGATTTAACTCTCATTTTAAAATGCATTGAATCAAATAGGCCTGGGTTCAGATTCTGACTTTCTTATTAGCAGTGTGCTTTTGAGCAACTGCTTAATTGTGCTGTGCCTCAATTTCCTTATCTTTAAAATGGACATGGCTGTGGTATCTTTCTCTTAGATTAACATTAAATGAGACAGTGCCCATAAAGCATTTGATTTAACATAGTGCCTGGTCCACCTTCCACTCTCAACATTGTTACTTTTATTATGCTTTCTCCTTCCCACAAGTTCCCACCCAGCAACCTAATCTTGTATTTTCTAGCTCTTGGTACATATTTGCCTTTCTTCCTCTCGTGAATGCCTTCCTGGTTCCTAGCTGCCCTGATGAGTCTGCCTCATTGCCCTTAGCTGGTGCCTATGCGTCAAGCGGTTGTTTGGCTGATTTCAGACTGTCCGAGTCAGCTCGGCCCCCTGCTCGCTCTCGCAGCTTTCCCATGATTCTCATATCCCAGCCTTCACATGTGCAGACAGCTGGACTTACCACCAAACACAGAGCTCGTCCTGACAGACAAGAACTCATTCTTTTTCTTCTGCAAGTCCATACTAGAACACAGATTGCCCCCTGCGACCAGAGGGTGACTTCAGAACTCCCATGCCAAACTTAAATATCCCCAGTAGTGTCCTGGCCCCATGGCTGTTTCACTTCCCGGCCCAACTCTGTGTATCAGAGGCAATGCCTGAGCATTTTCAAAGGCCTCTTTCGGACTCCTGGCAGATTCCCACACACAGCCAGAGAGCCCTTGCCGAGTGGGGGAGCTGAGCGAAGCCATCGGCTGCCTCCTTGTGTGATGGGCCCTGGGCTTCGCTACTTTTATGAACGAGGCCTTGCCAACTGTAGAAACAATGAGCCTCTTTAGCACCCCTGTCACTGCCATAGGGTAACCAGAGACAGAACGACTCCTTTCCAAAGGTGACTTTGCTGGCCAGAGCCTATCGCCTCAGTCTGGGCTTCCTGACCGCTTTTTACAATTCTTTTGGATCAAACAGAGCACTCCGCGGCCTTTTCTGTTATAGAGGTCTCATTGTTTAATAATCAGTGCAGGCCTTTTGCAGGCATAGCTTGGCTTTGGAATCCTAGAGGATTTAGCAAACTTCACTTAAATGGAATATCCATTTTTCCCCCTACTTTCAGTATAAAACAGTGAATCATGGAAATAAATGTTCTTGGGTCATCTGGTCAGTCTCCTGGGTTTAGCTTCAGGGTGTTTCCTTTAGAATACGGTCTAGTCTTGTCCAGTCTCATTTTAAATGTCCCAGATGTTAGGACGTCCTCATCTCTCCTGGCAGCTCAAAGAACAAAACAAAGTGTGTTTTCTTGCAGCCCTCTCGCCCTGCTTGCTTCCCTGTCTGTTTGCCCCGTGTACTGTATGGCAAACCCCAGGGAGAGCATATCTCCTTCTCTCTTCTCGCGCTCTCTCCGGCGGAAGCGTTAGTTCAGGGATACCCTTCAGACAGGCCAGGAGCACGGCTGGGCAGGTTTGGGTTTCACCTGCGAACTTTCAGATTGCCTGGGAATGGGAGCAGGAGCATCTCAGCGATGTCGAATTTGGGGCCTCTGAAGTCTTCAAGAGCTTTAATTTCTCTCACATGGCCAAATTTCTTTCCCTTCTTTTTGGGACACCTATACACAATGTTTTCTCTTTTGTTCAAAACTGAGAAAAGGAACTGTTTGTTTGACTACGTTTCCCTTTTTAACTCCCCCACCCTAAACCCATTGCTCTCTTCCTCTCCCAAAGAAGAAAGAGGAAAGCAAGCCACAATAATACTTCTGTAAATTTATGGCCACTCTGTAATGTTTAATCACAGCTACGTGACTGGGGGCTTCAGAGCAGGCGTACAAGTTCAGCGCAAGGTGAATCTTGTCTGAGATAATCTGAAAGTTCATTCAGAGGTGAGGGCAGCAGCCTCTTGCAGACGGGTGAGGTTAACAGGAGGTCACCTGCTTTTTTTTTCTTCTGGTCTTCTCCCCTTTAATGTGTAAACAAAGGGAAAATGTAACTTCCAATGAACTTGGCATATGTTGTGCTCACGCTAATCTTGGCCTGGCCAACTGTAAACAGTCCAATATCCTGTGGCTGAGCCTTTCCACCCATTCTCCGCCTTTTGGAAAGCATGAAGAAACACCAACAGAAAGCAGAGATTAGCACCTTGTGGAGGCAGGTCCTGGTGCCCCAGAGATTAGCAAGGAGCCCAGGGGGAGGCCCCAGAGAAGACCTCAGGCAGAGGTGCTTGCCATAATGTACTCAGGGCCTTCCAGGACACGGACCTGCTGCGACACCTCCTCACAACCTCTGGTCAGCAGGCATTCACTGAGCTCCTTTGCTGCCCACTCCACAGTGCTGAGCACTGCAAAGACAAACATGGACACGCCCTTAAGGCGCCGATAGGCTGAAAGGCCAGGTACCTATGATCTGGCCTTATGGTTAGGAGAATAAAGGAGAAGGACTTTGCTGGTTTCCAGAGAAAGCTGAAGGAATCTTGTCAGAAGTTCCCCCCCTCTGTTGGGCTGTACTGTGGTTTCCATCCCATTTGCAAAGATGCCTGCAGGCCAGAGAATTCCAGTTTATAGAGGATGTGTGAGCAGAATGGGGGCCCATAGCCAGAGCATCAGTATCTTACAGAACAGCAGTGGCCACCTGGTAATATTTGACCCACTCTCATTTGACCTAAACCCAGCTCCATGGCAGTCAGAGCCTCCGGGCCGTGCAAATGTGCTGGGGGAATGCACCTCTGTGGACCTCTTGGGAATGTGGGGATACCATTAGTGCTCTGATAGCGACAGCAGCAGTTCTTGCTTAGTGAATGGTCCGTGGCAAGTGCTAAATCTTAAACCAGCTTCTAGAACCCCTTCCATTTCCATCCCTTCAGCCAGCATAAGACCATTTTAGTAATGCAGGGTTATAAAGTCCAGAGAATTTGATCAGCCAAGAAGATATAGCCTTCAGCTGTGAAATTCTCGTTTTGCTGTGCTTGGTACCACTCTGTGTCCAGGAAATAGAAACATTGACTGTGTTTCATACTAAATATTTCATCACTAACATGAATGAACCCAGACCCATGAGAGGTCAAAGCAGAGAAAAAGATCTTTAAGTAACTTATGGTGTTTTTGGAGAGGCAAGACGTAAGAAATAATTAGGATAAGATAAGGTATGATATACCAAATGAGATATTGTGCCTGGAGCTGATTGAAGAATGTTTCCTAAGGGTCTGTTTAGAATAGGAAGGACCCGGACAGGTCAGAGAGAAAGGGGGAGCATTCCAGATCAGAGACCAGCATGAGAGACATCGTTTCTTTGAACCTTTAACTGACTTTGGTCGAATTGAAACCTGCCACAGGACCCTGGCCAGCCTTACCCTCTGCCTGTAAAATTCACAGTGAGCAAAGATGGAGAGCAAAGCAAGACATATCTATTCGCGCCCCCCCCCCCCCACAGCTTAAACAAAGGGCAGGTGTGAGAACTCAGAGACACATTGATTCACCAGCTTTTCTTTGGAATGAGAACAGTTACGGGGAAGACCTACCTGATTCATCATTTGTGTTACTTGCCTGATCCTTGGAGGAAACTGACTCTGAAAAGTCTGCCTTGAGATCATTTTTTAGTCTTTCCTGTCCCTCTCCAGCACTGAGCCATCCTTCACTCCTTCAGCTGGACCTGAGGTGGTGGCCTCCTTTCTTCCGTCATCCAGTTGCTACCACCCTAGTTCAGATCCCCATGACCTTAGACTGTCCCCTCAAGTCCACCTTATATGCTACTCCCAACGTTTTCTTACTTACAGTTGCCACTGAAATGTTACCATTGTTCCATGACATGTAATTTTTTTAAGCCCTTGGACTGGCCATCAGAACTCTTCACAGCCAAACCAGCTACCACCTCGTCAGTCTTCCCACTGCTTTTCCTTCCTGTGCCACCTCCGCTCATCCAAACTGTATATCGAATCGGCCCTTGAGCAAGGTTCAGAAGGGAATAGAGGGGACGGCCCGGTCCTGGGAGTCAGGCTGTCCTGGGCCCGGGCCCTGGCTGTATCACCTCCTGAATATGTTCCCTTCGGCTCTTTCTTTGAACCTTCTGGAGCCTTCATTCCTTCGTCTGTAAAGTACAGATGCCTACGATATAGGCTGTCGATTTTCCGGGGGATTAAATGAAATAGATGAGTAAGATGCGTAGCTTAGCATCTGTCACCTGGCAGGTATTCAAGAAACATCCAGTATCTTCTTCCCTCGAACACGTGTCAGCTACTCCCATCTCTGCACCTTGGCTTTCCCCAGTACCCTTGTTTGAAATTCCCTGTGTGCCGTTCTCTGTTTGATATAAATCGTGCCCATGTTTCTGAGTGACTGAACTTCCCATCTTTTTTTGGCCTCTCTCATCTTCCCTTACTCCGGACGTAGGCCATACTCACTGTCTGGGCCCTTCATTTGGCTCCTGAGGGCAGGCGCTGTGCACATGGCACTTTTCATCAAATTTGTTTAACCCCATCCACTTCCACATGGCCTGGAGGTGGCTCATCAGCATGACACATAAAACAGTAATTAGAAAAAAAGAATTGGAAGGAAGGGAGGAAATTTAATGGAAAGGAAAACAGCAAATGCACCGACCCCACAGGGCTGAGGCTGTAGCCTTCCTAGGAAGCAGGGGTTATGTAACACGGCCCTGGGGGGTGGAACCCTTCTGAAATCTGGAGTGTATGGAGCGCGAGGTAGGGAAAGGGTCTTCTCGTGGTTTGGAACCATTTTCCATTGAATAGCTCCATAACTGATTTACTGATTAGTTCCAAAATTTGGCACTGGAATCTGAGTTGCAGTTTTATTTGTTCTCCAGCCCCTCAAACCCAGAACAAAATAGATTTTAGGTTCATATTTGACTGGGCTCAGGGTCTTATGAACTTAGCTATCTAATACTGAGTTTCTTGTTCAGACCTGTATTTCCCAGGCCGCTGAGATTCCCACTTGATGCAAACTTAAACTTATCCAGGGTGTACAGGACATTCCCTGGTTCGCTGTACTTGAATGTTAGATATTTTTCTTGTGTCTGTCATAAAGTTCCTGGGCTGGGGTTCGTAGTGACTCTCATAAGGCAAGAAGTAGTTTTGTACAAATAATGTTTCTTAATTCATGCACAGACAAGGCAGTAGCAAGTCATCTCCATTCTGAATCTGCGATGAGACTTTCTGGCAGGTTATCTAACCCATGTTTCCAAGCCTTCTTTGGTTGACCACTGCTGTTGGCAACAAACATCTTGAGAACTCACTCTTAATGTATTTGTATGTTTAACAATTTATTAACAAATGGTAATCAGATACTGAATAATGACCAAAGGATAGTCCCTCACACACTGTCTTCCTCGCTCATTTTAAGAGACAGAACATTATCATTACCTTTGGAAGTTTGCTTGTGTGTGCGCCCAGGAGTGTGCACGCCCATGTGAGTATGTCCACACACGTATTACTGTCATTAACATTTCATGGCACAGTACGTACTTCAGCTAAGTAAAGTTCATTATTCACAGTAGTGGACATGAATCATTTTAAATGGACTTTGTTCCTTTCAGATTTGGAGGACGGCTGTATCATATCTGATTAACTCATCATTATTTTTACTTTATCACGCGGGTGATAAAGAGTTTGCATGTGGTGCTGAGACATGCGAATGCTGACATTTTCTTGATGTTTGCCTGTACTTCCATTGTCGACGTTTTCAATCCATAGCATCTTTGCAGGGTGCTTTTAAATCACATATTCATTTTGGCCAGAGAGGGAGAGTAGTTTGGTTAAATATTCCACCTTATAGTCTCTAATGCACTTATCTAGGAACCTTTGACAAACAGCAGTGTGCTGAAAGAAAATGACCACCGGCCCACGGCCACGACCTGCTTCAGCTGAATCTGTGGCTGCAGCTTCCCCACGCCAGCAGGAGCCCCCATCTCCCCCTTAAGCTGCGTGAACAGTGTGGCGGTTACCACCCAGTATGATAGATAAAAGGTATTCCTTCTGCCCCTGCGGTGGGATAGGTGCTGTCCCCAATATGCAGTGGCCTTACAGAAGTCTCCGACACACAGGAGTGCTTGGTGTTGGCATTTTTATTTGGGAGTCTTTTCCCAGGCCCCAGCTGATGACAGTGGGGGAGCCTTAAGCTTCCCTGTCTTTCTCTTCACCAAGGTAGCCTCAGAGGTGAAGAGTTTAGATAGCAAACCCATAAACTCACATTTATGAGGCAAATAAATATTTCTCCGAGGGACGTTCCCTTTCAGGGGAAGCTGCTCACGTGCACTCGGTCTCTGATAAAGAGCTTAATGAAGCCTCCATCCACCTGGCAGCTGAGCTGGCTGGAGCGAGAGCAGGGAGCTGCAGGGCCACTGCTGGCCCGCCCCAGCCCTTGCTCAACCAGGGGCAAAAAGAAGAGGGGGTCAGACCTTCTGGGAGGCCCAAGAGCCAGCCTGCTGAGGGGCCATAATTGTAAAACTCATGAAAAAGCCACATTCCTTTAACTTATAGGGACCCAGAGAAACTGGAAACCTCCCTGCACCCCAGTTCCATAGCCTATGGAAAAACTCTAAAGGCCTCATTCAGATTTCTGTGAATCCCTAGAGACCTCCAGTCTTCTTTTATTTTTCCTGGGCTTCCATTTCCAGAGTGTAGTTTTGCAGCTGGCTCGTGTGAAACTCAGCCTCTTCAAATTCCAAAAAGAAAAAAGAAAAAGTCTCTGGAGCAATTGAAAGCACAGATTTGTCTAAAAAGTGGGATTCAGAGGGTGATTTTTAAGGAAGATTTATATCACATGCTACACAGCAAGCTGCTTTGGAAAAGTCACTTAGTAGGCATCCCAGGTCTCCGGAGTTGTTGGGGCCACAAGAACACGAGGATTGGCCTTCTTCACGCTCTCACTCGTGTTGGTTAAGTCACTCCTCTTTAGATTCAGTCTCAAGAACCAGAGTAACAAATTCCTTTCCCCTTCTCTGCTACCCTGGGTAGCTTACAATCAAGATACTCCCCACATGCATTTCTCGGCCCTAAAAGAATGACTTGAGCTGTTAAGATTAGGAAGTTTTGCCATCTCCTTACAATCGGGAGGGTCTCCCCTGAGCCGTTTTCTTTCCTTGTTTTAATTTAGTAGATATCAGCCATCTCTTACATCTAAGAGAATTTCAGAGCACACTGCCCTCCCTGCGTGGATCAAGAGGCAGACATTTTCAGTAAAGAACGGGATAGTAGGTATTTCATATTTTTCGGGTCATATGGTCTCTGTCACTACTTAACTCAACTGCTACAGAACATAAACAACAATAACTAATATGTTAACCAATGAGCGTGGCTGTGTTCTAATAAAATTTTATTTACAAAAACAAGTGGTAGCTATAGTGTTTCATCCTGTAATCTGAAGGAAGCAGGTAGAAACCTGGATGCAAACAGGTAGAGAAGCCTCCAGGCTAAAACTCAACCTCCTTAGCCCAGTGTGTGAGGCCACGTATCACCTGTGCCATTCGTCTTGCTTGTTCCTAGAGTAGTCCCCACCTCCCTGGCCCACACTGAGATGTTCTTCTTTTGAACTCTCTTTGTACCCCAATAGTGTACCTTGTTGAGTACTCCCTTCATTCTGTACCTGTTATTTACCAGACTGAGTTCTGCAAGATTTGAAATGGCTCATTCATCCTTTCATGTGCCTAGAAGAGTGCCTGATGCATTGTTGGTACTCATTGTAAGTTTGTTAAAATAACTCCCAATTTCTATTTCCTCTTGTGTTTGCCCAGATTCCTGTGTCAGGAAATGCTCGGAGGATGTGTGGGAGGCAGGCAGACCCTCTCCTTTGAGTGAATGGCCCAGATTAGGAGTTGAGGAAGGTCTTGGGCAGCAAACACAAATGAATCATCAGCCAACTCTGTGTTTTTAGTGGTCTTTTCGCAATCATTCTCTTAGTCTGCCCTCAGCTGTTGATAGTAGCTGTTATAATTCAATACCTGAACAAGGAAAATAGATTTGTTTCTCTGGGGTCACACCATCAGTCAGGGGACCATCAAGGTGAGGCTCATCTTATAGTGCTGAACTGCCTCCTGGGAGGCACCTACCTGTGCATCGGTTTTTGTGAAAAATACCTTATAATGATGTGATACGGGTCAGGAGGAGGACCCTAGGTTGGGTCCTTTTGTTGCAAGAAACAAATGATAAGTCTGTCCCATCATCTAGCCAATATCATTCCTATAAAAGTCAGTTCACCTATTTTAATTCCACTTAACATGTCTGTGGTGGCTGCCTGCTGGAAATGTAGCCTGTGTGAATCCATGCTGTGGAGTCATCATAAAGAGAAAGCACAGTCCCCATCCTTGGGGAGCTGCCCATCCCAGGACCAAACCCACAACCCGGGCATGTGCCCTGACCAGGAATCAAACTAGTAACTTTTGCTTTGTGGCATGAAGGCCATCCAACTGAGCCACACCAGTCAGGACTGCTTGTGTTTTCTTCTAAGTGGCCCTAACGTTTACCCATGTGTCCTACTTTCTAAACATCTAATACTCTCCTCTTCTGCCAGTTTAATGATAAAATGCACCAAAACATGTTTTGTCTGTCCCTTGAAAATGCCTTGTCTGGCTTATAAAAAGAGCATTTGTATTAATAAATCAAAAAAATATGATCATTAATGGACAATTAACATCTAGGTAATGAGCTCTAAGGTATACCACTATGTGAAACAGACAAAGCACAAAAGAGTGTCCAGAGTGTGCTCCCCTTGAGGTGAGAAAGAAGAGGGTATAGGAAAACGCACATGTGTCTTCTCGTTTGTATGAAAGAAATAAAAAAGGATGAACCAGAAACTAGATTGGTCACTTGCCAGGGATGGACAGAAAAGATGTAGAGAGAGGTGGGGAGAAAAGAACATGTTAATTGGGATAAGCAGGGACTGATACTTCTGAGTACAATCTTTTATATTCCCCCAAATAAATGAAGAATTAAAATCAGCTAGAATGTGGGGCTAATTCAAAATGGAACACAAACAATGAGAAATACATTCTAGCTAAATCTAGAAAGAAAAACATGCCACACTGGAGGAGGTGAGGAAGAAAAGAACTAACCTGTATAATTTCCAAACCAGTGTTTTTTAATAGAAAGCCAAAAGACATAAACAATATACAGATCCTATACACTAGTTCGTAAATTTGTTCCTCGCAGGGGTATGGATTAGCAATCTGAAATTATACTAGGATTGAACAAATGCAGTTGACCCTTGAACAATGCAGGGATGAGGGGCGTCGAAGATCTGTGGATAACTTTTGATTCCCCCAAACTTAGTTGTTCCTCAGTAACCGCAGGAGATCGGTTCCAGGACCCCAGGCAGATAGCAAACTCCACAGATGCTCAGGTCCCCTACATGAAATGCCATAGGCCAGTGCATACAGTCAGCCCTCCATATCTGCAGGCTCCAGTGGATGTGAACAACACAGGATCTTACTGAAAAAAAAAAAAAAATGTGTGTGTGAGTGACCCATGCAGTTCAAACCCATGTTGTCCAAGGGTCAGCTGTAAGTACAATAAAGATAATGATAGCCAGGTTTCTTGCTGTCAGAGAAAGAAGTGACAGAGTAGGGAATGAACCCATGATGATAGACTGAAATCGGAAACATCAAATATGAATTTGTAATTTTAACTTACACATACAAGTAGATACACAGATAAATATAGATGTGTTTCTATGTGCAAGTCAGTAAACACGCGTGGATTGCTTAGCTCTGTCCACTGCGAGGGCCTGAAAGCAATAATACACAGCACAAATGAGCATGCTGAGTTTCCAGATCTTGGTTTCTAAAAACCTTCTCCAATTAAAAGAACCCTAGCTCCTTGGAAAAGTGACAAATGCAAAACGGGCAGGGAAGGTACAAAATGAGCTTAGAACATCTTACAATGCCAGGAAGTAAGGACACGCTCAAAAAAGCATAGGGGCAGGTGGGACACACACAGGCAAGCCAGTCTGAAGGAGTCCCAATGACCAAAGCCGAACAATTTGAACAACAAAGTAGTGATTGGGTGAAATTATAACCCATGAAATAAAATAAATGTCTATGAGATCATATGGACATGAATACTTGGACAAATAAATAAATGGAGAAGGGCAGCACTTCTTACCAAAGACTTCCAGTTTAATAATTACCGAGAAATGAGAGAAGTAGTCAAACAACACAGTAATTATTGTTGCAGGCAGGATCCACCAAAGTTTGAGCAGAAGCAGGATATTTGCATAGTCTCAAAGTCTATCTTTCACAAGAAGTGTATTAATTACAAAGGTAACAATAGTAACTTTGCAGTAGAGGGATTCATTAGCCACCACCTTAACCAAGTGGTCAAGGTTAATGCCACCAATAATGAGATACAGGGACATCACATACATCTGAAGTGATGATGCCTAAGAAGGGCACGATGTCACTTCTGTAGTATTTTTATTACCAAAAATGCATAATGTCAAATGCAGAATTTCTTCACCTCGGCACTGTTGCTGTGTCGGGCGGGGTTATGCTGTCCTGAGCCCTGTGGGAGTCTAAGAGCATCCTTGACTTCGACCCACTGGATGCCAGTAGCATCATCACCGTCTCCCGCCCCCAGCCTTCTCACAGCCACAGATGCCCCAAACATTGCCAGGTGCCCCCCTGGGCAGCAGGGTCTCCCTGGCTCAGCACTACTGCCTCAGTCTGTCTAACCACAGGAAAATGCTGGGCAGACCCAGCTGGAGGGACATTCTGTGAGGTAAATGACCAAAAGTAAACTGTTCATAAGTATCGGTCTCGAAAGATAAACACTAGGAATTGTAACAGATTACAAGAGACTAAGGAGACGTGCTGTCTGTACGCAACGTGGGATTGGGTTGCACTGGAAAAAAGACATTAGTGGAAAACCTGGCGAAATTGGAATAAAGTCGTAATTTAGTTAACAGGATGGTGCACTGTGAATTTCTTGGTTCTGATCATTGCACCATGGAGTGAAGGGTATAGAGGAAATGTCTAAACTATTTTTGCAATTTTTATGTAAGTCTAAAGTTATTTCAAAATAAAATTTTTGTTTAAATCTGCCATTGATGTTAATAAAAATGCCTGTCAAATTTCCCAACTGAACTCTATGGCAAAGATATAACTGGTATGTGATATTGCCGAAATCATTCCCATGGTCTTTAAGGCATGACCTGATAACCAGATTAATTTAAAATGTAATCTGTATGTGTGAGTATGGTCTCTGCCACAGTTTGTATTGGCTGTTTAAATTTCGCTGTAAGTGGAAAGTGGCAAAATATTCAGTCGATAGTTCAAAAGCAGTGTGTGGGAGGGGTGATCAGTTTGTCATTCAATTGCATTTAACTCCCTTGGCTTGTGCCACAGTTGTTCGTGGTTTTCTCTTATTCTCCTGTAAGAGGGGAAACCACTTCTTTTAATATCATTTGAAAGGCCCAGTTCTGTTCCTTGCACATATTAGATGCTTTAAAAACATTTGCTTAATTCAGTGGGTTTACATCTTCATTAACAAAATCTCAGACAAGCAAATATGTTTTATTATTCATATTTCAAATCTATGAGTAACAGAAGGTGTTACTTTGCTTGAACTTTTCAAACCTAAAAAGGGTATAATTTTTATGCAGCTCTTAAGAAATATAAATACGGTTTACACAGTGCAAGCCCAGAGTGTGGTTCTGTAAATTCTATCACCAGTCATGACGTACAGAATCAAGAATTTTAACAGTGTTCTGACACCGAAGTAAGAACACATCGAAAGCCAGCTGAGAGGAAACCCACAACTGATGAGGATACCTGGTCACAGGGAAGAATGAACTGTCCTCGAGGCTGTGTCAGCAAGGTGCCCAGCCCTTCTAGGCTCACCAGGCCTCCCCAGCCAAACGCAGCCCTTGACCGTGGGCCTCCTGACAGTTCAGGACACAGGCCCGTGTGTGCACTGACCTGCTCTCATAATGAGACTGATGCATGGCTGAAACTTCTAAGTGCTTCTTTGTACACGTTGACCACTTAGCTCTATGCAGGCACTCAGCTGTGACACCTCTTGGCTGAAGTCACACACTAATTCCAGAACACAGGGTGGACGAACCACTAGAGGTGCAGAAGACCATGCGAGGTGGTAATTCAGGTACGGGTCTACGTAGTACCCCGATGCACCATCAAATACTACATCACGTTGTGAACAAGCTGTTTATTTTTAGTCTTGGTGATAACAAAGAGAACATCTCTTCTGGGTGTTAGTATTTAAGTTACCTCTTATTTATGGTAAGCGAGAGTGGTTTCTCATTTAGCAGTGATACAAAATGTCCTTTTACATTTTTCTTATGATCAAAACATGAATCAATACAGAGAAAACAAAGTTAAGTAAATACTAACCCACATAGCATGAAGATGTAGTAAAAACTGCAAAAGTGACACTCAGAGTTTGGGGGATAGTGATCTTAAGTTCCGTCTCCCACCTAGGACTCTCTTCTTTCTCCTTCTCTGTCCACCACCCACTTGTGAGCATCAAGAAATAAGATGCTTTAAAGTGCGTGTGTAGTTTGCTACTTACATGACAGAAAGAAGGAGAGGTAAGAAAGTGTCTGTGTATCAGCTGATCCGTACACACAGAAACATGGGAAAGACACACCCAGAAACGATGGCATTGGCTCCAACAAGGCACGGAAAGAATCGGGGTAAAGGAGATACAACCAGGGACGAAATGACTTCTCTAAGTTAATTTTTGTGTGTGTAGTTTTTACTTTTGGAAGCATGGTAATGTCCTACATATTTTTTTTAAAGATTTATTTATTTTTAGAAAGAGGGGAAGGGAGGGAGAAAGAGAGAGAGAAACATGAATGTGTGGTTGCCTCTCACATGGCCCCCACTGGGGATCTGGCCTGCAACCCAGGCATGTGCCCTGACTGGGAATCGAACCAGTAACCCTTTGGTTGGCAGCCCATGCTCAATCCACTGAGTTACACCAGCCAGGGTATGTCCTACATATTTTAAAAATTAAATTAACGAGGATGAGAGAGAAGAGCCTAAAACTAAAAGCAATTGGAAACAAAGGAACCTAATTGTATTTGGGTGACTCTCATAACTAAACTGGAAAAAAAAGAACCAATCCAAGGGATTTGCAAACGCAGAATTGATTATATACATTCAGTCTTGGGTTAGGAGAGAGAACTGCAAACAAATTTGAACTCCTGGTTTTCAGTCAGCATTGCTGGTAGTGGTAGGCACAAACAACTCTGAAACTAATATAGATACACGATGGGAGTGGGCAAAAGAGTACCCAAGGGGTGGCGCTGCGAGCCAGGCTTCTCACAGGGGAAGAAAGCACATGCACAGGTGGGTTGGAGGAAGGCAACGAAGAACTCTAGGAGGATGGTTACAATGGGAGATATTATTGCAAACCCATGATTTCTACAAACACGTGCACACGCTTGTGTAAGCACACGTGTGCAACTGTGTATATGCACACATACATGTGTATTTATATGCATATCTCTCCTAACTCTGCCTGCCGACTGCCCCCCAGTTGCAATGATAAAAGACACTCCTGTAGCAGTAGCACGCCTGGCACCCACACCTCGATCTCCAATAACATTTTGCTAAGAGAAACTGGGGCACCTCAGAGAAATGGCCGGCTGCAGGGCCGGGACATGACAAGTGCCCGCTACACCTCTGCATGCCAGAAAGCAAGGAAGTGCTCGACAGAGTGATGGGGCAGGTCACAGGGCCTAGGCTCCAGGTGGAAGGGGCTCCCACTTGCCAAATCTGACACAATTAGAGGTCAAACTAATTAGGTATAGCCACAAATATAAGGCATTTAGAAAATGGGGAACTGTGAATCCATGCCAATAATAACGTGGTGAATGAATGGGGGAGCAGGGAGAGGACTCACTCATCATGGTGGAGTGCTGAGTGATAACTGGTAAATGTGGAAGGGAGACAAAGTTAGAATGTCCTTAGTGTGCCGCCGTGGTAGGAAAGACTGGCTCAGATGAGAATCTTCAATGGAGGCTAAATCTAAGGGGAAATTTTAGTTAGGAGCGAGCACTCTGTTTGCCTGGTCTTAAATTGTCTCCTCTAGTTGCCAAAGAAACTGGTTGCATAGGAAGAACTAGTTGTGGTTGTGTTAGCAAGGTGCCCAGCCCATCCAGGCTCACCAGGCCTCACCAGCCAAACCCAGCCCTTGACTGTGGGCCCTCCCGACGGCTCAGGACACACCTAGGCAGTGGAGAAATCAGATAACACCTTGACAAAGCGATCAAAATCCACATGACCAATGAGGGGTGAACAAACACTGTGGTCCTCCAGACTGACACCCTGGGGAGGGCGCAGCATCGCTTCTGTGGCATTCTGGCCAGAAGCGCGTTAGAAAAACCGAGACTAAGGGAGAGGGGAGGCAGAAAAGAAGACTGTGGAGGACATTATTGGGTAAATTTACAAAGTTAGAATGTAGACAGTTAACAGTATTAAATTTACCAAAGTTGAAAACTATACCTTGTGTAAGAGGATCTCTAATTCTTAGGGGCACTGAAGTATTTGAGGAAAAAGGGCCAGGACAATGTATTTACTCTCAAGAGATTCAGAAAAGAAATTTTGTGTGTGCACATGTGTGAAAAGAGAGAATGCAAGTGATGGAGTGTGTGGATAAAATGCTGACAATGGGGGTGGGGTTAATAGTATTCTTTATACTATGCTTACCCTTTCAACTTTCTGATAAGTTTGCAATCATTTTGTTAGTGATGACCGAATGCTCTGCATCTTTGGGAAACACTTTATTGAGGCCTAAGGAGGCCATTGTAAGTAGGGAACCAGGCAGGGAGGGCCCGATTTACCTTTGAAAAGTCGTGGTGTGAAGTTAAAGTGCTGTGCTGCTGCAGAGGCCTGCTGGTCCTCCTGACCTCCTATTCTAACCGTCCTTCGGGATGCAACAGACCTGTGCCCCCGGCGGCTACCACTCCAGCTGGTGTGCGTCTCTCAGAGGAGGCCGGGAGCCCTAGGTCTGGGCCACCCTTGTGCACTGTGCAGCGGACACAGACCCAGTGTGCTCACTCCATGGGCTCCTGCTGGCTGCGCCCAACGGAGTGCGGAGCCTCCCACCTAGAGCAGGGTCAGCCAGGTCGCTTGTCACCCCAGAGCATTTAGGGGCTTTGACAGAAGATAAAAGATAGAAAACCCTAGAGTTAAGTCTTGAACTGTCCTCCACACCCCACTGGTCATTTACCCAGGTTTCCTCAGCCAGGAAAACATGGTGCTTTTTGCAATAAATCAGAAAATACTGACACCGTTAATTCCACCACAGAAATTAGGAATTCATTAATGGAGAAGGGGTTTCAGGAAATGAATGTGTATGTGCACACCTGGAAAACGATGCCAAAGATACTTTTAAGAAACCAGGTTTTCAGATTTTTCTAATTAAACTTACTTGTTATTCATGTACTTGTCTTTTTTTAGCTCCATAAGATGCGAACAGTACAAAGTCTCTCCAAAGTTTTCCAAAATTTTCTGAGAAAAAAATTTAAGAAAAGACTACTATTTTTCATGGTTTTTCCCCGGGACTGGGGGGAAAGTGTACTCATGATTGTAAAGCACAGTACTGGGAAAGCTGGAGAACAAGGGCCACTCTGCGTGTCGGTGCACTTCCTAGGAGCGCGTGAAGAGGAGCTACCCCAGCGTCCCCAAGGGTAGGGCAGGCAGTCAGGGAAGCTGTTCTGAAGGGGAGGTCCGTGAGGCCTGAGGGCAGCAAAGGACGTGGGGGGAGCCCATTCACCTGCAGACTGAAATCGTCCTGGCTGAAAGAGGCCCTGAGGGGGCCCTTAGGGGCCTCGCTGGCCCAGACCAGCCAACATGTCTGTCTATCTCCCCTCCCCTCTCATCTTTAGCACCTCTTTCTTGGCTGAGGGTGTAGGGGCTTTTCTCAGTTTTAGGCATGGGACTTCAGCCCGTTCCCATCCTGCCTGAGGAAGTTTGTAATGGCTATTCGAATAAAGCAGATGGAAGAGGAGGCTGGGCCCAGCAGGGCAAGGCCCAACCACCACACAGTGGTGACAGGCGGGGAGGGTGTTCCTGGAGCCCAGACTCCGGCACTACACTGGTTCCAGGCCTCTCTGCCTTTGTCCTGCCTGCATGTAGAGACAGCATTTACTTACCTCCTTGTCTCTCAGAAAGAGAGAAGCAGGGGAATGCCTTGAGTCCAAAAACATTTATAAGGATCTCATTGCTGGAGACTGCTTAGGAGGCCCTTCCTCTCTGCAGGGATGTAAGTCTGGGATTGTGCCCCTTCCAGAAGCTCACAGTGGGAGCCGCCAGCTTCCCCCTCATCACCCCTGCCTTTGAAATGCACTGATTTGTTTTTAGATTTACTCAGATAAAATTTTTTAATATTTGCTGGAGTGGTACCTAAGGTTGAAAGTAACCACCTGGGCCCTGGCAGGATGGCTCAGTTGCTTGGAGCATTGTCCGGTACAGCAAAAGGTTGCAGGTTCCATCCCGGTCTGGGCACATGTGGGAGGCAACCAATTCATGTTCTCTCTCTCATCAGTGTTTCTTTCTCTCTCTCTTCCTCCCCACCCCATGCCACCCCTCTCTAGAATAAATACATTTTCAGGTGAGGATTTGAGGGGAAAAGAAAGAGAGAGAGAGAGAGAGAGAGAGAGAGAGGGAAACCTAACTGTCTGGGAAGCAAAGCCTTTGATAAAATGTACTCAGTTTTTGTAAGTCAAAATCTCCCCTGTCTCAGAAAAGCTCTCATTATCTTATAAATACACACTGAGCTCCTGTCACTCCCCTCCGATGTTCAGAAGCCTGATGCCAGGATCTGCACCCGCAGTCACAGCGGCTGCTCAGCCTGACCTTCGGGCCCTGGTTTCCGTCTGCTCAGCCAGCGCCCACACAGGTGTGACACGGCTGCCTCACGTAGATGCTACATGGCCCTTTCATGCAGCATTTCTGTGTTGTCTGTGTGTCCTGTTTGTTGACAGGCATGAGTGTGTGTATATCAGCTGAGTAACTTGGACAAAATTGACGCAGCAAGATATGAAACTGGCACTTGAACCCAGACCTTTTAACCTGAAAGCTCGTACGACCGCCCTCGTGGCCCTGGACCACACCCAGCTCTGTTCTTCATTGTTGGAGTCTGGGCCCCTGGAACGGGGCTTGCCCTGTGGAAGGCCCTCGATGGGGACTTGTGGTGTGGATGAGTGAGCACCGTGGCAATCCTGTGTTTGACTCAGTCCAGCGTCAGGCCGTGTGCAGGCCTGTCTCTGGGAGCCGCCGGCAGGTCGCTGTGGCTCCGTCATGGTGCTTGTGGCAGAGGTGACTCTGACTGCTAATGGTTACTCATTTATTTTCCCAGTTGCCTTATAGTGTGTAACCGTTCTTTCTCTTATTACATTTTTATTTGTTTTCCAAATCTGCTATTAGCTGGTAGTGAAGGATGCTGAAGGCTTCTAAGGGGTTTGTCTTGTCTGTCTGATTAATCCCTGGGGTGGGGATTTGGATGTTTTGCAGCTTTTGGATCTCTTCATCCAGTGGGATTGGTCGACCTACCTTGCGGACTATGGCCAGCCCAACTGCAAGTACCTCCGGGTAAACCCTGTGACAGCGCTGACCCTGCTGGAGAAGTGAGTACTGGCTCCGGTGGTCTGGGGCGGGAAGGGGGAGATGGGGCTGGGGGCGGGGGGTGGTAGAGAGGATATGTTCACCTTCGCCAGTACCTGAAAAAGGCTGCAGAAAGGCCCTGTTCTTGAACTTGCTGTGGGTGCTCCCAGTAGTCTCCATCCTTAGGGTTGGCAGGCCAATCTTCTTGTGCCCTCTTAATTCATGACACCCACAAGCTAGGCCAAGTAGGAGTCCGAGGGACTCCAACGACACTGGAGCTTAATGGGGCAACATATCCTGAACTGGAGGTGGTGAGAGAAGAAAGAAAGATGCCCTAGTTGAGTAGACAGTGCGAGGCTGGCCCGGCCCTCTGGAGGGTGAGGATGAAGGAATAGCCCCATGGAGCAGATGGCCTCTTTGGTTCCTAGCAGAGAAGTTCCTGGACTTACTGAAACCTGCACCAGAACCCACCCCCTGACAAACTGAGCTTTACTGTGCTGACTGTCCCAAGGAAGCTGCGTTGGAAAAGGTATCTGATTCTTGCCTGAGGTAGTCACTAGGCAGCAAAGGTTGCTGCCACTGAGACTGGGTTAGCCAGCTCCAGAGCAGCCCAGAGTCTGGGATCGGCTGTGCATTGCAGTATAGCTCTGCTATTTGCTGACCTGGGTGAGAGTCCAAGACCCATGTAAAAGGGAAGTTTTTTCTTGTCTTCAAACTAGTTAACCACCCCCTACCCCCGGCTTCTTAGAAGAGCATCCTACATCCAGGCCATACCATACATCTGAACATGTATGGCCAGTCAGGCAAGTCTCAAGTCCCAGAAAAGTGAGGACTGGAGTCTAGGAGGTCAGAATGGAGCCTTACGCAGCGGGGCTGAGGTGTATCCTTCCCACTATGCAGTGTGGCAGGATTCAGAAGGGGAGGAGGTGGAGCGTGGGCGGGAGCAGAATGCAGAGGTAGGTGCTCGGAGCCAGGAAACTAAGAACCCAGAGGGCGACTTTGTCCAGACCAAGACAGAGACTGATGTTTCCATTTTAACTTTGTTTCCCATGGACCTCTCTTTCAATGACCTTCCTCCCCAGGATATCTAGAGAGTAAGTATATTATTCACTTGGGCCTTTTCCATCACTTTGAGGCAAGTCCTTCTGGTTTCCTCATTGATACTAATGATCACACTAAAATCCCCACCCTGTGAGTTGTCCCCACCCTGACATACTAATATCCACTAAACCAGCCTGGTGCCTGCCGGCTGGCTGCCTCCTCTCCTTGGTCCTTAGTGTGACCCTTAGCTTACCAATTCCTTTGGGGCTGGGAGTAGTGGCAGCGATTTTCCGTCATGGGTGCCAGGTAAAGGGCTGTGCCCACTCAGCTTCCTGATACATGCAATCCTCTTGCTAATGTGGGGCCTGAAATTCAGCCTGACAGAAGGGAACTCCTCAGCAGGTTCCCTCCTCCTGGTGGGGAGGCTCATGACTATAAGATCTGGAACTGTGTCTCCCATGGAAAACTCTCTCAGCCAGTTAGGACTGGCTCCTCCACTTGCTGTGGATCAACAACAGGACAGAATAATCAGCCTCTCTGAAGCAGTCTGAGGCCTAGCTAGTAACAAAGCCACATGCTCAGCCCTAGCAATCAGCAGGGCTTCAAAGCTTCCTTTCAGAATAGGTGAGCCAAAGGCCACCCCAGGCTCTGTGTTTCCCAGCCTCATAGGAATCAGTCCCTCGCCTATTGCTGCTTCCCTGCAGCCATTGCTCCCACCAGAGCTTGACGCTCCCCTTCCACCCTGGCGCTGCTCCACAGGGTGAGACCTGCAGGACCCAAAGACCTGACGGGGACACTCAGGAAAGAGAATGAGCTCCTGTGTCATCAGGAGGTGGCTGTAGCAGAAGCAGATCAGGGGCCTGGGCTTACAGAAGAGACAGGCAGTGGGGAGGGTTCTCCTTGG
This sequence comes from Tonatia bakeri, assembly GCA_004024845.1. Classification (NCBI taxonomy): domain Eukaryota; kingdom Metazoa; phylum Chordata; class Mammalia; order Chiroptera; family Phyllostomidae; genus Tonatia; species Tonatia bakeri. The sequence continues at coordinate 154,840 of PVIA01000966.1, forward strand.
GTTTTGGAGCATTCTAGGGTACAAGCCAGCAGCATGCTTCCCTTAGCCCCTGGGGCACCCAATTTTATCTGTCAGGTGATCCCAACTCCAGGCGCAGACTACCCGCCTTCCGCTGCCTCACCGCGGGGGCATCCCCACTGGCTCCGGCGGCTTGTCTCTGGGCTGACTTGGAGAGTCATAAAGTAATGATCCCATAGGATGTAAAATTAAATGTCCTCTAAATGTAGGAAGTGTTTTTCTTCCTTCCTTCTTTCTTTTTGTTTTGTGTTCATTTTGTTTAGACTTATAGCATAATTAAGAAATGAAAAGGAATCCTTCTCTGGGATAAATAATCTCAAAGCAGGCGAGTCCCACAAATGGAATTGTGACGTTAACACAGAGAGGACCGAGTTCATTAATCGCCACAGCCTTGAGGTCGCTCGTTCTTTCTTTTCAACCAGACCCTCTGAACCTGTTACCTCTCCTTCCCTCCAAGCACAGGCCTCCTCATGTAGAGGGTTGCACCTTCTGTGCAGGGTTCTCAGTTTGCTTAGGGAGTGATGCCAGCCTGGGGGCCCTTAAGCTCAGATCAGAGAGAGAAGTCAGCCAGAGCCACACAGCAGCGGTGCTGGTCAGATCCTCTCACCATGGGAATACAAACGCCCTGTGGGATCTCTGGCCTTCTGACCCACTGGCCTCTCTGCACAGGCCCCTCTGCACAGGGCCACCTCACAGAACACAATGGGCCAGGAGTGGCCAAAGGCACTAGGGAGTGTGCCTGGGAGGAGTTTGCTCCTGGAGCCAGGTTTCTGCCCTCCCCTCTTCTCACCCTTCTCCTTGCAGCCCCGGGAGCCGTGAGGTCAGAGAGCAGTGGAGGTGAAAACCAGCCAACCCCAACCCCAGGGAGAAGTTGGTCAGGGCCGTGTTCCCAGTTCTGTAACACTAGTCCTAGCTGAGGGCTAGAGGGCTGGCGCACAGAGGCTGGGGCAGCGTCCACAGTCGCCAGCGGCTGTCAGGGGTCGTGCATGGGCCCGCTGCTGTGCCTCTCAGATTCCTGGGTCCCACTGTAATGGCGCAGTCAGACTCCGGGAATCCGGCGACAGCCTCAGCCTGGCCTTGGCCCTCCTTCTCCATGCTTCCCAATATGGCTGTCCATCGAACAGAACAACTGGCCAGAGCTGCCCGTGGCTTGTGCTCTAGGAATATACTAAGAATGTGCTCTGGGGCTTTAGTGTGGCCTAGTAATAAAAAGGTCTCCAAAGGTCAAAGGCCTGAGGCTATAGATGGCCATTGAGAACTGGGGGCTTTTCTTGCCACAAACCCTGGTTTATCAAGTGGGAGAATAGTCCAGCCATTCTTTCTGTCATCTGCTTTTCTCAGCACCATGTCGTCTTTGCCCCTCCCCAGCTCTAGGTCCTTACTATGCGACAAAAGAAAAGAGATCAGTGAAGCCCCCAGTTTTGTTAGGGATGGAACAGGGTGTCACCAGCTATAGTGAGGGTTAGAATTACACAGTGGCTTTGCTATTTATGTCCTCTTGGAATTGCTCGTTAAGAGTGTTTTCCTGCTTTACCTTTCAAATATCAGCTTTAAGGTCCCTGCAGGATTAAGTAGGATTATGAGCTGATAAGTAGGTCCTGGATATTCTGTAAGAGGCTTTGATCATCACTGCTATTGCACCCAGGTACTACCTGTAACAGGTGCTGCATACCTGCAGGTGGAAGGGAATGAAGTGGGTAGGGTGGGTGTGGATCATCAGGAGGTTAGCCCCTCCATAGCTGGCTCTTGACTATTTGCAAAGGTGACTGAATTTGGGAGGACTGGGGGTGCAGCAGTTCCTGCACAATGGATAAGTGTAAGCCTGACAATGGGAATGTTCTGGACTTTCTGCTGTGGGTGGCAACTAAGGCCCACCATGCCAGCCCACCTCCTACCAATTCCCTTTCCACTGCTGTCTCCTCAAACACTCGCCCTCTCTCTCTCCTCCCCTGTTTAGGATGAAGGACACTAGCCGCAAGAACAACATGTTTGCACAGTTTCGTAAAAATGAGCGAGACAAGCAGAAGTTGATTGACACAGTGGCCAAGCAGCTCCGCGGACTCATCAGCAGCCACCACTCCTGAAGGCTGGCCTGGAGCCCCAGAGGCTGCTCGCTGCAGCCCCGCAGCCCCAGACCCAGCCCTGGCTGGCCCTGCATTTGTGCATTCTTCTTCAGAGAGAGAAAAATGTATTTTTTTAATAACCTATGTACAGTATTTGCATAACCTTTCCCTATAGTAATAGAGGCACAAGAGAAAGCAAGCATATGAGATGTTGCTAGGCCGGGGCTCAGGGGAGTTACTACTACACTGTCTGTGTTATCCTAGGGATGGTGGTCGCCCATCCCAGTGTGACGGACCAGCTTTCACCCACAGAGCTCAGGCCTGGGGTCCAGGACCACACAGACAAAATGGGCCGCTGGCCCGGGGGCAGGGTGAGCCCACCAGAGGATAGGACAGTGCATTTTGTTCACTCCTGGGTGCCCACTCACCACCGAGGGGAGGAGGGTTCTATGGGATACACGGAGAGGGCCTGGACAGCGTACTGCTTAGTCTGTTACAGAGCAGCCCACACTTCTGGGGGTGCATCTCAGCCCGGGGACTGCCACCAGCTGGTGAACAAGCACGGCACATGACACGATGGCAGCATCACTCCTGTCCCCCGTGCACAGCCATTTCTGTAGCCTGGATCTGCCCCAGCACCCCGACCGCTGATTTTTCTGCGGCAGGGCAGAATGGAGTGTGCAGGGGACAAATGGGCCCATGCCTGGCTGCCAGTCACCCCACACAGAAGGCCAGGGTGAACGGAATTGGAGCCTCAGTCCCTTCCCCATTCATCTCTTCTTCTTTCAGGGTCAGGACACTTGGTTCGGGGCCTAGGTCACCAGTTATTACCATAGGTCCTCACAGAGAGCCTCAGACCCGGCCTTCTGCAGCGGCCTTGCTGGGATAGGCCCGACTCCAGGAGCCCGTGCTCTACCCTTAGGGAAAACCTGAAGACTACTTGACATTGTTCCTCTGTGTGTGTTAAAAATCAGCTTTCTGGCTGCCATCTTTAAAGGAAAGTCACCAGCTCTGCCCTGTGGGGGCAGCCACAGCTGGACTAGGTACCTCTAGTGATGGGGCCACTGTCACCATGAAGTAGACTCAGCCAGCACAGCTTGGGATTTATTGCCTCCGGCCCAAGTGTCCCTCACTGAGTCATATCCTAAAGAGTATGTCGCTCTTGCTCAGGCCCAAGGCTTCCATCCTCCTCCGAGATCCCCATGGCCACCTTTTGGCCTTGCCTGAGAAAGAATATCTATAACCCTATCCCCCAGACTCTGGAGTTTGCACAGGGAACCAGAACCAGCTGGCTCGGATACTGTCCCAGTGTCCCAGATGCGCCCCTAGACTTAATGCAAGGGCTTTGCTGTGAGGTCAGTCAGTCAGAGGAACCTGCACTTTAATACACTGCGGGAAGATGCTATTATGGCTACTGGCAAGAGAACAATTGAGCATCACCAAATAATTACAAATAAGCCACACAGGTATTTCCAGCGTGGGTTAGTGGGAGGAGACACTCATCAGAATTCCTCACTGCCTTTGTCAGCCACCAAGTTGCTTCTGGGGAGGGCAGTGCTTCCTTCTTCATCCCCTCCCCTGACCCCTCCTGAACTCATCACAACTGGAAAACCGCAGGGAGGCAGGCAGCCCCCTCCAAGCTGGGGGCACTGGGCTGCACGTGAGCTTGCAGATGCCTCCTGAGGCCCTTCTTGGGGACTGGGCGGTGGGGCCGGGGTCCTAGGATGAGGGTCAGGAGTGAGTGTTGCCACCCAGAACTTCAAGAGCCAGGGAGAGGCAGGGGCCTGTACGAGGGAAACCCCAGATGCCATCTCCCAAGCCTTGGATTTTATTGAAAAAGTGAGAAATGGTTACACTAGTCTGAAGTCCTGTTGCTTAGAAAAGGCCCCAAACACCCTCCTCCAAGAGTCCCCAGTTGGCAGCAAGGTCCCTTCAGCTCTGAGCACTGAGATATTGAAGGGGGCATGGGGCGACTCTTAGGTGTATCACGATTTTGTCTTTTCCTCGGCATCGCTGGTCTGGTCTCAAGACTGTGCTGGAGAGGACTCAGTGCACAGGGCCGATGGATGAGGGTGGCCCTCACCTTGCTCACAGAAGTCCCTCTGAGGAAAAGGCCTGTTCCAACCCCCTGGTAGCTCTCTCCTTCCCTCTCAGTCTGCCTTCTGTCTGCCCTGACAGCCCAGCGTGCTGCTGCCAGGCTGTCTGTGGAGACACACTCTTGGGGGGCAGGGGAAGGGAACAAAACAGGGACCAGTCATTGGGTGGGTGAAGTAGGATTCTCTAGTTGCATCTGTAGGCCTCTGGCTGGGCCAGCCCGTGAGAGGACCCAGGCAGAGGTGTGCGCCCGAGCCCCTCAGACTCCTCAGGCCCAGCCTCGGATGCCCAGAGATGCCAAAGAGCCTGGAGGCCACAGGAAGGGGGCGAGATCATGGGGGCTGGAAGCCTGCCTGCCTTCTAGTTAGTTGGCATGGACCCCTGACTAAGTTCTCGGGGACACTGGGTTCATGTTCCCAGCTTGGGATGCGAGTGGTTTCAGTGGTAACGGAGATTGCAGAGCTTTAATGTGCATAGGAAAATCCCAGTAAATTGTAAATGAAGCTGTTGGTAGGTGGGGAAAACCTGGACCTAGGGATTGGAACCAGCAGAGACCCAGTTGGCAAAGGGGATTAAAGCTTCCAGAGAGGGGGTGCCAAGCTCCCCAGTGTTCCCCTTGCCTGCCGGGCCTGACAGTCTCCCAGGTCTCCACACCAGCCTACTTCCCTGCACACTTGACATGTGCTTGCTCAGCCAGTCCCAGACCCAGGGCCCTTTACCCCCAGGACTGGCATTGGCCATGACCTTCCTCATAAGGCCCCTGAGCACACGCACCGGGGCCAGCTGCAGAAACCCCCCACCATAGCCTCTCTCCTTCCAGGGCTCTGTTCCTGTCTGCTTCATTTGCCTCTTTTTTTCCTTCTTTTTATTTTTTTGCGTGAATTACAATTACTTTTCCCTAATGTGTTGAAAATGGCCTTTTTATTTTGCACAAACTGTTGCACATTTACTGAGGAAGTTTAGGAGAGTCCATGTTTAGCTCTCAAGGGAACTTTTATAACACTCACTAGTAAAGCTACTGATGCAGATGGGCCTTGTGGTTGTTGGGAGACCTCCTGTGTGGAAACAGCATGTTTCTCCTCCTGTACATGTCCCTCTTTTAACTGCTATTAAACAAGGAAGCCTATACACCTGTTTCAAAGGCCACAGTGTCATCTCCTGGTTTTTTGTTCTCCCGCCCTTTCTGCAAAGCGCGGCCCTGGTTGGGTGGCAGGTGTTGCCCCAGGGACTAGAGCAGGCAGAGCCTGGTGGGGAGGAGAGAGCCTGCCCAGCAGGCAAGGCAGGCAGCCCTTGGACATGACCAAACTACAGGCTTTGATTCTCCTGTCTATACAGCTGACACCGGCATCGTCATCAAGAAGAGTGACCTTGGAAATGCCTGATTTACGTGGAGTAGTGAGCTAGGCAACTTGGGGCTCAGTGTGTTTTGAATACCAGCCCTGCCGTGGGAAGGTACCCAGTCAGGACAGAGTGATGTAGAATTCTTCTGAACAAAGCTGGTCTGGGGCTCCAGGGAAGAGCCTGTTCTAGAACTCAGTGGGGAAAGGGACAGCCATCATGGCCTGGTATCACAACCAGTCTGGTCAAGAAAGATGGCCCAGAGAAAGCAGGTGTCAGTTAGCTGGGCCTTAAAGGAATGAAATTCAAACTTCATTAAGCTCTGGGAGCATTTTAGGTGCAGATCACATTAGAGGGAAAGTTGGCCTGAGTCAGGTATGTGCTGGGAGGACAGTCGAGGACCTGGTGGGCACAGCTGAGCCCTGGTGAGTACGGCAGGAAGTGGTGTGACAGCACGCAGCCTGCTTGTCCCCTAGGCTGGCATGGAAGCCATGGGGATAGGATGGGAAGAAGTCTGCATGTTGCAACTTGGCTTTGGTGCCTGAGAGACCTGAGCTTCAGTCCTTGCCATGCCTCTTAGTGGCTGGATGACCTTCAACAGCTCCCTAAATTGCATAATCCTTGTCCATGGAACAGAATAGTAGCCCCTGATTTACTGGGTGGTGGTTGTGGAGTGGAAATGAGCTAGTACCTGGACGTAGCACATGTATTTAAGGCCTTTCCTTCACCTCCAATTCCATAACGTATGGCTGAGCATTGGACAGAAGTGCCTGAGGCATCTGTCTTGCTGCTTTCCCTCCCCAAGCCCAGCACAAGCTTAATAGTAGGGCTGAGGCCTCCCGAGCTCCTGCACCTGGACCAAGTTCCAGCCGTCCATTCGGGCCAGCCAGCTGCCTGGCCCAGAGCACAGCCAGTCCTTCAGGTGGGATCTGCTCCTTAAGGCTGCCCGGAACCTTGTCTGATCTCATCCTGGTGCCAAAGCTTACACCTCCTAGAGCTCAAGCATTCCTAACCGGGGGGTCCACAAACCCTTAGAATGTGCGTGTGCATGTTAGTGTGCAGGCACACATGAGTGTGTGTACACACGCACAGGCTTACTTCCACCCATTTTTCTGGATAGAAGGGGCATGGCTTTCATCAACGTCTACAAAAGATTCATGATTAAAATATTGAGTAACAACCAAATCTCTTTGGAAACGTAGATCCCCAGTGTGGGATTGCCAGAAGCTTTGAGCCGTCCCCCCCTCTCCCCGCTGCCTATAGTTATGACAGGAGATTTTTCAGGACCTGGAGCTCTGCCACCCACCTTTTCCAGGAGCCTCACATGAACCCCATTTCATACCCAAAGACCAGTGCAGCTGTCATTCCTAGCTGTCTCTCCCCAGACCTGGTTAGGGTGCCAAGGGGGCCTGAGGGCCCTGCACCCCTGACAATACAGACAATCCCCGCTGGCTGGGCAGATTGCAAATGAAAGGGTCCAGTACAGAGGCTTGGGTTGTCCAAGCCAAACTAAAACCGGACACGCCCCAGAACATTTCCCAAATCTTCTGAGGTCAGCCTGGTGCAACGTCACCCAAGGCCTTGTGCAGAGAGGGGCCAGCAGCCTCATGGGGTGCTCTGAGGTGGGGAAACAAAACCAACCAGGGACAGATGTGAAGCAGTCACCAGCTAGACCCTTTTCTCATAGCTGGGCTTCTTATCTGCTCGCCAGGCTGATGAGGGTGTGGAATAGCTAGTGGCAGATAAGAGGAGGCAGGGAAAGAAAGTGCCAGACCCTTTTTCCAAAGGCCTCAGTTTTGAATTTAATGGGCAGTGTTTGCCAGGAGTGAGAGAGGCTCCAGACCCGAGGGACCAGGGGACAAAGACTCTTGAGGAAGTGGGAAGACGAGGAGGAGAGAAGTGGGGGCCTGGGCATTGTGTGGGAGAGCTACCCCTCTATCTGTTTCAATCACTGGTGGGGTTAGGGTTACCCTGCCTTTGGGCCCAGCTGCTCTGTGGGGGCTGTGACATCAGCTCTTGTGATGGTAATAGACGGGCGTCTCTCACAGGGGCGCCCTTCACCTGCTAGCCCACATCAGCTCCCAGAGAGGATTGCAGATCTGTTCCCTCAGGGTGGGGACAGGATGTGGGCCCAGCACTGGGCCCAAGACAACAGCCCCTCTCAGTCGGAGCCCACTGCTAAGTGTACCTTCCAAACCCAAGCTATGACCTTCCTCTCCAAAGCTCCAGAAAAAGAATGGAATCTGAACATTGAGACGCTTTTCTGGCCCTAAACAATCCTTCCATTCTCTAGGCTCAATGATGGGTCTATTTCCTCCTGTAAATAGGTCTCGTAATCTTCAACTTTTACCTTTGCTTCTAAGGGTAATTAATGGGACCTCCCTCTTGTTCTCCTCACACACTCCCCTCTCTGTTACAAGGCTCAGGTTCAGCTGGGTGGATGGCTTTTCTTTCTCCTCCATGAAGTGCTTATTTTTAAAGCTGATGCAGGAAGGCCCCGCCGTCCCCAGTGAACCCCTTCTCCAGAGAAGCCCGCTGGGGAAGCACCACTTCTGTGGGCCCTAGAGAGGGGCCTGTCACTGACTGCCCAGCTGAAGGCTTGCAGACGGCCATTTCAGTTTGTCCCCAGGTACATTTCCAAGGTTTTAAGGGAGATTCTAGGACAGGAGTTTTCAGGTAATGCTCTCAGGAGCCGAGTGGAGGGTTAAGTGGTGATCTGGACACTGGAGACAAACAGAGGCAAAGGTGGGCATCAGGGGAAGATCGAGGGATCAAAGAGTCTCCCCTGCCCCCACCCCAGGGTGAGGAAAACCAGTAGGGCCTCTGGTGCGGAGCAGCAGGAGGGCATGGAGGTAGGAAGGTGAGGATAGAGGTGAGGATAGGGGTGAGGGCAGAGCCTGCCCAGGGCAGTTGGCGAACAGGCAGCTCTGGGGGTGCAGGTTGCACAGGCAGGCTGCTGAGCCCCGGAGAGACTGGCGGCTTCCAGTGTCTGTGGACTTGCCGAGTGCCGCTGCTCCAGAACGAGCTCTGCGGAGGCAGGAACGACAGCACCCGTTGTCCGAACCCCCTGCAGCTCCTTGCCCAGCAAGTGGCACATGGCCACTAGGCCCCGAGGGATCGTAACTGCAGCAGGGACAGCAGCTTCCAAGGGAAGGGGCCATGGGAGGACCCTCCCTGCAGGGGACACTGTTTTGTCACTGACATGTTTAGACAGCATATGGTGATAATATAAAGCAAACCAACCTTGTCTGTTTTATTATGGTTTTAAATTTCCCTACAAACACGTACCAGCCCACACTTGGTATGCCACGGAGTAGGGAACAGGTTGAAGTCGGGAGAAACCAAAGCAGCAGTTTAATTCCTGACGGGCAGGGTGTGGCCAGGTGGGGGTGGTGCACGTGGTTACCCGTGTCCGTGTGTGGGTGCCTGACCGAACTGGGGGCTCCACTCAACCCTAACCCCATTTCCCACATGCAATCATGAGTAACAGTATGATAAAGTTCTTCAGATCATTTTAATATGCACAGACTGACTTTTTTCCACACAAAAAAATTATATTACAGGGTTTTTTCTCACTAAATATCTTTAAACATATTTCAACGGCAACATATGGGATTTCTTCATCTGTTATGAAGCCCATAAGTATTTCTTTTCATTGTATACATGTACCTTGGGTTTATTTAACTAATTCTGAACTGGTGAATATTTGGGACATTTTCAGTAATTCAAAATTATAAACAATATTGAAAAAATACGCACACACACACACATCTTTGCCTTCTTGCCTAGGTATTTCTACAGCATAAAATTATAGGAGTGAAATTGATTGGTTAAAGGTTATAAACATTACAAATGTTAGTAGAAATATCATGTATTACTCTTTTGAAAATCAGTAATTTATACTCTCTTCCATAGTACATGACAGAATTTGTTTCTCTGTATATCCTCAGCCCTAAGTAATATCAATAGTTTTTATTCTTGACAAACTGAAGTAAAGAATGGGGTCCCTTTGTTTTGTTCATATTTCTGTTCAAGTGAACCCCAGCGTTTATCTGTGTTGTCAGCCATTTGTACTTTCTCTTATAGGAAGGGGCCACCCGTTCTGCCTTTTTAAAAAAAAATTAGGTTGTTTCCTTTTTCATATTTATTTGTAGTTGTTTGTTTATTAGGGGGTTAATTATCTGTCTTTGTCATTGCAAATATTTCCCCAGTTTGTCTTTTAAGTTTGTTCATGTCCATATCACTTAGAACGATCTCTCTCTCTCTTTCTCTCCCCCTCTCTCTCCAGGTGACCAAAACCGAGGAGAGATGTTTTTTTTGGGGGGGGGGTTGTGTTTTTTTTTCTGCAGGCCCAAAGGTAGCATGGGACTGGTTTGACTCATGATTGAAAATGTCATGTCAAGGCCCTGTTTCTTTCCTTCTCTCTACCCTCACCTCCCTCCTGGTGACTAAATTGTTCTAGTTTTGCCGGGTGTCACCTCTTCACACGACAGTGTGCAGGAACGAGTTTCTGTGGCCCTCTTAGAAGAGTGAGGACCCTTCTGTCCCATGAACCTCCAGTACTCAGAGCCCTAAACAGGCTCACAAGTCATTCTTTCGGACCAGGACTCTGCCCGGGCGAACCACTCAGACACGTGACCAAACACCATGGCAGGGGCGGTGGCGTCAGCAGCAGGTTAAAACACACATTCCTGCCCAGGAGTTGGGGTGAAGGGCTGCCGTTGACACTCACCCCGCGACAAACCACATGGCGGCTACACGATGGGGCCGTGCTGGGAACAGCATCCATGAGACCCGCCATGATGTTCACTACGTGATGTTTTTTGCCATTTAGAAGGGTTTTTTTTATTTTGAAATGTCAATTTATCAGATTTTTCCTTTATGATGTCTAGAATATATTCATCCTTAGATTTTCCCCTCCTCAAAATTATAAAAATATTGACCCATTTTCCTCCTATTTCATGTTTAATATGCTAATCATTTATCCATTTGAACTTTGGGGTGAAGAACATGGAGGGTTCTGATTCCAGGCGGCTAGCCGGCTCTCTCACATCACTGACTCATTTTTAAATACCGTCTTTATCACATATTAAATTCCCGTTTATCCTTGGGTCTGTTTCTGGACTTTACTCTCTGTGATCACTTTGTTTCTGAGTCATGACCAAATTATTTAATTACCATATCTTTGTAGTCTGTTGTAATGATATCTAGTAGTCCCTTCCTATAGTATGCTGTTTTCCGGAATGTTCCTGAATATTGGTGAGGATATGGTGAAATGGTGGTAGGAAGATAAATGAATACAACTACTTTAGAAAGCAGTTTGGGGGTGGAAATTCAAATCCCTCATCTGTAGTTCAGTAATTCAAAAGCTCTGAAAATGGGGAGTTCTTTCATAACTCACTTGGTAGCAAAACCGGACCCAATGTAAAGCTATTTATTGTCTTTATCTCACTTAACCTGGATATTTTTACTTTTTGCCACAAATAAAGTAATATATTTGATTATGGAATACTTCCCCAACCCCTACTAAGAGTGTCCTACTTGGTACATACATTATATTTCCTTTCTAAAATCCAAATATTCTTATTCTAAAACACATTTGGCCCCAAGAGTTTTGAACAATATACTGTGAACCTGCATTTGGTAATGTTAAAGATATATGTATCCTAAGACCCAACAATTCCACTTCTATGAATATTTTGTAGAGAAATGTATCCACAAGTGCATAGGAGGCATGCATAAGACTGTTTATTCTAGCCTTGGCTTGTGTGGCTCAGTGGATTGAGCACCAGCCTGAGAAGTAAAGGGTCGCCAGTTCAATTCCCAGTTGGGGCACCTGCCTAGGTTGCAGGCCAGGTCTCCCAATGGGGGATACATGAGAGGCAACCACACACTGATGTTTCTCTCCCTCTCTTTCTCCTTCCCTTCCCCTCTCTCTAAAAATAAATAAATAAAAGCTTTTTAAAAAAGATAGTTTATTCTGGTAGTGTTTATAATGATGAAAAATTAAGAAAAATCTGAATACCCATCAATGGGAGATAAATTGTGATATATTTATCTAATAGAATACTATATATCAGTTAAAATGAACTATATCTAACTGTGTCAATATGAATAAATCCTTAAAAAGTGATTGAATAAAAAAAGCAGTGGAAGAATGGTAACAGTACAACATAATTTACAGCTGGAAAAATAAGCATGAAAATAAACACCAGATTCACCATAGCATGTACCTTTGCAGGGGCAGGATGACAAGGAGGCCTCCTGGGCATACAGTAGGTTTGTGCCTTATAAAGTCTAATTTCTTTTTTTAAAAATCTGAAGTGAAAGTGGGAGAATGTTGAAATATGTTTACAAATAGATTTGTATTCCACATAATGTCCTCCATTTTTCACGGTGGCATGGCGCTCCGTAGTGCGACTATGCCTTCATTTAGCCATTTCCTCGTTCTTGAACTTGCTGTCACTTGCTAATTTTTACACTTTTCAATGCAGAAAGGCTATGCTAGTTTATATTCTTAACAACAACGTAGGGAAGAGCCCATTTCCCCACGCCCGCAGTGAGATTGTCGGCTGGAGTGGGGAGAAATAGTGTGTTAATTTGCCGTTGCCAGTTCCTGTTAAGCTGAATCATCTTTTCATCTCATTAGCCATTTATAGTTATTCTCAAAAAAATTGCCTGTTGATATAGTCATCAGTTAAAAGTATGTTCAGAGGCAAGTAATTGAAAGTGGACTATAACTTCAGTAAAGAATAAAGTAGTGCCTTTTTTTGTTTGTTTTGGGGTGGTTTTTTTTTCCATGTAAGCATTCTGGAGTTTTAAGCATAAGCAACACAGAATTAGCACAGCTGAGCAGCAGAGATCCAGGTACTTTCTGTCTTTCCATTCCATCATTCTTGGCCTGCTTAACATTTCATAGGCACAGGACAGCTGCTGCTCCTCCAGACATCACATCCACTTTCCAGGCAGGAGGAGGAAGGAAAGGCCAAGTGATAAAGGTCTGTGCAGACCAAATCTGTCCCTTTCTTAGAAGCTCATCATTCACATCTTTCTTTATATTTACAGATTTATTTCCCTAAAGTTATGTAAAATATTCTCAAAATTAGTCAAATTAATATTTAAAATTATCATTTTATATTACCTCCTTTTACATCTTATTGGCTACAATTGAATCACATGACCACTTTCAAAGCAATCATGTCCTAGGAAGGAAGATTATCCTGTCTGGTTTAGACCAATTACAGTTCATTCCTTCTAGGCTCCGTGAGAGTAGAATGTTTTGTTCACATCTTTATCTTCAGTGCCTAGAATAGTGTCTGACACATAAAATATGCTCTATAAATTTTGTTAAATGAACTGAGTGTGTGCATGGGCAGCAAGGGGTCTGCATCGCCGCCTGAGCCAATCTGTCAACAGGGAGGTAAAGGGGAAGTGCACAGAGTCAGGAGATGGTGCTGGTCACAATATCCTTGACCCATCGATCCAACTGATACTGGGAATATTCTCTCCCAATCTTCCCCTTAGTCTTTAAAATAAACTTTTTATTTTGGAAGAATTTTAGGTTTGCAGAAAAGCTGCAAAGGGGACCTCTTGCCCAGTTTCCTCTGTTGTTAACATCTTACGTTACCACGGACACTGTGAAACTTCAGAACACCAGCATCTGCACATCAGTATTCACTAAACCCAGTTTTTCACGAATGCCCCCTTCCTGTGCCAGGATCCAGGCTGGGACACCCCGTCGCATTTACCTGCTGCAGTTCCTCCGTCTCCTCCGGCCTCTGACAGTTCCCTGTCTGCCCTTGCTTTTCACATCCCTAACAGTTTTGAGGAGCCCTGGTCAGGTGTCTTATAGAATGGCCTTTATTTGCATTTGTCTGATGTTTTTCTCTTGGCTAGACTGGGGTTACGGGTTTTTGGAAGAATACCACAGTGGAGAAGCATCCTCATGGTGAATCAGAGGTTACAAGCTGCCCCGTGACATCACCAGTGGTGTGAACTTTGGTCACTCGGGCACGACAGTGTCTGCAGGCTGCTGGCGATCCCTCCCACGCACCTCTGATGGGACGCAAGTCACAGGTTTCATGCAGCCCACACTTAAGACGGTGACAGGGAGAGGTGGGGGCGTAAATTCTGTTTAGTTTTTAGAAATGTTACCTAAATGAACTATTTGGAATTCTTCTTTAAGGGAGTTTTATCTCTTCATCATTTATTTATTTAAATCACTTCTTTATATCAGTAGGAAGTCGTCTATGGTTTTGCACCTATTTTAGGCTATTTTCTTCTTTTTTGAAATTTTGTGTGGCAATATAACTCACACGACACAAAATTCATCTTTGCAAAGTGTACAATTCAGTGGATTTTTTACATTCACAACTTTGTGCAACCACAATATTCAAAACATTTTCACCACCCCACAAAGAAACTCTACTTATTAGCCATCACTTCCAATTTTCCTTTTCTGCTAAGCCCCAAATCTATTTTCTGTCTCCATTAATGTGCCTACTCTGGACATTTCATATAAATAGGATCATGTAATGTGTGTTATTTTGCATCTGACTTCTTTTACTTAGCATGTGTTTAAGAATTATCTATGTTGTACCACATGTCAATGCTCCATTCCTTTTATGGCTGAATAATATTCCAATGTATGGGTGGATCACATTTTTTTATCAATCAGCTTATGGATGAAACTTTGCGTTCTCTCTCCTTCTGCTCCTATGAATAATGCTGCTGTCTACGTTGGTGTACAAGTGTTTGACTAGACATGTGTTTTCAATTCTGCTGGGTTCATACCTAGAAGTGGAGTTGCTCGTTCATGTGGTAACTCTTTGTTTGACTTTTTGAGGATCTACCAAACTGATTTCCAAAGTGTCTGCATCGCTTTACGTTCCCACGAGCAGTGTATGAGGGTCTGTCACATCCTTGCCACTGCTCGTTATTTTCTGGTTTGGAGTTTGGTTTTGTTTTTTAATAATTAACATCCTAGTGGGGGTGAGGTGATATGATATCTCACTGTAGTTTTGATGTGCATTTTCTTAATGACTAATGATACTGGGAATCTTTCCATATGCTTATTGGCCATTTGTGTACAATGTTTGGAGAAACATTGATTCAAATCCTTTGCTCTTTTAAAAATTGGGTTGTCTGTACACTGTTGAGTTGTAAGCATTCTTTGTATGTTCTGGATACTAAACCGTTAGCAGATACATAATTTGCAAATGTTTTCTCGCATCCTCCGACTCTTTTCACTTTTTGATAATCCCTTTAGAGGCACAAAAGTGTAAAATTTTGATGAAATGCAAATTGATCTTGTTTTGTTGCTTGTGCTTTTGGTGTGATGGCTAAGAATATAGAAACTGTTACTTAATACAAAGTCACAAGGATCCATACCTTTATTTCCTTCTAGAAGTGTTATAGTTTTAGCTCTTACATGTAATCCTTTGATACATTTTGAGTTGATTTTTTAGGTGATATAAGTTAAGCATTCAAATTCATTCTTTTACGTGTGGAGATACAGCTGTCCCAGCGGCATCTGTCGGAAAGACTATTGTTTTCCCCCCATTAGATGATCTTCACACCCTGGTTGAAATCGACTGACTATAGATATGCGGGTTTTTTCTGCGCTCTTGGTTCTATTCCATTGATCTGTACGTCTACTCTTTGCACTTACATATTTATTTTATACTTTGGGTAATAATCCAATGCCATGTTATTTATTTATTTTATTGCTCAGATTATCCTGGCTTGGCATTCTTTCTGGCTGGCTCTAGTGCACCTTTGGAAAACTCCCATCTTTGCTTTCTTTTTCAGACATTTCCGTGATTTATGAAATTACGAGATGTTCTAGGCATATCTTGTACTTTCCCTGTTCCAGACCCAGAAAGCACCAGTGCTTCCTGGACCCCTGTATGCTCTTATGGGAGAATGAGATTTTGATGGAGAATGAGCTGTGGATGGTTGGTTTGCTCACTGTTGGTGGGGTATCATTTTGGGGGTCACTCAGCCAAGTTAGATATTTTATGACCTGAGAAGACCCCTGCATATACACATGTGTGCAATTGTTTCTGTATTCACACATCTGTGTGTGTGTGTGTGTGATACAAGTCTTACAAACATGAGTCTGTCCAGTTGTGTCCAACTTGAAACCAGCACTGCAGGAGGGGCCACTCCACCTACCTGTCCCTTATCGCCTGTCCCCCCCAACCCTGAGAACTCAGATCCCACCGCTACCGCCACATGCTTATTCATGCAAGGGTCGTATTGAATATGCACAGTTTCAGAGTGTTAAACCGTAACTTCATGCTCACCTCTCTTTTCCTGCTGTAATACATTTGTTTTCAATTTTACATGAGTTCGAATAATTAAATTTTACATTCACAGTATTTTATTGTTCCTCTAGCAAGACATGCAAGTTAAGCACAGGAGGCACACAGTGAATGAGTAATTTTTTCTAAATTGAGAATTGATGAGTTTCACCTATTTCTAATTATTGTTTACACTAATTTTAATCGTACGGAATTTTGAAATTTAATGTCATTTCATTGTCAACTGTTTTCTTTAAGCACCTGAGTTTTGTACCTCAGTTAGAAAAGCTTTGCAACTCATCACCCACCCATAGATCATGAAAATATAGTAGTTTTGTTTTTAGTAGGTTTAGATATTCAGCCTATCTGGGTTTTATATGGGGGTCCTATAAGATTCAGCTCTAACCTGTTTTTCTGGCTTCCCGAAGGTCCTCAACAGCCATTCTTATTACTCAATCCTTTCCTCACTGACTCACGGTGCATCGGTCTATTTCTAGACTTGCTGTCCTACCGGTCTGCTTGTCTATTTCTGTGCTGATAAGAGACTATTTTAATTCTATTTACCTTAAAATATGTTTTGACTTCTAGTAGCAAAATTTCTCTATCATTGATCTTTTCCAAAAATCTCTTGGCTTTTCTTGTAGGTTATTCTCTCAGATGAGCTTTAGAATTAGTTTGTGAAGTTTCATTTTTAAAAGCCTGTGGGGATTTTGGTTGGGATTACGTTGAATTTATTCAGTTTCAGAGACAGTCACATCCCAACACGGTAAGTCTCTCTTTAGGTCCTCTTTTATGTCTTCCATAAAGTTTTATGCTTTCTCCCCATAAGTCTTGCATTATTCATGAGTCTACATTATTCACATTACTCACATAAATTCACATGAATATTCACATTCATATGTATTTTAAACTACATTTTAGATTTATTAATGCTAATATATAAGAAAACTATTAATTGTATGCTTGTCACGTGTCTGAACAAGTTACTGCATGGTTTTATCGGACCTAAAAGTTTTCAGCTGATTCCCAGGATATTCTATTGTAGGCAGTCCTGATATCGGTAAATAATGACAACTTCTTACTCCTTTCTAAATCAAGGAGCTATTCATTCTGTGTGGGGGGGGGGGAAGGGGGGCGACGGTGATGAGTAGACAAATCACTAAGCCAATCTAATCAAGGAAAAACAATTCTAAAACTATGACTATTTCCCTGATTCCTAAACAAAAATACGAATCAGAAAATAGAAATAACCACATACTTGAGGAAATTTAAGTAATAACTTAAAATAATAATTTAAATATAAGTATTTTTTTAGATTTTATTTCTTTATTTCAGAGAGAGGGAAAGGGAGGGGGAGGAACATGGATCAGTTGCCTCTTACATGCCCCCAAATGGGGACTTTGCCCGCAACCCAGGCATGTGCCCTGAACGCAAATTAACCGGCAACCTTTCAGTTTGTGGGATGATGCCCAACCCACTAAGCCACAGCAGTCAGGGCAAAATAAAGTAATGTTGACAATACTTTATATAACTTTGTCGAAATAAGTCTGTAAACTTGAAGAAAGATGGCTGATATTTCTAGAAAAATACATATTTTTTATTTTATTCAAATTGATACAGGAAGGAAGAGAAAGCCCCAAAAGATCAATAATCACAAGAGAAATTAAGAAAGTTGTCCAAGAGCTATCTCTAATATTTGTACTGTTATACTTTTGATTTTTCTTGCCTGTCTGATTTTTCTTATTTAATTAGCTTAGACAACCAGACAGCGTTGACAGTGGTGATAATGGTAGGAATGTGTCTCTTTCCTTGCTTTAATAGAAATGTGTCTAATGTTTAGTTGTTAATTATAAAGTTAAAAAGATGTTCTTCTGCCCTGGCTGGTGTAGCTCAGTGGATTGAGTGTGGGCCTGCAAACCAAAAGGTTGCTGGTTTGATTCCCAATCAGGTCACATGCCTGGGTTGTGGGCCAGGTCTCCAGCAGGGGGTGTGCAAGAGGCAACCACACACTGATGTTTCTCTCCCTCTACTTCTCCCTCCCTTTCCCTCTCTCTAAAAATAAATAAACAAAATCTTTTTAAAAAAGAAAAAGAGAAGATGTTCTTCTATTTCTAGCTTATTGTAAGCTTTTCTAAGTAATTAGTGTTGAATTTTATAAATGCTTTTCTTCAGCATAGATAGGAATGGTCAGTTCTTTTCCTTTACCTATTAACATAGTAAAGTCCTAATGTTAAAACACGTCTTAGCTCATTTATGGTTTCAAAACTACTTGGTTATAATGTCTTACTATTTTGGTGAACTTCTGGATTTTATTTAATAACATATGATTTCAGATGTTTGCATAAATATTCATAAGTTAGATTTGTCTGTACTAACTGTCTTCAAAAGGTTCTGTTTTGGAAGAATTGGTTTTTTTGAGAAATCTTGGCTTTCTTCTCTTTGATGTACCGAAGGTTATGTGCTCCTTGACATAACACGTGAAAGTGGGGAGAAGACTGGAGTGCTGCCCTTGGACGGCCGGCCTGTGGTACCGGTAGGCCATCAGATGAGAGGAGATGGCGGGGCAAAACCGAGAGGGAGGGAAGTAACCTGAGAAAATAGGTTAGAGCAGCAGGCTTAATCATATATGTTGTCTCTAAACAAACTCTTACCTGAGCCGAAAAGTTCTCTCTCCAAGGACAGTGGGAAAGGGCATGTAGATGAGGGGTAGATTCGAGAATCAACACGGAAGATGAGTTCATTCACGTGTGGACAACTGGACCTCCGGGGAGGTAGGAGGTGAAGCCAAAGCCCCTCGGTTTACTGGGAAGATGACAGGGTTGCTCCAGCAGGGCTGCTGGGTTCCAGAGGAGGGCTGATGTGAGAAGATGAGGAATTCAGTTTGGCATATGTGTAAAAGATATCTTTTAGAAGCCTGATTAAGGAAAAAGACAGGGCCCAGAATGTCATCAAAAGACGAATGTAACCCTCACAATGAACCCGTCTGCGATGTACAGATCAATACCCCAGAGGCCCAGAAAGCCCACGTGCTCCAAAGCCTGTTAGTTCTGATAATGGTGCATCCTTTGCATCCTTTGTGAGGTGTTAGCGTGGAGTTCACTGGCATGAAGGGGAAAGGCTTCAGGTAAGAGAGATACTGGCTTGGCTATGGACAGAAGGCAAGAACCCTCTAGAAATGGCTAGGATCAAGTTGCTTGAGACAGAAGTGAGTGAGTGAGGTCTTGGAGTAGGTCGGAGAGGACTTGCTCAGACAAACACTGAGAGCAGAGACCCTGGAACTGTGGAGAGGAAAAATGCAGTGTCTGTACTTGATAGCCTTGAATCTGTCAAGAGGAAGGAGCACAGAATGAATTGCCTGATTTCCCAGTTCCCACCAACGCAGCCCACCTCGCTCCTTTGTTCTCCTTCCTCGCCCTCTTCAGTGGCTCCAAAAAGCAGGCGCATGTCTATCTTAATCGGCAGGGTAGGGGTTGGTGCGCAAACGAGGAGAAAGGACTGCAGCGATGTCCTCAATGCTAGGATGGGATGTGCCGCATGTTGTGGAGCGCCAAGGGACGGGTGGCAAACTAGAAAACTCCGTAGAGAATTTGATATTTGATTTGGATTTTGAAAGATAAGTAGGAGTTTACCAGCCAATAAAAGCAGGATATTTAAAGCTGAAGACTATTAAAGGGACTATAAAAAAGAAAGACGCTCATAGTAGCGGTGACTGTGAAAGACTTGGACAACTTTGCCCCACTCAGACTGGCAAAATTAGACCGTGGAATAAGGCAGGCGTTGTTGGCGAGGAGGGGGGCCAGGCGCCTGCGTACGCCGAGGGTGAGTGTGGACTGGCTCAGCCTTGGGGGTCCCACTGGACTCACTCAGTCCGCCCACCCCCAGGGCCCCCAGACTCATTCCGGTCGAACACCCAGAGTAAAGGACACTCGCCGGCTGCACAGTGTCTGTAGTAATAGGGAGCTGGAGGAAATGTAGGTGTGTTACTGGAGTAAAACGCGGTCAATACAGTACTCATTTTGGAATGTTTCGCAGCAGTCAGAAGCAACAAAGCACATAAAGCAGCATGGACTGATCTCCAACACAGTGTTGAGTCTGTTAAATCTGGAACAAGATTTGTTATCCAAGATCATTTGTGTAGATTAAACATAGTACATAAGGCAGCACTCCATTCTGAGATACGTGTACCCCACCCGGGACAACACGATGGAGCGCCAGGCTGGCGTGAAGGCGGGCATGGAGAGGCCCCCTGGATCCGAGCGGAAAGGTGAATGAGGGAAGCGCCAGCGACACCTACGCAGGCCCCGGCGCGCACGGCCTCCAGGCTCCCGCCCCTGAGGCCACGCGGAGGAGCGAGCAGTACGAAAGTGTTTGGGAGGCATTCTGGTAGAGGCCGGGCTAGTTGGAGGGGCCCCAGAGCTGAGGCTGGGACAGAGGCTGGAGTCAGAGTGCCAGCCTGGATTCCCATCCTCAGGGCACCAGGGAGCTGCTAACGGTTTTTAAGCAGTGAAGAACATTTTGCTGTGACCCGTGTGGCTCAGTTGGTTGGGCGTTGTGCCACAGAGCGAAGGGTAGCGGGTTCTATTCCTGGTCAGGGCGAGTGCCTGGGTTGCAGGTTTGATTGCCAGTTGGGGCGCCTCCGGAGGCGGCTGATGGATGTTTCCCTCTCACATCGATGTTCCCTTCCTCTCTTTCTCCCTCCCTTTCCCTCCCTCTAAAAATTAATACATAGAACTTTTTCAAAAAGAACATTTTGTTTGACAGTTCTGTTCTGGTGACCCGGAGGATAAAGAAAGACCAGAGACAGTGTGGAGTTCAGGAGACTACTTTGGAGTTGCAAGAGAAAGGCACAGAGACAGGAACTGCGGCCTGTAGTGGGCGCCCTCCAGGGCCAGTGGAAGATGCCCAGCGGACCAGCTCCTAACGTGGTGGGGGCGGTCCCTGGCTTCGCTGGTTTCAGCAGGTCTCACACAAAGGCTTCCAGCAGCAGAGGGACCACAGTGACGTGGTGTCTCCTCTCCTAAACTCATTTCCTCCTCCATCCCCAGTGACCCTGGCACAGAGATCGGGAGACTCAAGTGTGATTCCAGCTCTTCCCTCTGGTTCCAGAAGTGACCTTGGACAGGTCAGACCTTCTCTCTGGGTCTCGCTTCCTCTCTCTTCCTTTTCCAGCTTGCATTGTCTTTGGCTCCATATTATTTCCCTAGTAATAGCCCCCAACAGGGAAATCTTGCTCCCTCCTGAAATCCCCCCAGGTGTCTCCAAAGTCCTGACATCCTCCTTAATCTTCCAGCTCCACTGCCCCACCCTGGTGAGGAAGAGCAACCAATTGGTCCCATAATGGCCCCACTGATTGTATTATGGGTGTCTAATGCAATATGCCCTCATGAGGACCATCCATCAGTGCAGAGCCCCTCCCCAAGTCCCTGCCACCCCAGTCTCATTAGTCCGGTGGCCCATTCATCACTACCACTCACCTCCACAGAGACTGGCCTAGACAGATGAGGGGCCAAATCAGATTTATGGGGAGGAATCGTGGAAAAAATCAGCCCCATCCATCTCTCAGACACCGAGGAAGGAGCCCCGTGTCCCCACTCCCTCCAAGGCTCCTTAGGGAAGCGGGTGCTAATGGAGAAGCCAGCCAGGTTGCTTTTGTTCTCCTGAAGGCCGATTCCTGAGCCCTTGTGTTGCCTAGCACAGCCCTGCAGCTGGCTCCACAAGGAGTTCATAATTTCTGGAGCAAAACCCCTGCCAGGACTCAGACACCATGCCCAGAGTCGGCCACAACCTCTGAGAATCCAGAGAATTCATTTAACGGGTCCCTGGGTTGGACCAAGTGCTGTGAGTGGAGGGTGGGGCAGTGTAGGCACCAAGCCCAGTTCAGGGATGGGAGCAGTGCTGGGGCAGCCTTCTCAGGGCAGGGGATCCACCCAGGCCTTGTGTCTGGAAGGAGGCCTGGCCCAGGGCTCGCTATAGCTCTGCCAGGCCAGACGGGGCAATTCTCCTGTGCATGGAAATGACTTTGAGAGGCTGGAGACTGGGGTAGGACGGGAAGGGGAAAACTGCCTTTCAGGTCCCAGGATTTGTGAAACCTGAAATGTGTATGATCTGGGGGACCCCCTTTAAGAAAATAATGCACAAAGAGAATTGCTAAGGTCCCTCCCAGGATTCTGTACACATGAGCGACCCCAAAGCATCAGCTTCCTCAGTGCCACCTCGAACCTGTCCCTGCTGTGAGCCTGCCACTGTGCCAAGTGTTGTATATGGATTATCTTGTTTTTAAATCTTCACAACTGCCAACTGCTCAGTAAGGTAAAACTTATTCTCCCCACTTTTATAAAAAATTAAGCCTCAGGGAGGTGCAGTGACTTGGCCAAGACATGCAGCTGGTGAACGGCAGAGCTGTGCTGGGCTGGGGGGCCTCTGGCCCAGACATCTCCTTTCCACATGACACTCAAACTGTGGACAGTGAGTCCCCTCTCTCTGCGGTCCCCCAAGAGGGATCCAACAGAGCCACAGGGACAGGAGGGTGGGAGGAATTCTCAGAACCTAGAGCCCTGAGGAACTGGTGGAGGGTATTCTGAGCTTGGGCTACCCCTGCACAGTAGTTCATCTTGTGTCCCCCAAACTGACCAAGTTCCCACCTGAGTGGGGTCCTAGCAGAGGGAGCGCAAGGGTTGAGAAGAGCTGGAAGGCCGTAGCTGGGGCCCAGGCCATGCAAGGCCCCCTTTAGGTTCACGCAGCCTTCTTCACCCACACCCCCGGCCTCAGCCCCAGCAGGCCTTCCTGACTCCACCCACACTGCAGGAGGACCCACCAGCCAGTTACTGCTCACTTGGGCACTCAGGGGCTGAAGATGGGGGTGTCCCCTGAACCAGCTCACAGAGGATGGGGAGGGGACCAAACATGTGTAGTGTAACAAGGAACGTGTGAATCTCCGTAAGCACGTGTGAGAGTGGTGGGAGCATTCATGTGTGTGCATCCACCCAGTAGAGGAAGTATCACACACTTTTCCTTGCTCATTTGGTCTCCATGTGACAGTTGGGCCAAGCATCTTCCCCAGAGTTGCCTCCCCTCAGAGGGCACACCCAGCCCTAGGCTGTGTGAGCTGCTGCTGTAATAACTAGCATGATCATGCACAGACCTTGCCTAAGCCCCTCCATCCTGCTTCCCTGCCTTACCCAGTCTTCTGCCCTTCACTCCTGCTTCCCTGCAGGCCCAGACCCTCTAGCCAACTCCATGCCCTGGCTTGGTCCCCTCTGTGGGCCCTCCAGCAGTGGGTCAGGACAGCGTGTGCAGAGGGATTCCGTCCTTCTCCATTCTTTGCCTGGTTTTCTCTCCATGCTTCCTCCAGCCCCCATTCCCACATCGGGTTTATCTGCAGACCTCACTGGATCCTCACACTGCCCACTCCCACAGAGCTCCCCATCCTGCCTGGTCCCTGAGCTCAGAGCAGAGGGCTGCAGAGTCAGGCTGTGTTCTGCAGGAACCCACAGTCTGATGGGGGGGGTGTGTTGTAGTGGGGGGCTCTATCAATTGAAGACATTGGTCTGAACAGGGTCTCTGTCTGGGGGCAGAGAATCCCGCACTCTCAAGAGGTGCCCCTAAAAGTGTTATGTCACTGTGTTGACGGGTGAAATGCCTCGGTGAGGTAGATGGTTTCATGCACAGTGATAAGGAGCCACAGTTCACTCCTGAAGAGGCTGCTGAATGAAGAACCCCACTATCGCTCACGGGTTAGGAAACTCCGTGTGTGTGTGTGTGTGTGTGTGTGTGTGTGCGCGCGCGCGCGCGCGCGCACGTATCCCTAGGTGGGGCCGGGTGAGACTGCTGACCCGAGTCCCTTGGTGACACTGAGATTCCAGATGCTGAGGGGAACAAATGAACAGCATAACCAGTCTGAGGGTAAGGAGAACATGCATTGAGCCAAAAAGGAGAAAGAAAGAAAAGAAAAAAAGAGATTCCTTTGTCCCAGAGTCCTTTTCCTCCACGTGTAAGTTAAGTATCCGTGTGCCTCACTCTGTCCCAGGCCCACCGCCCTTTCCGCGCAGGCTGCTTTCCCTCCGGGGCTCCCGTCGCATCTGAATGCAGAAGACGCTCAACCTTCTCTCCAGCCCAGATCTCTCCTGAGAGCGTCAGTGTTCTCTATGCACAGGTCACCAGATGGCTCCATGCAAATGTCTCTTCGTCGCCTGGAACCTCCCGAGACCAAACCCAACTCATCATCTTGTCCCCCGAGCCTCACCCCTCTGAATCCCCGAGCTCAGCAGGCAATGCCACCATGCACCCAGAAACCCAACCTGACATCCTGACCCCTCCTCCATTCCGCCATAGCTCACCACTGCCAAATCTGTCCACGTTTTGGTTGGAACGCTAAAGACTTCTGAAATCTGTCCATTTTTCTTCACCCTTACTGCTGGCAGCTCGGTGCGATCCTGTGTGCACTGGAGATGGCGCAGACTCTGCTCCAGATTCTCAGGTGTCGGTTCCAGAGGAGATTCCACCTCACCCCCAAGGTGCAGCAGGGTTCACTTGGTACCCTGGTTCCCCAGGTTCTTCCTTTATAAAGGGAGCTAACAGTGTCTGCCCCCTGGGCTCGCTGTGAGAACTAAATGAAGCAATGCATGTGGAAGTGCTTTACAGAGAAGTACAGGGCACATGGGAAGTGCTTTGGAAGTGATGGCTATTGCTATTGTGTTGTCACCACTATTATCATCATCATCACCTGAGTTAACACCACTCTCCTGATAGCTCTGCCGCCTCAGCTTTCGTTGCCTTCCAACCCACTGGCCACATTGGAGAAGTGGCAGCCGCGCAGACAGGGAGACATGGTGCTCAGCGTCGTCAGCACAATTGTAGCCTAGTGGTCTCCAGAGCTCTTGTTCTTAGCTACTAAGCCACTCTGCCTACTTGCAAGTATGAAGAATGAATGGATGTGGAGTAGCAGGAAAGAATGAAACCAATGGGGGGGAAACTAAGAGTCAGAGGCACTCCAGATTTTCCATACAGAAGGGATTTCAGGGTGGCAATCTGCTTGTAGGGTGTGGGAGAATGGGGACTTGTACTGAAGCTTGATTTGAAAAAGAAGTGTGGAGTTTCGGAGTGGGGGCTGCCGGTGGACTGATGTGTTGGGGGGAAGGCCTTTCAAGAGCCTCTTGGTGCCTCCAGAGCGGTCAGGCCCAGCCGGCCGTAGGGGCCCGGCGAAGTCAGGCTCGCTCTGGAATAGGCCAGACCATCAGAACTGTCTGGGCCGGGAGGCATTTTGCTCCTGGGAATCGTTCCTCTTCTTTTTGGCCACCACATCAGCAGCTGGGAGGACACTAATGAAAGCTGCAGCACTGGGGACCCCGGTGAGCTTGGAGCTGGATGGAGTGGAGGTGGTGCAGGTGTGAGAAGAAGGGGGCGTGTTCAGGTGGGCAGCCACACAGCCCCACTGCTCTGCTTCACTTCGTTCTTCTGTGAGAGTCGGCAGGAGCTACGGCCTCATTCGAGAGGAAATGGTTCGGACTCAGGGGTGGGGACTCTGCCAGCTAGGTTCTCAGGTCAGCTCTGCTCTCTGAGCTCTCAGCTCTCCGGGCAAGGCTGCTAGCCCGTCGGCTGGCGTGCTACTGGGTGGCTTTTGAACAAAGCCGGCTGGAGATGAGAAGGCAGGGGAGGGGCGGACTTGTGTCAGGCACTGTCTCCATTTCTGTGGGCAAGGGGCTATTTTTCTTCCCAGGTTGTTCTTTTGCGTTTGAAGCTGATAACTTGGGTTGTTACCGGCCTCCCTTGGTCCCCAAAGAATTAAAACCTTTGGGACAAGCAGTCCAATGCCTTATATCCTCTGTTTCAGGCCCGAACTGCCTGACAGTGCACCCTTCTCCACCTAACTAACAGTCCTGGGAGCTCAGGGGCAGGACGGAACTTTGATTGGCAGGAAGAAGCCCAACCCATCCCTGCCCCAACCAAATCCCTAAGAAGAAGCTGGCTGCACAGGCCAAGACAGGGCGCTGCACCTCTGTGAGCCTCTCTCTGAGAAGGCTTCCAGCCTGGGGCCTGGGGAGGGGAGCCCTGGATGGAGGAGGCTGTGCTCCAGCTTGTCTGACTCAGCCCACGAGAGAATGAACAGTGTTCCTTTTAAACAATCAACAGTCTTGCAATTTCTGGGATCCGTGGGATTTTTGCAGCTAAGGTTGAGGGTGGGGGAGGCAGTTTCTAATACCAGGCAACATGAAGGCAAATTCACTTAGAGCCACCCAACCGCATCCCCCGCCTTTCATATCAGTGTTTTACCTTCGACAAAAGCTCTGGGTTCTCTGTCATGCCTTTCTTTTTTCTGCCTGGATCCCAATTGTCAAGCCTTCAAGAAAATGCACTTCAGTCTTTTGTCACTGAGTGTAATTTGATAAACTGAGCAGAAACACACTGCTCTCCCCATCCTTTCAAAAACTGTTACTGCCAGAGAAAGAGGACGAGGGAGAGCCCTGAGGTCTTTGAGCAGACGTTTAAGCGCGCGGGCACGCACACAGGCACGCACACTCGCACACTCACACACAGAGTCGCACACACATGCCAGGACACTGAGTTGCCTGGGATGGGAGGAGATCGAATCCCAGATTCTTGTGTGTGGGGCCCGGCCCTGGGGTCCCGGGGCGGATGCCCTCCCAGCTCCTAGCGACTCCCCTAGTTGCAGGCCTGGTTACAACCGCCCAGTGGGCGGTGCCAGGGCAGGTTCCAGGCTATAAAGGGCTCTTGGCTCCCAGGGCCTGAGGGAACGCCATCGCTGCAACAGTGTCCCTGCCAGCCACAGCTAGCTTGGGGCACTGCTGGTGTCCCAGTGCCACCGGGCAGGCCACTCTTTTCCAGGCAGTGCTGATCTGGACACAGCTGTCAGTTGCGTTCCTCGTACCTACCCTGTTGGCTCTATCGGCAAGTCCCTTTCTGGGTTGCTTTCGTCTGGGTTGGGTGTGGGGTGGGAGGAAAAGGACTGGGTATGGGGATTTAACTAGGAGGATGGGGGTGTTTCTATTTTTTTTTCCAAAAAAATTCCTGCTGGGGCAAGACTCTGAAGCTGAGATTTTTGAGATGAGGTAGGGGGTAAGGCTTGTTCCATATGCAGGCAAAGGAGAAAGAAGCAAAGTTCCTTCCGGAGGGCCGCCCCTTCCCAGGGCTACAGAGGGGTGGGTGAGGGGCTCTCCCCTAGCTGCTGGTCTCTGAGCTGGGCCTGCATCTGGCACTACCAGGTAGAGACACTTGGACAATGTCATTATCTGTAAAACAAAAGTAAAAATAATAAAAATAAAAATCTAAAGAGCCAGTGATGAGAGGATACCTCGGGGTGTGGTGGGAGCAAGTCACACTCAGGGACAAAGAAGAAGGAAACCTTGAAGAAATAAATAACTAGTGCCGGAATCCAGCTTTTCTTCACGGCATCCCAAACAGCAGGATGGTGTCTCCAAAGAGGTGGGTGGGCCAGGCGGGATTCTGGCTGGCAGTGACTGTGAAGGGGCCAGTGAGTGTTCTAACCAAGGGTCTCGGAGCCCCCAGAGCTGCGAGGAGGGAAAGCAGAGGAGAGTTTGGCCCCTGGGGGCTCTAGAAAGGTGGCATCCATGGCACTATGGTGATTTCCAAGCCAAATGGGTTAAGTCCCCACCCCCACCCAGCCTGGATGGCAGGGGTTTCCTTCCCTCTCAGAACTTCCAGTGCACAGTCAGGGAGCGTCCTCTAAACTGTCCTTGAGGATCAGGCACCGGCAGGGCGCTGCCGGCCAGAACAGTGCCCGCTCCGGAGGGAGGGCGTAATGAGAAAAGGTAGACACGCAGGCCTCAGGATGCATACCTGTGGCCACAGACAGGGATCCAGGACCGAAGGGACACTACTCCTCTGCTGGAATAAGAGTTTTGCCCCAGTCCTGCAGAGGGAGTGGAGGGACATGTCTGGGCATGAGCTGGGGGCCCAGGGGGGGCCCCTCCATTCCATAGCTGCTCGGAGGGAACCACATTGCTGCTTCCTATTGAGCTTAGGGAGTTTCAGGCAAGGGGTCCCACCACTGTCCTGAGAGGGTTAGAATGAAATGAGGACCAGCCTGCGAGGCTGAGGAGGAGCTGAGAGCTGATTGCCAAGGGCTGCTCGGTTCCAGCCAGACAGGACAGGGCTGAGCAGAGAAGAAACCCTAATGTGAAATTCTGAGCCTGTCTCTCAGGCTAGATACCACAGTCCCAGCGGGAGGTTGGGAAGACCCTGCGAACTCTCTGGAGACCCCTGAATCCCAGTCCTGCTTCCTGCCCACTGCCTCCTGGTCTCTGCTTTCCCTGCACTGGCCAGGAGAATCAAGGAGCCCCCCAACCCATAATCCTAGGCTTTTCCCCCTCTTTCCATTTGGCTCTGGTTGGAGGAAGCAGAGGCAGTTTTAGGGAAAAGACAGTATAAATTTTTTTTTAATTAAAAAAAAATCCGGGCCCAAACTATGCAAAACCGAGTGTAAAATGGACAACTCCCTCTGCTGTCCGCGTGAGTGGTCAGAAGCATGGACATTAAACAAAGGGGCAGCTGCCACACAGGACAGGACTCGTGTCTCCTGCGGCTTCGTGCTCGCTTGATGGGAGCAGGGCCAGGACGACACAGTGAGGGTGGGGAGGGCGGCCTCCGTTTTCTCACCAGCACAAAAAGTAGCATGCAGTGTAGTATCGAAGAGCAGCATTCTGGGGCCTGAAACAAGGGAAAAGGGATGCACTGGCTCCACGGGACTGCACACATGTAAGACACCTGGAAGGGGCAGCGTGTTCATTCCTTTGGGTGTAGAAAGTCTAGGGTGCTCCCGGAGAGCTTTGTGCTTCGGTGAGAAGCAGGATTTTAGGCAGATATGTCCCCGTGGATGAATGTTTTCTGAGCCCAGGGGGAGGGCCAGGGGCTGTGCTTTACCCACGGAATGCATATTCCTAGAGGGCTGGTGGTCTTGTCCCCCATATTCTCCCAGCTCCTTCTGCTAAACTCTGCAAAGTTATTCACCTAGAGCTGCCTTTCAACCAGCATCCCCACAGCTGATCTCCCAGTCTGTTCTGACTGATTTCAAGGTGCCTGGAGGGCTACAGGGACACAGGGGGCAAGCTGTGGGCCAAGGCTCCAGAGCACCACAGGCGAGTGCTAAAGCCCTGGGGTGTGCCCTGGGAAAGGGTTGTAGGCAGAGGGTGACCAGGAGCCCCTGGGACATTAGCGAGAGTCAGCCTGGGGTGGTGGTTGGGGCAGGCATGCTCACAGAAAAACAGGCAGAGCATTCTGAGGCCAGAGTGAGAAAAATGTTCTGTCTGAGAGCCACTCCTGCTCCCGGAGCCGCCTGTGGGCCAGCTGCACTCATCTGGCTGAAGGCAAAGTTGGGTGATGCTTAAT
This sequence comes from Tonatia bakeri, assembly GCA_004024845.1. Taxonomy (NCBI): domain Eukaryota; kingdom Metazoa; phylum Chordata; class Mammalia; order Chiroptera; family Phyllostomidae; genus Tonatia; species Tonatia bakeri. The sequence continues at coordinate 184,019 of PVIA01000966.1, forward strand.
GGGACTAGAGCTTAGTCTGGGGTCAGGGGTAGGGACAACCTGTGCCCAGGATGGGTCTAGGAGTAGGCGCAGGGGTCTAGTTTAGGTCAGGGTTATAGGTGAGACTAAGGACTAGATTAGGGCTCAGTCTGGTGCCAGAGTTGGAAGTTCATCAGAGGCAGATGAAAGAATGTCCTTGGATGGACTACAACTAGCGAAGGTGGGTGCTGACCCTTCCGTGTCCTAGCTCCCTCCGAAGGACCACCTGCCCCTCAGCCCAGCATGCATCCTCTCCATGGCACGGCTTTCCCCTCTCCTTCTTCCTGAGTACTTTTCAGGACTTGAGCAGGGAGATGGTTCCAATTAGGAAATCCAGCAACTATTGCTGTGGGGCTGTGCTGTCCCTGTGGACATTCCCCAGGACCGCACTTGGTGACTGGGCAATAATGACTCAGAATGACTTCCCCATGCTCCATGTCAACTCCCACTGCGCACCTGAACAGCAGAGGATGGAAGTGTGCCAAGCCGTTCCCTGAAGGGAGGGGAGGGGGAGAGGAAGACAGTGGGTTCGGGGCGACTTCTGGGGCTGTGCTCTCGCAGAGCAGACCGCTCTTGTGGACTGTGGAAGTCGGCGGTGAGAAGGCAGGTATCATTTGAATCCGTTGGCGACCATTCTTTTTTTGTTGTCGGTTTTGGCAATGATTCTCTAAGCATATGTGCCTTCCTATGTATGTGCGTGCTCAGTGTCTGCCTGTGCACCTATTTGCATCTCTGCAAGGCTGTGTGTCCATCGTTTCAGAGATGAATGTCCCCACAGGTGGGTCCCCCAGGGTCATCTTGCCCATTTCATTACCTCAGGGCCAGTGTCATGTCTGAGGGGGTGGGGGAGGTCAGGCTGGATTCTTAGGCCTTTTGGAAACAACGGGGCCTCCGCAGTCTCTCCCAGCCCCACTCTCAGCCAGCTCCATCTCTAGATGGGGGACGGGTGGCTTTGGCCTCAGCACTCCCGGTGCCCAGTCCAGAGTTTCGTGAAACTTTCCTGTTGTGAGAGTGTGCCCTATCTCTTTATTTCTGGGTTCACAGTGGTCCTTACAGGGACTTTGTGAATGTCTGGGCCCCAAGTTGCCTGGGGTGGAAGTCTGAGCCCTTCGGGAGCCTACAAACAGGCCCTCTAGGGGGGAATCTCCCACTAGGAACAGAGATTGAGCGAAGGGGGAGCAAGAATAGCTTCTCCCTGAATCTGTAGTACTATAACTGTCCACCAGGTGGGGTTCCAGGGCAGAGAGTGAGAGTCGAGATGACCCAGCGCTGGAAGCCAGACACCAACTTTAAAATCTGCGCCCGCCACATCAGCCTCGGAAGCGCTCGCACAGGGAGGGGCAGCTCAGACGCTCGCACCTCAGACGCTCACACTCGTTCCCTTCCACGGAACTCTAAAACAGAACTCCTATTGGGGACGGAAGAGGTGTTCAAAGGGGAGGCTAGTTCCGTTTACACACACTCCGTCTTTAGTTTACACACTGAAGATGGATAGCAAGTCATCCGCTCTGGGAGCGCAAATGTGACAGACAGAATCAAGGGGGCCAGGGAAACAGGACGCACGGGAGAAGGCGAGCCAGGCGCTCGCTAGACGCTGGTGGAATTAGCACGCACAGCTCCCTGTGTCCCAGACACTCTGGAAGAGAGGTCGATGACAGACGGATGCAAGGATGCACAGACACACACACAGCAGAGAGCACACAAACCCTCAGGCACAGCACACAGCTCCCCAGCGTCCGGCCGACTCCCGGACACGCACGCCCGCACACAGGTGCGTCTCCGGGCTGCACGCACACCTCACACAGGCACGCGCGCGGGGCCCTCTGAGGCCAGTGAGGAGAAGGTGGCCTGTGCTCACCGAGCATGTTTATTTACTCGTTTCTATCAATGAACGTTTGTACCCGACTCCTCCCGCCTCCGGAGGCCGAGGCCACCGCATTTGTCCCCGGCGCGGGACACTCACCGGGACAACCAACGGGGTTCCTCCGACGCTGCGGGGGGCGGAGGGGGCTACAAAGTTAGGGGGTCTTGAGGTGTCCTAGAGGAGGGGCTGCAGCGTCCCCAGCCCAGGACGCGGAGGGGGAGAGGGGAACCTCGGGGTCTTGTAGGGTAAGAGCAAGACGCGGGAGGGCGGAGTAGAGGGAGACCTTGCTCTCTGAGGTTTGGGGGCGTACGTTCGGAGCCGGGGTGGAGGGTCTGGGAGTGGCAAATGGGAGGGCGAAGGGGTCCTTGGAGGAAGGAGCCGGCGTGGTTCCGCAGGACAGGAGCTCGGAACCCTGAGACCGGTTCAGGGGGCTCTGGCACCCTTCATTCGAGGGGTGGTCGGGCCGAGTCCTCGGCTGCTGGGGAGACGGCCCACGCGGGACTGCCCGGGGCGGGAGGAGGGGGCCGCAGACCCGGGAGGGAGGAAAAGGGGGAGGGAAGCAGCCCGGCAGCCAGGCGGGCACAGTGTGAGTGCGCACCGTGTGCGCGTGTGTGTGTCATCTCGCCCGTCTGTAGGTGCCGGGATCAGCGAGACGCCGGCGAGAAGGAAGAGGAGGCGAGAGGTGAACTGAGTTTGATCCTGCGGCGGCTACAAGTGGGTCCCGGGCGGGCGGCGGGCGCGGGCGGCGGGCGGCCGGGGCGGGGCGGGCGGCGGCGGGCGCTCACACGCTCGGGCCGCCGGCCTCTCACCACGCCTCCGGCTTTGTGAGCGCGCCGTGGAGGGGGGGTGGCTGGCGGAGCGCCCGCGGCGCAGCCTCCCGCCTCTATATAAACACACGCATCGCCTGGCTTTGGACTCAAATTCACATTGAGAGAAGCTTTTAAAACCACCAGCCCTGAAATCCTGCCTCTTGCTTTTCCCCCTCTTTCATTCCTTTTGCCTTCCTTTTCTTTTCCCCCCTTTCTTCCCCCAGCAGCAACTCCAGAGCCGAGAGCCTGCGTCCCGGGACCGACTGCCTTTTCTTAATTGATACAATAGCCCAGCTCGGGTTTTCACCTCCTCCCCCAACCCCACCCCGCCTCACCCCTCCCGCCCGCCGCCGCCGCCGCCGCCGCCCCAGCGCTCGCCCGGGGCTCTGTCGCCGGCTGCGTCCCGTCCCGGCCGCGGTCCGCCGGCTCCGCGCTCGCGCTCCGGCAGCCGCGCCGCCTCGTCCGCTGGGCCCGCTGCGGGGGTGCAGCGGCTGCTCTGGGGCTCAGGCGCGCCGCGCCGGGCAGCCCGGGGACACTGGGCTCGGGCCTCTCCGCTCGCCTCGGCTGGGGAGTCTTCCCCGGCGGCCCCCCAAGTTTCTGGGTTCGTTGGAATTTTTGGATTCAGGGTACTTCCCCCCTTTTTTCCACCTAGGAATTTGAGGGGGAAACTTTTGACCAGTCGATCGCACTTTCTTTCCGCTACCACTCTTTCCCCCTTCTTCTTCTTCTTTTTTTTTTTTTCCTGAGCAGGGGAAGGGGCTTATAAGAGAGGCTCCTGCTGGACAAAGTTTTCCAAAGTTTTCCGAGTGTGATGGTTGCGGGGAGAGCTAGTCCACCAGCTTGACTCACGGCTTCACCTCACCGCCCCTCGAGCAGCCCCTAAGTCCGCTATAAGGGAACAAACAAACAAACAAACAAACAAAGTTACACTCCGAGTCGCCTCGTGTCTCCTCTCTCTCTTCTAGGCATTTTTTTTCCTCCCGCTCTCCGCTCCCCTCGAAGCCTCCACTCCCCTTCCCTCGGCCCCCTTCCTTCTTTTCTGTTTCGGCTGGAGGTGCCAGGACCCCCGGCCACAGTCTCCCCTCCCCCGCCGCTCGCGTCCCTTGTCGTCCGGCCCTCCCCTCCCCCGACGCGGCCCGCACAGCCAATCCCCCGAGCGGCCGCCAACATGCTCTTTGAGGGCTTGGAGCTGGTGTCGGCGCTGGCCACCCTCGCCGCGTGCCTGGTGTCGGTGACGCTGCTGCTGGCCGTGTCGCAGCAGCTGTGGCAGCTGCGCTGGGCTGCCACTCGCGACAAGAGCTGCAAGCTGCCCATCCCCAAGGGCTCCATGGGCTTCCCGCTCATCGGAGAGACCGGCCACTGGCTGCTACAGGTAAGGGCGCACTCGCTCCGCTGCTCTCCGGGGTCCGCTAGCGGCGAGCGCGGGGCAGATGATGCCGCGGGCCGGCCAGGGGGCGCCGGGAGCCTGAAGGAATTGGTCCCCGCCCCGCCCCTTCCCTCCTATCTCCCTGCGCCTCCCCGGCTTCCCCTGTCCGCCTGCGGCGTGGTTCGGAACCCACTGGCGCACGGCGCGCGAGTCCAGGGACTGATCAGAGAGGTCCAAGGACCTCAGAGGGCCCCCGAGACGGACTCTGCGTCTCAGGCTGCTCGGCAAGGGTGCGTGGAGCGCCCGTCCCTTTGCCCTACGGGCCCCAGTCGCCTTCGGCTTCCTGGGCTGTGGCGGTGTCGTTGGGACCCGAAAATTGAGTCGGGAAGAGGAGGAGGGGGCCCATGGCAGCCCAAAACTGCCTGGTTAAGACCCGGGCTGTGTTCCCGCCGCATCGTCGGTGCGCCAGGTACAACTACCCTGGGCCACGGTCCGAGAAAGTGTGTGTGTTTTGTGGTGGGAGAGGAAGGAGGTGACCCAAGGAAAATGTCAAGACCGAGCCCCGAGGGTTCTCTGCTTTCGGGGAAAAGGGTCTATTTACTTATTGGGTGAGGACAGTGTAGCAGGGGAGAGAAGCTAGGGAGAGGCGTGTGTGGGTTCCATAGAGCGCGTGTGTGTTTGTTGTTGGACGCCGAACGACCCAACGCTGCTGGTGAGAATGGGGGTGGGCCTGGTGGAGACCGGACCCAGGTAGGTAATAGGGAAATTAACCTGGAATTAAACACGTCAAGTGCTAGACAATCGCAATTGCAATTTAACACACATCAGGTTTTTTCTTGGGCGGGGGGCGGCGGAGGAGGGCACCTTCGAGTTTACCACGAGAGGTGTGTTGTGTGCGCGTGTTCACGAGTGTTTGTCGGCGGATGCTGAGGAGGGTAAGGAGGACGGTGGACGTCCTGAAACGGACGACCCCGGCAGGGAGAGGTGAGGCGGGAGGTGAACGCAGAGACCTGTGGATTTAGAAGTGCGAAAGCTTGGCTTGAAATTAACAGACGCGTGCAATCCACTCGCATACACTTACACCCCGCTGGGCGCCAAGTGTCATCGGATCCGAAACGGAGAAGGGGACGCGAGGTTCCTCTGCCCTGCGGTCATCTCAAGTCCCGGAATCAGCCCATTTCTTTGGGGGAGGGGTTCTTCGTGCGACTGTGTAGGGTTCACTTTAACCAATGGGACTACCCCTCCCCCCTGGAAAGAAATCCCCAGATCCTATCCGCTACCACCACACTTAAAGGGTTAACTGCAGCGGTGGTCTAGGCTTTTGGCTGAGAATTTAGGAAATAAAATAACTCACATGGGCACCGACTCCTGCCTCGTTAGAGCCAATCTGCGGAATCCGCGGTCTGTCACCGCTCCCCTCCCCCGTTTCCTGACCTTTCTCTGCCCCCCCCCCCCCTCAGTGTCCCCCTGACCTTTTCTCCGAATCCCACAAGGGCCCTTGGGGCTCAGCGTCCGACCAGCGCAGGAGATGAGGAGGAAGAAGCAGGCCTACGCCTCTCCATCCATTTGTCCTTGGGGCCCTAGACTCTGAGGTGGGAGGGAAATGGGGGTGAGAGGGATGCGTGTGGAAGGGCGCTGAAGGGGTTAATGGTAGCCTTCTGAATCCAGCTTTATTTTTTCGGAGTCATTTATCAGATTTTACGGGGGACCTCCAAGGGCTCTCCGTTTCCACCGTGCGCCATCTAAACAGAGCCCAGGGCTAAAAATACAACATTTTTGTATAAATTGGACTCGCGGCCCGAGCGGCCGCCCCTATGAAAGTCCTCTTTGTGAAGACCGTGGAAACGGCGGACAAATAACTCTTTATTAATGCCACAAAAAACGCACTTTAATTATAGTTAGGCAGATCAGAGGCGGGGAGGGGGGCAGGAGAGAGGCGGCGGCGACCTCGGAAAATTCACAGCCCAACTTTGTGTCGAAAGAAAAGAAAAACAGAGGAAAAGAAGGAGAGGAGAGATGGAGAGTCAGACTGAGCGAGCGAGACGGGTATTGCAGACAGAGGGAGGGAACCCCGCTCCTTAGCCCCCCCCCCCCGCCCCGTTTGTCGCACCTCCACCCTCTCTTAGATTTCTCTTAAAGGGGTAGACGCCGTCTAGATCGGCAGTAGGGTGGGGGTTGTTCTCCCCGACCCGCCAACCTGGGAGTGGGGCGGTGTCCCCGCGGCCCAGCCCCCCTCCTGGAGGCGCTGGCGCTCCAGGCTCGCTCCCTGTCGCGCGCCGGGCCGGAGGCGCATGTGGAAAAGTGATTAGTACTCCGGGTTCTGCAGAGTCACTTTTCGGCAGTGCCTGGGTGTGTGCACATTTAGCTGGAGAATACTTTTCCGCGGAAGAAAAGAAAATGAGGAGCGGGACTAACCCGAGAACAAGGGAAGACGAGTTGTCCCTTCGGGGTGCAGGATCCGGGAGGTCTGAAGCCCGCATTCTCACTATTGTTGGCGTGCAGGCCAGACAGCCGCACAGGTGGCGCCTCTCCCCCTTCACACCCAGTGCTGCCTTGGCAGGATAAGGGTTAATATGGGGTGGGGTAGCAAGCGCCTACGTCAAAGGTGAGCGGGACGCCCCTGCCCCCGCCTCTCGGAGGTCCCCTCGGTTTCCGGTACCTCGGAGGGGCCGGCCCAGCTAGCTCCTCCGAGCGCCGGGCCCGGGCCGGGGCCTAGCTCTCTCGGGCTAGAGCCGCCGCTGCGGCTGCCGGGGATCCAATTACCTGCGACGGCCGCTCAACCCAGCCCGGCCCCTCCCCGCCCCGCGGGAAGCTCCTTCCTTCGCGCTCCGTTCCAAACTTAAGGGCAGCGACGAAAGTACTTCTCAGTTATTTCCAGGGCAAATTGCATTAGGAAAATCTCGGCTTACAGATCGTGACTGATTAGACCCCGCAGAGCCCGCAGAGAGCCACCAGGTTCCTTCGAGGTCCACATTCGAGAACCGAGGAGACCCTCGCCCCCATTTGTAGTTACTGCCTATGGGCACGGATCACGCACCGCTATAAATACTCTTTGGCCTGCGGCCACCCTGAGGGGTCTTGCCAGCCGGTGGCCAGGAGCCTGGAAATATTTATTCCGAAAGGCTCTGGAGCTCGAGGCGGAGGAGTTGGGGGTGGTAGGTAGGGTGGCGTAAGCTCTAGCTTCGGCTCCTGCCGACCTGGATACCTTTTCCCTCCCGCAAGTTGTTACTTAAAAACAGCCTCTCGCGAGGTGCCCCCGGGCCTCCCGCCTCCTTGCATTAATTATCCTCTGGGCCCTACTTCTCGGTTCTTGTGCTTGCTATGAAAAATAAAACCTCCGTGCGTGTTTGTGTGTGGAGTGGGGGCTGGGGACTGGTGCCCCGGGTGCTGTCTTCCACCCCTCCCCCGCGGGCCCTCGAGGCCCGGCCTCCGGAAAGTCTCATCCGGAGATGTGTGCCCTGAGAGAGGTCTCCTGTGTGGCTCCCGCAGGGTTCTGGCTTCCAGTCGTCACGGAGAGAGAAGTACGGCAACGTGTTCAAGACGCACTTGCTGGGGCGGCCGCTGATCCGCGTGACAGGCGCGGAGAATGTCCGCAAGATCCTCATGGGTGAGCACCACCTCGTGAGCACCGAATGGCCCCGCAGCACGCGCATGCTGCTGGGCCCGAACACAGTGGCCAACTCCATCGGCGACATCCACCGCAACAAGCGCAAGGTAAGAGCTCTGGACCAAGAGCCTAGTAACCGTGCTCTGACCCTCTACTTCCGTGCACCCCCTTGGGGTAAAGAGTTCTTGGAGCCCTGGGGCCGTCTCCCCTCGAATCTCTTCTCCCACTTGCACATCGTCCCGAAGGTTTCCTGCCTAGACGGCTGCGATCCCGGATCACGGGCCCGCACAGGCCTCCTCCGAGTCGGCCCTCATGCTGGCCCACTGCTGGTCCAACGGGTGACTGTTTGAGGAGTGGCTTGGACAGAGCATGGACAGGAGGGTACTTGAGGCCTCTAACGCCTGTCCTCACCGTGCACCCCAAAACTGGAAAAAGAAGGGGGCGGACGATGGCCAGCGCTTCCCTTTTTGCCATGTTCCCCGCCCCGCCCCCGCCCCCTCCCGGGAATTCCGACGGATCAGTCTAAAATCAAACCCGGCCTTCCTGCCACAGGTTGCTTTAATGGAGACGCGGGCAGGCGTGGGGGCCCGGGGGCACCTTGTGGGCAGCGGTTCCAAGGCCCTGTCTGAGAGGGGCGAAGTGAAATTTGGACCACTACGCGTACGGGTCTGGAGGTGGGGGAAGGGCGAGGGGTGGGACAGCAGCCGTGGCGCGGCAGGGGATCAAAGTGCACCTACCCACTCCCATAAAGAGGAAGAGAAAGTGGGTGTTTATCCTGTGGATTTCCCGAGCGCCTGGAAGAGGCGAGAATGAGGAGAGCCAGCGCGCACGAATCCAGCCTCCCCGCCCCCTCCCAGGGCTGAGCCTCCGCGGCTGCAGCCGCTGAGTCTCAGAGCGCGGGCGGCACGTGCTGTTTGAACTGCAGTAACCCGAAAGCTGAGCCGCGGGCAGGCGGGCGGGGAGCGGGCCTGTGGGCTTAAAGCGTCCAAAAAGGGGTGGAGGGGAGACTGCACGACCTTTCCTCGTTCCATTTTTTTCACTGGGTCAGAGGACTCGCCCAAGTTTGAAACCTGAAGAAAACTGAGAGGCAGCCTCGGATATCTAGGAAAAGTGGCAAAGCCCAGGAGAGGGGAGAGGGCTACTGTGGGCAGCCCCCTTCTGCCAGAAGCCTGCGCTTGAGGTGGTCTCTGGGAACACAGGAATCCATTTTACAGTATTTGATGCCTGTGAAGAGTAGTTCTCCGTAGCAGACAAAAGGAAGAAAAACCGCATGGAGTGCACTGGTCTGCACAAACGCGCGACGCCCCTCCTCCCAATAAAACCTGTATTCAGGGACTGGAAAGGGGGTCCTAAAATCGTCTCCCTGATCTGTGTCACTGGAGCAGGAAGCAGCTAACAAGGCCTGGGGGCAGATGCGGGGTTATTGGGGAAGTGGCTGGAAGGGGGCTTGTAGACTCAGGAGTGGGGGCTTTTTAAATATCCTGGACACTTTTTTTTTCTCAGTCTTTGTGACTCCACCGAAAGCTCATATCAAAGAATGAAGAGAAAGCTTGAGATTTAGAAACCCAGCTCCAAAGAATGTGATTGCTTCTCATTTTATCTTTATAGAGGCTTTGACAAGAAAGTAATCATTTTCCCCTTCTCACAGAAGGGAACATTGAGACTCAGAGAGGTCGAGAGACTCCAGATCAGGAGACAAAGCAAAGGCAGGTGGAGGCGGCAACATTCCTCCATGGGAGGGAATCTTTCTGGGCCACCAGGCAGAGCAATGCTCAGTCCTGCCGACCCCAGGGCTGCCAGAAGTCAGAGGGTAGGGGTAAGAGCAGTTGCTGGAAGGAAGAAGGCTTCCTTCTAATCGGTTTTCCATGAACTTAAGTTTACTGAACTGAATTGAAGTCCTTGGGTTAGGGACAAACATAAGAGCAGGACATTTGGTCCTGGCCCTCAGGAGGGTGCTCAGGGGCATATGCTGGTCCTAGAGAGAATGGCCAACCTGCCAGACCCAACGTGGCCAGGGTGGGGCTGCCCGGTGCCACGCACACTGCCTAACCCAGCCCGTGCTGCAGTTGGGCCTGGTTAGGGTGCATTCACAGGACACGAGGCCCAGGTGTGCTGGGGCCCAGCTGGCAGGGGAACTAGGAGTGTCACTGTTTCCATCGGGGCTGGTGACCCACCCATTCTCTGGGAGGCCTGACCATATGTCCCGGAAAGGGCCTTCTCGAAGCCATCTCTACATCCAGGTATTTGCCCGGGCTCCCGTGGTTGTCTAGGGACAAGAGGAGGGGGTTGCCAGGGAGAAAGTTTAGAAAGTCTTGCCCAGTCTAAAAGAGTCCTCTTCAGAAGCCAGGCTTATGTCTCCATAGCTACCACCAAACCCTGTCCCACTTCCTTTGTTACCCCTCCCCCACCGGGTGACTCTGGTTGTTGGAGAAGGACCCTCACCCTTTTCTTGTAATGTGCAGAGAGGCTGGAGTATTGTCCTAGAAGGCTGTGTGGGATCTCGTAAGGGTGATCGAGGGGAGGATTGTCAGACACGGAGAAGAAGCTGGGGATACTTCTTGAGGCCTCCGTGCCTGCCCCACATACCAGGATCAGACACTTCCTCCTTCCCTTGAGAGATTGGGTTGGGCCTCTTTGCACCAAGAGGCCAGATGCTTCGAGGCACCTCAGACAGTGGCCTGGGACTCCTGGACTGGGGAGACCCAGGAGTGGTCCTCCTGCCCTAGACCCCTGGCTACAAGGACTTCTGTGCCCAAGGCTGAGGTGGAGCAAGAGCTCCCCAGGCTTTGGAGGCAGGGATTGAGACCCACCAACTACTGCTCCCTGACCTGGCCTTTGGGCCCCATCCTGGGTGGGGGTGGAGTGTAGGCTCAGGATCACTGCTCTCCCCTCAGAAACCCTGTGCATCCTGGGGTTTATGTTGGGATGTAGAGGCTTCAGCAGGCAGGCAGAGCCAGGAGGCCCATGGTTGCAGGATCCTGGGGAGGCCAGCCAGGGTTATCTCTAGGTGGCCTTTGGACTGGTGCACAGCCTCTGATTTCAGTCGTGTCCACCAGGCTCAGCTCCGGCAGAAGTTCCCACCTGCACTGGATGGGAAGGCTGGTGGCGTGGCCAGGCAGCCCTGTTCCTGGGAGGGCCCCTGGCGTAGACCTTTGTTCCCCCAGCTGAAGTCCTTCACCCAAAAGTTACTGTAGCACCAGCTGGTGGGCCCAGGGCCACTGAGGGGGCAGGTGGCAGGAAAGGATGTCTCTGAAGGTCAGTGGGGGAGGGATCCCACAGCCAGCTACCAGGGCGCCTGGGATGGGTGCCTCCCTCTGTGTGCCCTTATGCCAAACAGTGGGAGGGTGGGTTGGGTGTGAGGGGAACCACCCTCCCTTTTCCCTTCTTTCTGTGTCCTTCTCCCAGGGTGGGGAGGGGTCTGAGCCCGTGATGCTGATGTGTTTGCTCACTCTCCCAGCCTTGAGAGACAGTTGTGGCCTTGGTGGTGGTGGTGGTGGGGGAACAGTGATTGGCTGGCATCTACCTTGGCCCGGAGCCCCTTTTGGCACTGATGTATCCATTCCAGGTTCCCCAGGCAGAAAAGCAGGGCTTGGGGATGTGTCTCCTGGGGCTGAGAAATGCTGAAAGCAAAACAATGAGCCAGGATAGCTGGCCTTGCCCTTAGAATAAACTTGGGACAGACAACAGGGTCCCCCTCAGGGCTCAGAGCCCCCTGGGTGGGTAGAGGGCCACTTAACTGGGCCAGGAGCAATGGAGGCAGGGGATTCAGGGATCCAGTGGGTGTGGCCAGTCATGCCTGGGACTGTGGCCTTAGGAGGCCCTCCCCCTTTGGTCCTCAGCTTTCTGAGGGGGTTTTACTATGGCTGGGAGAGGAATGAATGGGCAAAGTTTTTCAGATTCCATGGCTCTGCCAAGTACTGTCCTTCTCGTCTACACGGGTGCTTTTGTTGTGTGTTGAAGAGTTAGGGGAGATGATTAGAGCCGCAGGCAAATGGGTGACAGGTCCTGTGTTTCTACAGATGGTGGTATGGGAACCCAGAGAGGCTCGCACTGGCTGGGAGGTCTGAGCCAGCCCCTCCCAACCAGGGACGCAAAGTAGAGACTGGCTCAGGAGGCAGCCAGGGTGAAGCCGAGGCCCACTGGAAATGCCAGACAGCTGGGAAGATGACGTCTCTCTTGTCCTCCCTCTTACTTGAGTATAAAGTACACACCTTGGCGTCACCTCTGTGCTGTGCGGACAGCTGCCTCGGTGGCTGCCTGCCCTCTGTTATTCTTTCCACTCCGCAGGCCACGGCTCCGGTGGCTTGGCGGGGTGGCCTGCCCAGGCCCCCACCCTCCTGGGCAGCTGCTTCCATTCCTCCCAGTCTGAGTCACTGGCCCAGGGAGTGGGTTCCCTCTCTGGCTCTTTCGGCTCCTGAGGCTGCCCAATCATTTCATCTGTCTGTCCACCCATAGTGGCCAGCAGAAAAGGGGGAGGCTGTCTGGCTGTGCAGATCAGCGTGCAGGAGGGTGGGTGCTCAGTGAATGACTCCCCAGCCAGGGCTGCTGGGTGAGCAGCAGGAGGTGTGGGAGGGGGAGGGAGAAGGATTTGTAAAAACAATTATAGGGAACTTGAGCCTTGACAAGCTTCTTGGTGGTACCCTCTCCCTCCCCTTCCCTCCTCATTGTGGAATCATCTCCCATTCAGGGGAGAGAGATTTAGGCTCCTGAGCCAGTAGTGTCTGTTGGTGAAACCAACACAGGTAGGGGAGGCTTTCCTAGCGCATCCTAAAGGCAGGAGGAGCCCAAGCTGTCCAGGCCCGTGCCTGTGAGTCCTCTGCTCTCATTTCCCCCAGCACTAACCCTGCTGGAAAGTCCATACCTGCTGCTCCCTCTGCGGGGCTTTTCCTGGGCCAGGGCTGGTTCCCGATGACCTTTGTCCAGCATTCTTGTCTCACTTTTGGGAATTCCAAGGGACGCCCCAGTGGGGAACAAAAACAGCCCTGGCTGCTGTTACTATTGTGGTCAGGGAAGGCGGCTCCCGGGGACAGGAATCTTCCCCCACTTCACACTGAGTGGCTCCACAGGGCGCCTTCCCACGTGCCCGAGTCCTGACCCCACCCGCCCCATCGCAGCCTCCCTCTGCCCTGGCCAGCACCTCCACCTCCTCCTGGCCTGTGTGGTGGGCGGTGGTTTCTAGGCTGCCCCTACTTCGGGAAGTGCCCAAGCTGTTAACCCTGGGCAGGCGCCCAAGGATGAGGGCCTGGAGCTTTCCCGGCGCCTGGGAGGCCCCAGTGCTTAGGCTCTCTCCTGGGCAGAGGCAGGGCATGGGCTTGGTGACTTCTGAGCAAAGCACCTTGGTCCTGGAGTGCCCCAAACCTGCCTTTGCTTCTCATTTGGGTAATTTTCTTCTTCAGGGGGGCTCTGAGGAGAATCATGGGACATCCAGCTACAAAGAGACTCCAGAGAACATCCAGTTAGATTTCCTGAGGGGTCGAGATAAGAGCCTTGCTCCTGGCTGCAATTTTCTTTTGAGAAGCCCAAGCTCTGGGGGACCTGCAGGAACAAGGTGTCGGTGGGCTTCCTGGGGACATCTCAGCTCCTGACTTTGCTCAGGGTCCCTTCCCATCTAGAGGTGAGGTGTGGACCACCTGCCCTTGGAGTCCCTCTGCTCAGTCCCGCTCAGTCCCAGGGCTCCGTGCATCCTCCCTGCCCTCCTGGCCCTTGGCCTGAGGGCTTTAGAAGGAGCTATTCAGGTGGCCATCACTAGAGGGCGCAGGGAATGTAACCTTTGGGTCCGGAGGGCAGGGAAGGGATTGTCAGTGGGTCCAGTCTGGCCACTCCTGGGATTGCACTGGGGGCCCTGAGAGCTCCCCTTTTGGTCACCCCAAGATGGCCTCTCCTGGGCCACCGTAGCCCATGTAGGGTGTGTGAGTGGGGGCCTGCCACGCACTTACCAGGCAGCTTGTGCAGGGCCGGATTCTGGGCTTCTTTTTGGGGATAGCATCTACTTAGGGACATAGGGACACCGGTGTTTGTGTGCTGTGTACACTGAAAGGAGAAAGAGGTGGCCTAGCTCAGCCTCACCCTTTTATAGATGAGGAAACTGAGGCTGGGGGTGACTTGGCCCCTGGGGCTGAAACTCCCGTCTCTGAGCTCCCAATTGCCTTTGCCCACCACCCCACTGCATCTTAGAGCCCAGCGGGCTTGGACTTCGGGCGGTTCTGGTCAGTGTGGCCTCGACCCCATTGCCCCCTCTACATGCCTACCTGTGGGCCCAGGTCTCCCTTGCTCTGGGGGCCTTGGCCAGCCCCTCCTTCCATGGCAGTATCCTTCAGTCTGCCCTGGGCTGGCTGACTCTGGTCCAGGTGTGGCCTTCCTGTCCCAGTTTGTCCCCACCTCCAGCTTCTGCCCCCTCCCCCAAGGCCTTGGTAGCCACTGTTATCTTTCTGCTTCCCTGATGATAAGCTTGCTGGGCTCCCACGCACTGTTCTCTGCTTGCTCTATGGGCCCGTTATTGCTCTGTCAGGCCCCTCAGTTGGCCGGTGTTGGGCTCTGGGGACAGGGCTCCCACTCCTACCTCGTAAGAGTTTTTGACCAAGAGCTAAAACTGGAATCCTAAGGACACCAGGGTGGAGGGCTGAGACAGAACGCTGCCTTTATCCATCACCCTGTGGAGGGAGGTGGCAGCTGAAATCCCCCTGGAAATTCCCTGGACCCTGAACTGAGCAAGGTGTGAGTGACCGGCCCAGGCCTAAGCTGCCCTAGGCCACCTCCCATCATCCTTCTTCCTTTCGGCGGTCCCTGAGTAGCGGGAGCAGCCCCAAACAGTGTGGCTTCTTTGCCCCTCACTGGCGGCCTCCCTCCCTCCCTCCCTCCCCCTGCCCACCGGGAATTTCGGAATGAAAGTGCTATTGTGAATGCCTGGCTGGGCCACTGAAGGGCCAGCACTGTTATTTCTGCAAACCAGCCCTCCCATTAGCCATGCAGGGCCGAGGCCAGGAAAATGTTACCTTTTCCTCCTCGAGCTGACTGCAGGGGAAATTCTCACATTTACAGTTTGTGCGGTGGTTGTGTTTGGGGGGCAGGAGGGGAGGGCGGGCGCGTGTGTGTGGTTTGCATGGAGCAGGGTGGAGGGGCTGGAGGCATATTCATCTCCTTCCCCTGTGCTATCCCTCACCCTCCCTTCCCCATGACCTTCCCCACGTGCTGGGGGGAGGGCACCCACCTTCTGCTCCAGACTCTGGAGGTGGAAGCGACTGGAGGTTGTTGGTTACAAGTGAGACCCACAGGCCATCAGTAAATAAACTAACATCCTCCCCTCTCCTACACGCCAGGGCAGCAGCACGGAGTGCAGTGGTGTGCTGGGGCACCTGGGAGAGAGGGGCAGGCGGGGTCGCTGCGGGGTCAGGAGGACTGAGAGAGGGAAGTGGGCAACAGGGACTCCCTGGCTACTTGAAATGAACCAGGAAGACACAAGGAATTAAAAGGGCTTCTGTTTACCTTCGTGATCTTTGCAGATGCAAAGCCTTGTCCCCTTCCTCCTGCCTCCAGACCTGGCCACACTGAAGACATCCTGATGGCACAGCTGTTAACAAACTCCTTGAGATCTTCACCTAGTAGATGGTTCCCAGGGAGCAAGAGCACATTTGGGTCTCAGGAAGTCCTACTTACAGTCTAGCCTCAGATACTCTCATTCTCCCATCAGTGGAGTAGAAGAGCCACCTACTGCTTTCTTTCTTGTCCATGTCCAGTCTGCTCACCTTCATTCCGTTCCTCCTGGGCACTCCTCCCTCGGCCTGGGAATGCAGGGATGGGCCACTGCAGTGGAGGGCTGCCTCCCCCCAGCCCTGCCCAACCCTCCCTGTGTTGTCCCCATAGCTGGTAAGGACAGCCACATCACCCACAGACCTGTTGGCAGCTGGACTGCCCAGTCCATAGGGCTTTGCTAGTGTTTGGAGCACATGCTTTTCCGAGGGTCAAGACAGGAGAGGATAGCTCAGGTCACCCGGTGAGTTTCTGGGAGACAGGAGGGAGAGCTTTGCAGGTTGTGGACCTGGGGTCCTCCCTAATTGCAGTCGTGGGACCTGCGCTTCAGCCAGGTCCCTAGGAGCCTTGAGGGCAGCCCGAGCCCATCTGATCAGCTTGCCCACCTCTCTGCCCTCCAGATATTCTCTAAGATCTTCAGCCACGAGGCTCTGGAGAGCTACCTGCCCAAGATCCAGCTGGTGATCCAGGACACACTGCGTGCCTGGAGCAGCCGCCCCGAGGCCATCAATGTGTATCAGGAGGCACAGAAACTCACCTTCCGCATGGCCATCCGCGTGCTTCTGGGCTTCAGCATCCCTGAAGAGGACCTCGGGCACCTCTTTGAGGTCTACCAGCAGTTTGTGGAGAATGTGTTCTCCCTGCCTGTCGACTTGCCCTTTAGTGGCTACCGGCGGGTGAGTGCCCAGGGCCTGAGAGGAGAGGAGGTGGGCATTCATGGACCACCCTGAGGGAGGAGTGACCAGTCACACAGAGGGGAGCAGCAACGGGAGGATGGGGTGGAGGCTTCCCCCGGTGGTCTCTGGCTGAGGGGGGATATTCTCATAGGAATCCCCTACCCCACTCCACCTTGGGAGGAGGCCCTTGGTGGCCCTGCCCTTCTTCTCGGGTGACAGGATGGTCCCCTTCTCTCCCCAGGGCATTCAGGCCCGACAGACTCTGCAGAAGGGCCTGGAAAAGGCCATCCGGGAGAAATTGCAGTGCACGCAGGGCAAAGACTACTCAGATGCGCTGGACCTCCTCATTGAGAGCAGCAAGGAGCACGGGAAGGAGATGACCATGCAGGAGCTGAAGGTGGGGGCCTTCCTGGCGGGCCGCATGAGTGCCCGTGCTCCACACTAGGGCTACCCGGCGGGGGGATGGCGCCAGCCCCTTCTCCCTGGTTCAGGAAAAGGGATCCATTTAGTTTGTCCTGGTTTAGATTCTGCCCTCCACATACTTGCCAGGTGCCAGCAGGGACTGGCGGCCAACGTCCCACCCTCCATCTTTGCTTCCCCCTCTTGTAGCTGCAGTTTTTTGTTTTTTCCTGGTGAGCCAAGAAGGAGCCCAAATGATTGCCATTTCATGAGAAGTTTTGACTCACAGGTGGTGCCATGGCAAGTAAGGGACCCAGGTCCCTTCATTCCTTTCTGAGCTTGGCATCCTCATTTGTGAAATGCGGGGCTTGGAATGAGATGGCCTGCTGAGGCCTTTCCACGGGCACCCATGGCCCAGGTGTCTTGCTCTTCAGGGTATCCTGGAGGAGTCCCCTCAACTTTCTAGCTGCAGTCCCATCCCAGGTCCTCGTGGGTGTGGCCCCAGGCCCCACTGCCTCCCAAACCCCACTGTCCTCCCGGGAATGAGAAGGTTGAGGTTTTAACCTGAACCCCCACCCTACTCACCTGCATAGTGCCTGGCTTCTTGGGATTTTTCCTTTTTTTCTGTGAGCTCCCTGCACTGATGAGGCTGCTGGGGCTCACTGCTCCTGAATCCAGCAGTGAGTGAGAAGTGGCCCAGGCCCAGGGAACTTGCAGGCTGGCTGTGGCAGCTATATCTGCTCTTGGCTGTAGCAGCTGTATCTGCTGCCCAATCAGGGCACTAACCCTCTGACTTGTGTCCACTGTGACCCAAATGCCACAGTGACAAGAGGCTCAGGGGAAGCAGGCAGGACCCAGCTAGATGACCCTGGGGCCCTGGGGGACCCTGGCAGAGTGAGGTGGCCCCCAGGCTGGGCCTGCCACAGAGTCGATCTGTAATGGTGCTCTCCTCTGCACTGCAGGATGGGACTCTAGAGCTGATTTTTGCAGCCTATGCCACCACAGCCAGTGCCAGCACGTCACTCATCATGCAGCTGCTGAAGCACCCAGCTGTGCTGGAGAAGCTTCGGGAGGAGCTGCGGGCCCACGGCATCCTGCACAGTGGCGGCTGCCCCTGCGAAGGCACACTGCGTCTCAATACCCTCAGCGGCCTGCACTACCTGGACTGTGTCATCAAGGAGGTCATGCGCCTCTTCACGCCCATTTCCGGCGGCTACCGCACAGTGCTGCAGACCTTCGAGCTCGACGTGAGGCCGGGTCCTCGGGCGCGGCCTCCAGGGGCCCATGGGGGCACCAGCCTGAGTGTGGGGGCTGTGGGTGGGAAACACCAGAACCCCCCCAGGGCACCTCATCTGATAGGGAGACACCCCTTTTTTCAGGGAGCTTTCAGTCCAATGGTAAAGACCCAGTCCCAAATGCTGAGTAAGATGAAGCTAGCTCATGTGTCATATATTAAGTTACACATGGACACTCTGTAAAATAAGAGACTGGGCTAACATGTTGAGGGCTGCTGGCCAGGCCTGGGGGTCCATAGTAGGGTGTCTCTGGGAACATCTGGGTGGGGGGCTGGCAGGCAGGCAGTCCTGGGCCCTCTCGTGTCCTCCGGTCCTCACTACCCCCTTTCCCCTATTCCTATCTCCAGGGTTTCCAGATCCCCAAAGGATGGAGTGTCATGTACAGCATCCGGGATACTCATGACACAGCGCCTGTGTTCAAAGACGTGAACGTATTTGACCCTGACCGCTTCAGTCAGGCTCGGAGTGAAGACAAGGACGGCCGATTCCATTACCTCCCTTTCGGTGGCGGTGTCCGGACCTGCCTGGGCAAGCACCTGGCCAAGCTGTTCCTGAAGGTGCTGGCAGTGGAACTAGCCAGCACGAGCCGCTTTGAGCTGGCCACCCGGACCTTTCCCCGCATCACCTTGGTCCCTGTCCTGCACCCCGTGGATGGCCTCAGTGTCAAGTTCTTTGGCCTGGACTCCAACCAGAACAAGATCCTGCCAGAGACAGAGGCCATGCTGAGTGCCACAGTGTAACAGGGCCTGGCCCACAGCCCTGCCTCAGCCCGGCCAGGTCCTGGGGTGGGAGGCAATGAAGGGTAGAAACCTGTGTGCGGGAGGGGCTGGAGCCTGGGGAAGAAGAAGCAGCCCCATACCTTGCCCTCCCATTTTTCCTTTCCTGGCAAACCCTACCCAAAGCCAAAAGGGTCTCCGTTCTTCTGGGGCACTGACGGGGTCCTCCTGGCTCCTGCTTCTCCCAGTCTCTCTCCAGTCTCCACCAGCTTAGCTCCTGGGACAGGGCATGGCCGGGGGCTCTGCATGCCCATTACAGTGTTAAACGTCAGTCAGCTCACGCTGCAGCATTTGCTTATGATGTTCCCGATTGGCCTCTCCCCTCCCATTTCATTTGGACCCTTTTAGTTCTAATGAGGTCAAGTGGTTGACATGGGGGGCGGAAGGAAGAGTTGGCCCCTTCAGCACCCCTCCCCTTCCTGCCTCTGCTTGGACTGAGGCAAGTGCCCCTTCCAGTGTTGGCAGGATGGAGGAACAGTATCCTGGAGCGGGGACTGCGGCCAGCCTAGCGGGGTCCCATCCCCGTTGCCAGTTTGGACATTTGAAATTACCTATTGCTGCTACTTTTTCTTTCCTCTGGTGTTGGGACAAAGGAGTTCCAGGCCCTGTCCTCCCAGCATCCTCTCTGGTGGCCTGGGCGTTCACACAAGCACTGACGTCCCCACCTTCACTTCAGGTGGCCTGGGGCCCACCCTACTCCGCTGTTACACACACACCCAAGGCCCTTGGCCCCTATTTATTCACTGATGTAACTGCATCTTGGCGTTACTGGGGACTGGAATTGTACCTCCCCTGTCCCCTAGTCTCCATCCTAGCATCCTGGGACCAGCTTCGGCCAGTGACCCAGCCCGTCTCTGGTGGGGGGTTGAGCAGCTCCCCCAGGCTCCAGACCTGCTGTGGGTTCAACCTCAACTGCACTCCTGGGGTGAAGTCCAGCGTCTCTTCTTTGTCCCCTGGTGGAGATGGGGAAACGGCCCATTGCTTTCCTCCCTGCTCTGTCAACATAGGGATTTGGAGGCTGCCACCATCTCCTGCATGGTCACTGGTCTCCCCAGTGTCCCCCACTCATCTAGTGAGTATGGGGAAGGATACGGGTTCTTTCTTCTGACAGGGAGTGAGGGCCTCCATTGTCCCTTCCTTATCCTTATCCCTTTTCCCTTGGAAAGATGTCCTTGAAGTCCCTTCCCACCTCTGTGCCACTGTCTGCTTAGCCCAGCTCAGGGGGGTGGGGACGAGATGAAAGCCGGGGGAGGTGAGTGTAGACGGCAGCCCTTCCTCAGATCTGACTCGGGCCTCTGCCCAGGCTCGAGGCAGCTGCGGGGAGGCTGCAGGAAGAGCTGAGGAGGGTATGTGCGATTTGTCAGAAGTGATTTGCTTGAAAGTTGGCCAGTCAGGGATGACTGGGGGGAAAGAGTAGCTTCTGCCATCGGCGTTTGGAGTACAGGCAATTTGGGGTGCCCCACCGGGGGCTGGTTCAGGCCTTTGATGAGTCTTCATTGATTTTGTCTGTTTTCAGATTTTTATTTGCTTTCTGTGTTTCTCTATCAGCTTTTGATGTTGTAAAAGCAGCGAATCCCCTTTACAAGAAAATCAAAAACACACAGAAAAAGATGCAATACGTTGATCCCCCTAATTGCCTCTCTGAGAGGTGACCACTGTGACCACTCAGTGCCCCCTCTGAAGGTGTTGAGTGGATAGACAGCGCCCATACTCTCGCCTCCACTGGTGCCCACCCGGAGGCGGACTTCACAGGAATGGCTTCACCCCCTAGACTGCGCTAAAATGCCCCGATCTCAAGTGTTTCATTTGTTTCCTGCTTTTTCACCCTTAAAAAACATGGAACAGATATTATTGGCAAAAAATAGACATTTAAAACAATTAGTAAAATCCCTTAATCTCTCCACATTCTCAAAAACAAGCAAAAGTGTGTTAAGACTCATCAGAACTTGCAAAATACCTGCAGATGCACCAGAGTTGGTCACCCACAAAGAAGCCCAGTGTCGGGAAGGTTCATGCACCCTAACCCAGCTCACCCCGAACCAATTGTTCTTGACAGTATCTAGGAACACGTAAGTGCAGCTTCAGACAGGAAGTGCACTGGGCCTGCCCCTGCTGAGGGGCAGGGGGCTAGAGGGTCCTGGGAGGCCTCAGTTGCCCTTCCATTTGGGACACTCAGCTTGACAGGGGCAGAGAAAAGGCCAAGAAGGATTCCTGTGAGGGAGGAGAGAAGGATCATTTGCCCTGCTGGGTCTCAAGGTAACAAAAAGAGAAATGAAGAAAGCTCTTGACTGGCTGGCTGAAGGGTTTCAATGTTGAAATTCACCTATCTGTCCTCTGCGTGTCCAGCTGTGAGTTTGTGTGTAGGGTTTGTAGACGTAGCAGTAGATGGGTGGTGTCTTCTCACTTACCATTCCTAACTATTATAACTTGACATTCAAAAGACAGAACCCCACAGCATTTTCCCTGCCCTGGGCTTGCAGACTGAAGCACTTTCGATGTTGGGCGCTGGCGTTTGTGTTCTGGGCACCGCCCCGACCCTGCCCAGATTGCTATGATATTATTTTATACACAAGACATTTTTTTCATAAATGTTATAATTTTGTGTCTGTCTTTATAAACTATTATAAGTACTATTTTTGTTATAATTCAAAATAGATATTTAGTATAAAGTTTTTGCTGTTAAATATTTGTTATTTAGTAAAATATGAATTTTTCTCTATTGTAAACATGGTTCAAAATAATATGTTTTTATCACAGTTGTTTTAATATTGAAAAAGCACTCGTGTGTTTTGTTTTGATATGAAACTGGTGCCGTGTGAGTGTTTCTGCTGTCATGTGGTCTCAGTCTGTATATAATATTCCATGTTGCATATTAAAAATGAATGTTGTGCATTTGTGATTTTGAAAGTACTCGATGTGGCTCTTTTATAGGCTTCCATAATAAACCGTGGGGACTCTCCCTCGTTGGCTCTCTGGTGTCTGCCTTCTCCGCCTCCCTGAAAGGGTACCCCCACCACCCACATTCCCTTCAGCAGCACCCAATCCTACCTGCCAGGCAAGAAGTTCCTCCTGGACACACTTGTTCCGTGAGGCCAACCTGTCAGTCCCTGGGCGTGGGCACAGAGAAGTTGGGGCAGTGCCCTTTGGCAAGTAGGTTCCCCCGGGCAGAAAGGTGTGACTGGATGGCCACCAGCCCCAGAGGCCTGTCGGGGGTGGGGCAGCTGGAGCCAGCCCCCAGCAGGATGTGGCCATGGCTGCTGGGCTGGGTGTCACCATGCCGCTCTGGGCAGCCCCAGAGGCTCAGGGCCGGTCCTCAGAGTCCATCGTGGTTACACTGATATCCACAGACATAGGACGAATTGAGGGGCAGATTTCAGTCCCCCTGACTCCCAGCCTCATGTCACATGGGTGCTTCTCAGAGGCTGTTTCATGGAGCAAATGGATTCCCTGATCAAATATGTTTGGGGGAGTGTTAAACAGAGGTAGGCAGATGCCTCCACTGCAGGGTCCTCAGGGCCCGGCGTCTGAGGATGGGTGTGCTAAAGGGCAATAGGTATGGAGTGGACACAGGTTGCAGGGCTGCCAAAGCCCATTTGATGACAAACCATGTGATCTTTGCTAATTAGCAACTGCGAAAGCTGCTCAGCAACCTGTAACAGATAGTGATAGCAAGACCGGCACAGGTCATGATGTTCAGCCCTGGGACACTGAGGGGTTGCCAGTGCAGATGATGCGGATGGAGGACAGCGAGAGGCAGAGCCCTGGCCCCAGCGTGGCACCAGGAGCCGGGGAGCGAAAGGCCCCACGGCGCCCAGGCTGGTCCGGGCCTCTGCCATGCCCGGCCCCCTCCCCGCAGCCTGGGCAGGGAAAGCCTCCCCTGAGCCGGCCTGAGAAAGGCCTTTTTGTGGCTGCAGCATTTCTCTCTGAACGCAGACACACCCGGGTCGCAGGGCCTGGCCACCCAGAAGAGAAACACCAACGTGTTCCAAAGAATGCCACCAGGGAGGGACACTGACCATTTGTCCTTCGCACCATACCATCTTTCTGCCTCATCTGCCCCCTCCCCACTGCATCCAGGCCTCCCTGCCCCGCCCCTCGCCTTGCTCTCCCCAGGGTCAGGGGAGGGGAGCACAGGTGCGTCCTCCATTTTTCATAAGATAGTCTCCGAGTGCAGAGACTCTCCCGGGGCCTTGCAGAATTGAAGGGCAGTCCCTGCACCAGAGGCAGACCACTGCCCCACCAGCACATGCCTGCTCAGAGGGGCTCCCTCAGACAGAGGTCTCCCGGGTTGGTAAGAGGCAGCAGTGAAACAGCCCGAGCTTCCACTGGGAAGTGTGCCAGTGGAAGGTAGTAGTTTTTCAGAGTGTGAATTCCATCTCTCCTGGTGGAATGTCCTGTGTGGCAGCCGAGGTGCAGGAATCGTGGTCCTCGGCTGCCCTCAGTCTGACCGCCCTACCACAGGGTGGGAGGGCCTGGCTGGGCGGGTGGCAGGCCTGTCATCACCCAGTTCCTCCGTGCCTCTCTCCCGCGGGCCCGCAGGTCAGTGACGTCCGCCTGCCTGCCTGCCCGCCCCCCACAGGGCCGACTGCCCCCGGGATCTCCTGGCCTGGAAGCAGAACACAGGCCGCTGTGGGCAGGCAAACACGGCCACTGTTTGTCCAGGGATTGGGGCGCCAGTTTGGAGGGAACTTGAAGACCGCACATTCTGCCACCTCCCAGCATTTTTCCAAAACAGCCTGGCCTTGGCTGGGCCCTGCTGCAGGGGGTGGCTGGGGGCTGGGTGCCAGGAATGGGGCAGGGGAAAGCAGGGCCTTGGGGCCAGCAGGATGAGGTGATCAGGTGAGGGCCAAGACAGCACTCTGCCAGGGCCAGTCTGCTCAGCTGTGACGTGCCTTGGAGGGGAAAGAGAGAGGG
This sequence comes from Tonatia bakeri, assembly GCA_004024845.1. Taxonomy (NCBI): domain Eukaryota; kingdom Metazoa; phylum Chordata; class Mammalia; order Chiroptera; family Phyllostomidae; genus Tonatia; species Tonatia bakeri. Next base: position 207,490 of record PVIA01000966.1, read on the forward strand.
AGAATGACTGTGGACGTGTCTGTGTCGGGGGCCAAAGGAAAAACAAACCTGACATGCCTGAGTCTTCAGGCTGAGCCAGCCAGCCTCCGTTCTTCACAGAAGCTCTGCACCTTGAGCACAGCATGGAGGCCCAGATGGGGAGACAGTGGGCTGGGACTTGGGGTCAGCCCCTCATTCCCCACTGGACTTCCCTTTCAACAGAAGAGACTGGTCTGGCTCAAGTTTCGGCCCCCACTGACGCAGCTCACTCCCAGGGACAGTGGCCTCCCAGAAGACATTTATTCCAGCCTGGGCCTCCTCTCAGTAATGAGAATTCTCCTCTTTACCCTCCCCCTCCCCAAGCCCTGTATTCTGGGACCATGGTCTCCTCCAACTGATCCCCACCTTGCACAACAGGTGAGTGACAGGTGAGCCCACAAAGATGTCCATGGAAGTATAGCACTGTGATGCCACCCTGGAGGGAGCTGGGCCTGCCCTGGATGCTGTGTGAGGCATGTAGGGGCATCCTCGGCTGGCAGTAGCCCACCTGAGGGTAACAGGCTCCCGGGAGGAAGTGTGGGTAGTATGGGAGGCTGGCGTGCCTGCTTGACTTTGGCCCCCTCCTTCCTGGCTTGTCTATACCTGGAGGAGCCTTTCTCGCCTTGCCTGGTGAGGAGGGGACTTCCCTATTTGAGGAAGTCCTTCCTTCTCAGTTTCTCCCTCTGGGGCTCCAGCTTAGTATCCCTCTGTGCCAAACATGGGAAGAACACACTGTGAGTGGTGCACCCTGGAGATGCACAGCAAAAAAGCTTCACCTGTGTCCGCAATTGCAGTGGTCACAGAACAGTCTCTGCAAGGAGTCTGGACCAGTCTGAGTCACATCCCATTCCTTGGGAAGAAGGATGGCTACCTCTGATTAGTTGCCCTGGGGCATGGTGGAAAGGCGGTGTTTGATTGGCAGCCCAAAGGAGAGGTGGAAAGGAAGTGTGGAAAGGGACAGAACACAGCCAAGGAGAGAGGGGAAGGAGCTGATGAGAGGAGGGCTGCTGAAGTGATGTGCCAGGAAGGTAAAAGCAGGGTGGGGGTGAATGAGCACAGAGTGGAGAAGCTGTTAAGTGGAATCCTTGGCTGCTTCACATGAGGTTTTTACATTACTATGGTGTCAGCTCTTCCTCCATCAAAGCAGTCTACTGTGTTCCCAAGGGCTTTGTGTGACTGTGCATGTGTGTGTGTGGGTATTTTGGAAATAAGTATAGATTCACAGGAAGTTGCAGTGATAGTACAGTTGACCCTTGAATAACACAGGTTTGAACTAGGTCCGTTCATACATGGATTTTTCCAATAAATATGTAGTGGGCTGTCTCTGTCCCCAGGTTTTGTAACTGAGGGTTTAACCAACTGTAGGTAGAAAACTGTATTTTCCACCCACAGTTGGAAATCTGCAGATCAGGGGGCCAACTGTATGCATTTTTCTCTGCTCTTTTATGTGAGGGACTTGAGCCTCTGAGGGTCTGGGTATTTGACGGGATCCTGGAACCAATCCCACGGACATGGAGGGACGGCTGTAGTTAAGTTTGGGGGGAGTCAAGACTTATACCAGACTTTCAACTGCATGGGGGCTGGTGCTCCAACCCCTAGGTTGTTCAAGGGTCATCTGTACGAGAGAGGTCCTGTGCACCCTTTATGCAATGGCTGCTCACAAAACTATAGAACAATATCAACACCAGGAAACTGACATCGGTACATTGTGTGTGTACAATTTGATGCCATTCTTTCACACCCGAAGGTCTGTGTCCTCGCCCTGCAATCAACATACTGAATTATTTCATCATCACGAAGATCTTGCTCTTCGTAATCACTCACCAACTCCCCCCGCCAGCCCCTGGCAGCCACTCATCTGTTCTCCGTCTCTACCGTCTGTCATCTCGAGGTTATGTGAATTGGATCATTCGGCATGTGATCTTTTGAGACTGGCTTTTTCACGCAGCACAATGCCCCGAGGAGCCGCCCAGATTATTGCACGTGTCGCTGGCTTGCTGTGGTTGTGGAGTAGTGCTGTGTGGCATGTGTGTTTGTTTAACCATTCACTCCCGGAAGGACGTCTGGACTGTTTTCAGTTTTTGGCTATTGGCTAGCCCCTCTTTGTCCCTTATTTCTTTGTTGAAATTCTCTCTTTTTTTTATTTGTTGCAAGAGAATTTATAATTGTTTGTTGAAGGATTTTTTATGTTGAATACTTTAAAATTCTTGCCAGATCATTTCATCTTGTGGGCACCAGCAGACTGTCTCTTCTCACTCGAGCTGCGATTTTCCCGGTTCTTGATACGATGAGTGATTTCCTCATTGCATCTTGTATGTTTTGGCTACAATGTGAGGGCACTCCACGTCTGAATATATTTTTCATTCTAATAGTTAGCCTCTCTGTTTAGGTTTAACACAAAGGTCCTGGCTTAATTTTATGAGCTGCAATTCCAACGAAAGTTGGATTTTCAGAGTGTTTTTCTGTTATTTTGGTCTCGTAGTTGAGTTAGGGCCATGAGGCTCCCGCCAGCTCTTCTGGTGCTGTGTGAGAGGGCACAGGGAGCCTCCGCAGACTGGGCTGCCTGCTGCTCCTAGACGGGAGAAGGGAGCCTGGCCTGTGGGGATGAAGAGCTCTGCGAGGCCCAGGCACTCGTTGGGGCAGGACAGTCCTGGCCTTGAGCGAAGGAGAAAGTTTCCCAGGCTAGGTGCCAGCGGTGCCACGGGGACTCCTGGAGTCTCTGGCTGGGCATGGGGAGTCTCGGGCCTGCAGGAGGAGGGTGCTTCCAAGCTTGGGTGGCTGTCTTGATTATTGCAGCAACGTGAATCTTAAAATTGAGCAGAAGTATTTCTTCCACATTATTCTTCTTTTCAACATTGTTTCAGCTATTGCAGTTCCTTGGTCTTATATAAATTTTAGAATACTCTTGTGTATATTTACAAAAGCTCCTGCTGAGATTTTGATAGAAATTGCTTTATATTGGTATATGCATTGGGGATAATGGACATCTTGGCAATTCAAGGTTGAGAGGGGACGGGTGGGGTGGGGACAGATGGAAACTAATGCTGCCTCAGGGGAAGGGGAAGGAGCTAGCAAGACAGCGAGTGGGGTGGGGGTGGCGGTGGCGGGACATGACGTTTAAAGAGTAGAGAAGCCCTCAAATGAAGTTACTGCTGCTCCCTTTGACGTTGTTTAAATTATTATCGTGGGAGAATTAATATTCTCCCATCAAGTTTAAGTCTACCATATGCCAAGAGCTTTGTGTCACTCTGTGATTATGTGTGCATGTCTATTTTAAAAATCAAACCAGGGCTGAGTTTCACATCTGGGTCCCTGAATACACAGGTGTTAAAGTTCATAGAAACAGGGGTCCAGGGACCATAGACCAGGGTCCGGGGTCAGAGGAAGGGCAGAATGTGTGTCTCTGGGGACCCCAGGGTTTGTCACTTGTATAGGCAGTAGGAATGGGAGGTGCCGAGTCCTTTTTAACCTTCTCTTGAGGGCAGAGAAACCCGGCTGACATCATGGTTTGCTCCCATTCTGCTGTGAAAACAACCAGCCTTGGAAATTCCCCTAGCAGTCCTCCCCCAGTTTGAAAAGTGGACGGGCAAAAGAGGGTGAAATTAAATCAGGCATGGCAAAGTGACTTCTATTAGAGACAGAAAAGGCCCGTGGATGGGTGTGGACTGTGCAGAAGCCCTGCCACTTCACCTCTTCTCTGAGAGGCAGTGTGCACCTTTCCCACCTCACGGGTTGCCCCCATGGGTGCTTTCTCATTGTCACACTCAGTTCTTCATTCCCCACTCCAGGATTTAGAACCCATTCTCGCTGCCTTTGAATGGATGAGGAGACTAGAGAACAAAGAGGAGGCACTTGAGAAATTGGAAGGTCTTTTGGAGCTGGTAACAAGAATGAAAAGGCATCCTCACGGTCTAACCGACCGAAGCCTGGCAGGAACCCATCCCCACCTGCCAGGGTGAGGGCAGAGATGCTCCAGCCTCTTCTGAGAGCATTGTCACCCGGCCATACCTTCAAGGGGTTCATGCCAACGGATGCCAGGCTGGCCTTGTGGACTCAAGACACAACCCACACGCCAACTCCTGTTAGGATCCAGAGGCCCTTTCTTTGTTATTTCATAACTCAAGTTTTGATTCCATTTCATAACCTGTGCATAGCTTCATGCTCTGGTTAGGGCAGGCATTGGTTATAAAAAGCATTACAAACTTCCTTCCTTCCTTCCTTCCTTCCTTCCTTCCTTCCTTCCTTCCTTCCTTCCTTCCATCCTTCCCTCCCTCCCTCCCTCCCTTCTTCCCTCCCTCCCTTCTTTCTTTCTATGTTCCTTGACCAAGAAAGTCTTATTTATTTATTTATTTTCGTATATCAGAAAAAGTGAAAACCCCTAATTTCTGCCCTAACACCCACCCATAATTGATTTTTTATCCTGATATTTTATTGTCTTTGTAAAAATCCCCCCTTTTGTACCATATGAGAGGCCATGGCAAGAAGATGACCACCTGTGAACCAAGAAGGGACCCCTCATCAGCCACCAGATATCTGCCGGCACCTTGATCTTGGACTTTCCCCAGAATTACGAGGAAACTGAAGCTCAGAAAGGCGAAGACACTTGCCACTGTGGCAGAGCCCAGCCCTGTTCCCTGGCCCCTCCCCTAGGGCCGCCAAAGCAGCTCTGTTAGGTCACAGGGCACCAAGGGCATGGCCACCAGGGCTGCGATGCCACATTTAGCATGTGTGGAGTACGGGGAGAGTCTTCATTCAGTTTTGAGTTGGCTTAATCTCGGACAAAAAAATTTCCGTCCCCGAGCCCCTCCCCTTTGGTAACAATCAGCTCGTTTCTACGTCTACATCTTTGTTTTGTTTATTCATTTACTCTGTTTTTTTTAGATTCCACATACAGACAGGATCATACGGTATTTGTCTCTGACTGACTTATTTCACTTAGCACAATACCCTCTAGTTTCACTCATGTCGTTACAAAATGGCAAGATTTCATTCTTTTTTAATACTGAAAAAGCATTACAAATTTTTAAGTGCAAATATGCACTCTTCCACTAACCAAGATGACTTCAGGGCCCAGAGGTGAGGACAGCGCTGGCTCAAAGAGCAGGGCCCCAAAGCTACTCCTCAGAGGCTCCCCCTTCCTTCTCCCTGTCCCCTGCCACCCCTCAGGGCAGGTCCTGTGGGAACTAGGGGGTGTGCAGGAGCCTGGCCTCACCCAGGGGTGCCCTGGGCATTCTGACTGTAGGCTGGCAGTCCTGGGAAGATTGGGGGAGGCTGCAGAGAGGCCCAAACCAGGCTTTGCCCAGCATGGAAAGACTCAGAAGGGGAGATAAACAAGCAAGGGAATACTGAAGACAGGCAGCTCGGTGCAGGTCGCCAGCCTGTGTCGTCCTTCCTGGCTTCCTGGGGTCTTTGACGCCAGGATGCTCCCTCCCCTGCATTCCAAATGACTAGGCAAATCAGTGCCCGAGGGGCATTGCCCCTGCCACCCTTGGACTAAGGAGGCATGGCGAGGCTCCCCAAGCACACTGAGAATCTGAAAGGACTCCTCCCCAGTCCTCCTGGCTGCTCTGTGGGGTGACCAACTACCCCAATTTGCCCCAAACATTCCTGGCTTTACTACTGAAAGTCTCTTGTCCCAGCAAACCCCTCAGTCCTGGGCAGATGGGGACAACTGGTCACAGAACTTTTGTGAGTGGCCATGAAAGTCAGTTATAATGCACTTGAGGGAGAGCCCTGAGCACCCCACCTGGTGTGCACAGGTTGCTGAGGACAGATTAGAGGATGTCCCGAGAATGGAGAGGTGTCAAGAGTGATGGAGCCCTGGCCAGGTAGCTCAGCTGGTTAGAACATCGTCCCGATACCCCGAGGCTGTGGGTTCAATCTCCAGTCAGGGCACATGCAAGAAGCAACCAATGAATGAATAAATAAGGGCAAACAACAAAATCCATTTCCCTTTCCTCTCTCTCTGTCAAATAAATAAATAAATAAATAAATAAAGTGCCGGAAAATGCCCTTCCAATCAACCACCTTCTAAAACAGGGCTCACCTGGGATACTGGTCTGAGAAAGCCACACCCCATCTGCATCCCTTCTCACCCAACCTTCCACCCCCGATCTCTCCGCTGCCTGTCACCCGGACCCCTGAGGCCAGGTGCCTCTTCCTCAGCTTCACAGCCTCTCCACGGGAAGCAGCTGCTGCTGGATGCCCCCTCGCCAGGCTCTCAGCCCCCAGACACAGCTCCTTCTGACCTTCCGTGCTGGGTCGTGCTGAGGTCACCTAGGCGGTCTCCCGCAGCTGCAGAGTGGCCCTCTGATGTCCTCTCCTTGAAAATGTCAGAGGCTCCAAGAGACACAGACTAGTGGTATGTGCTTCCCCGTTTGCCAGTGGGGGCGTTTGAGGCCAAAGTCACCTGACAGCCAACCTCAGGGCTTATCATCCAGGATGTTCCCCCCTAGCTCCCCGTGCAGCCCACATGGTCTCTGGTCTGGGTGGATGCACAGGTGCCTCCTCAGCATCCAGGAACCAGGGCTGAAGGCCAAGTCTAATTTACCCGTTAGGGGCCCCGGCCTAAGGTCCGAACTGCAGGGACCACATGGTGAGAGGACATGGGTGTGCTCTGGGGCGCCTCCCCTACCCTCTTTGCTTTATGCTTGAGAATGTGGGTGGTAGTCATGCCAGTGTTTGATTTATACATGTTTTCTGTACCATATATGTGTATATATGTCTATGTACTGTTTCCATAGGTCTGTTTTATTTCATACACACAAAACTTAAATGGCCCTGGGCAAGAGATGCAAGGGAGGTGAGGTGTGTGGTGTGGGAGCACGTCCCTCTGAGGACGCCCACACTGCCTGGAGGCTCCTGGGCCAAGTGCGGGCAGCCTGTGGGAGCCCTCAGCCTGCCGGGATGTGGGGTGGGGGCGGTACACACCTCACTGGCCTCCTGCCAGGGAAGGTGCTGCCATCTCTAGGCCCTGGCTGGAATGGAGAACAAAGCTGCCGGGAACTCCCTTCTGCCCTGAACAAACCTAAGAACACTGCTCCTGAACTAGCAAACCATGAGGCAGAAAAAGTGCTTTGCTGCAGGCCCAGGGGGACCACGAAGCTGGCCTGGCATGGAGCCCCTAGCGGGAGCTCAGACTGCATTTGTGGAGCAGATTTCTAACCTAGCAGGGTCCGTGCATGTCTTCAGGAGCCTTCACACCCTCGCGTGGTGTTCACAGTGTTTGTGTGATGTGCTTTCTCAAGGGCGAGAGTTCATTCATAGCTTTCAGACCTTTTCACAGGAATCTAGGAATCTACAGAGGTCAAGGTCAGTGCTTTCGATTTAAATCAGTGACAGCGAACCAAGAAGAAGAGATGATCTTTATTCATCTTCTTCTATGTCCCAGGCCCCACTGTGGCCAGAGTGCTAAGTAACTTGTCCAGGTACCTTTGAAAGTTGGAGTCTTCAAACAGAGGCTATTTCTAGGGGGTTCCTCCTGGTGAGGGGAGGAGTGGGAGGGGCCTGGTGTACAGCTTTTGGGAAGACCTGGGCCTGCTTTGGCTCGGCCCACAGACAGGCAAAGGTGGGTGTGGGGTGGCTGCCCGCTGGGCCTGGAGCGCTGGTGCAGAAGCTCAGGCACGATTCCTCCCCTCCCTCCTGTGGGGTGGCAGACAAGGGGCTGAGCAGAGGGACGAGTAGGCTCCTCAGAGGGCACTGAGATATCGAGGAGAAGAACAGCTCCACGCTGTCCCTTCTTTGGCATCTAAGTGGTCCTGGGGCTGGGGCGACCCTGTGGGGCCCCTTGGCAGTGGCAGGCTGGGATCTGAGTCTGAGGCGGGAAGAATGATGTGAGCACAGAGAAGAGTCAGGGCATGTGTGGGCTCAAACTGTTGAAATGAGCATAAGGTGTGTCCTGAGGGGCCAAACCGGCAGCATTAAATTAGGGTGGGGGAAGCCGATGAGGCATGTGTGCTTAAGAAAATGACCTGAGGGTCAGGGCTGACCCCAAGCCGGTAGTAAGCAGTACTTAGAGAGAGCAGGTTGTAGGGTGGGGCCCATGGCAGGGTGGAGAAAGTCTGAGAGGCAGGAAGTGATCTTTCCTGTGCCCTCAGCATCAACTCCACCTTCCCTGGAGTGTCCTGTCCTCGGACAGGCTGACGTCTGCCCTGCATTCATGGGCCACTGGGGCTACTCACTTGCCTGCGCCTGGGAGGGGTGTCCTCCTCTGTCTCTCTGGGCCTCTCAGACTGAAGAGAGGTGCAAGGGGGAGGAGTGAGAAGAGGGGCCATGGAGGGCTCCGCAGGGCTGGGTCTTGGAGGATGGGAAAGCCAAAGAAATCTGCTGCCCTTTCCTGGCGCTTTCACTGCCTCCCGCCTGTGATCCCCCATCTGTCAGTCAGCAGGCTGAGTCAGAGATGCCCCGGGGCTGGGGGCCTCCTGCCAAAGGCCTGACTCACCGAGAATGGCTGACTGGTTTCCCCAGCCTCTGTCCCTCCCTGTCACAACACGCTGAGGTCTGAGGACTGAGGACGCACCTGGGCATCTCTCTAGGTGTGGTTCTTCCCACAGCAAGGGGCACCCAGGCTGCTGCTCTGAAAAGGATGATCACCCCTGCCCCTGGGGCCCAACCTTCCAGGAGGGTTCTCCCATGTGGGCTTCTCCTCATTTCCCAGCCTGACAAGAATCAGGTGTGTGCTCAGCATACAGGTGGTGGGTAAGTGAATGACTCCTTCCTCATTGCTGGCTGAAAAGGACACTGAAAATGACACAGCCCTCCCCAGCCCATGCAGGACCCTATAGACCTCTGGCTTCTGAAAGAGGTGCTTGATATATAATTACATGGAAGGGTTTGGCCAGGAAGTGAGTCTTTGCATCTCTGTGCTATGGAACAACTCTTCGGGGAAGTCTACATCTTTGAGATGGGGACCTGGGGCTATGGGCTGAAGCCAGCTAGCTGAACTCAAATGGGATGGTAGGTGCCGCAGCATGGCCAGCCTAGGGACTGGGGTCTGCATGATGTTGAAGCTGGACCTGCAGGGCCACGGTGCTGGTGGCAGACTGAGGAGGGTGAGGTTGAGCGGTCAGCGGGCTACTGTGAACAGCTCTGAGGAGCGCAGGTCCAGGAGGCACCCTGTGTTTAGAACTTGTGTCAGCAGAGACTTTTATTTACAAGCAATAAGAAATAGGACCCGTTGGCTCCCAGAGCTGCCAAGTCTGGAAGGGGCTTTGGTTCAGGCACTACTGGTTCTTTGGGTCAAGTGGGATCCCCCGGGGACTCTCTCTCTGTCCTTGATTAACCGTGTCCAGTTTCTAAGTGAGTAGGAGGCACGGTGGCCATGGGCTGTCCCAGTCCACGCAGCCCCAGTGGGGAGAGAATCCTCTCCCATTGTTCACACAACAATCCCAAGAAAGGCTCTGATTGGTTGTGGGCAGGGACTCAAGTACTTGGTTGGCCAGTGAGGTCATATGCCTGCCACTGTGGGGTGATGGTGGGGACATGTGACATCAGCCCCACCTTGAGGACCTGCAATGAGAGAGGAGATTCCCAAATAAGGAGGAGAAGGTGGCAAAAAGCATGCCTCCCAGCCCCCTTCCGGATGCTTAGCCTGTTGCACATGGGGGCATTTGTAGCTCCGACCTGTTGTAGCTGTGTGACTGAGTGAGACCTGACCCACTTTGAGGTTAACCGTTCAGGGAGATAATAGACTGAGGGGACTTAGGTGGGAGACTAGCAGAATGGGTGTATCAATAGCAGAGACGGTTTCAGTCCAGTCCAGGGCAGACAACTTCCCGCAGGGCGACTTCTTTTCCCTTTGTGCTCCACAGAGACGGGTGACCAGGCTGTGCATGCTTGCCGGGACTCCCGAGACGGTCGATCATGGGGAATTTCCAGCCAGGGGGCCAGCAGGGGTGTTTGGGCCTTGTCACCCATTTCATCTGCAGGCAGCACAGGAATCCAGCACAGCTAGGCATGGCAGTGGGTGAAGGGCCAGGTGTGGCAGTGGGCTCCACTGTCAGGAAGGCACCCAGCCCTCCCCACTGGGTGATGCAGCTCTCCACCTTTCCACCCCCTGTGGATGCCCTGAGCACTGGGCTGAGGCTAGTTTGGGGAGCCCTGTAGGTGGCCAGCTCCCCCTCTGGGAGCCAGGCTGCAGGGACTTCTTTTTAAACAAGTTAACTCTTTGTCTCTTGCCTCCCTACCTTGGCCCAGCCACAAACTAACAGATCCTGCAGAGCCACCTTCCAATGCCCTGCCAGTTGCCAGGTGGTGTGCGGCAGCTGGGGCAGAGCCACCTGTGTTCCCTGCCCTGTGCTCTGTTAGCCACCTACCTGCTGGGGTCTACCCCCAACACTCAGCAGTGTCACAGTGACCTAGACTCCTGAATCCAGTGAGAGGGTCCCAGGCTTGGAACAAACACAGTACCTCCTCCAGAAAGCTGGCTGACTTCATAAACTCCTCCATCGCTCAGCTCCACGAGTTTCCCCTCCCCCTTGGACTGATTCTACACCAGTCTGCCACGGTCTTCCCGTTCTGAACTCCTGTGGCCCACCACTCCTCCAGCCCACCCTTGATTCTAGCCTGGTTCTAGCCTTGATTCTAGCTTGATTCCGAGCCTTTCAGGACTGAGCCAGAAACAGGCAGGGAGGGCCTTTCCCTGAACCACGGGACACTGGGTGCCGGGGGCATTCCCTATTCCCACGCATTCCCTGGGCAACTTCTCTCAACTTCCCTGTGTGAGTCTGTGCCCTCCTGGAAATTGGGCCCTTGAGTCGCCCCCCTGCCTTCCTGTGCTACACTCTGACTGTGTGCTGTGCATGGCCCCATTTTCTCAAGGAGAACAAAGCCTCTTTGGGACCCTTGTCACTACAGTGACCTCCTCACTCATCATGACTTTCTCATTCTGTAAATCCTTAACAAGGAGGGATCATGACGTAAAAGTGGGTGTGAGCTTCATTGGTCCCAACTTTCCACTAAACGGCTGGAGCAACTGAGCCCTGGGGAGGAACCGTGGTTGCCTCTACCGGGCCAGCTTGCTAAGGCCAGAGCTACGTGTGAGACTCGGCTTGCCTGGGCTCTCCAGCTGGCCTCTTCCCACCTGCCCAGGCTTCCCTGAGTGCTGAGTCAGTGAATGAGTCCACTCCTCTGAAACTGGCTACTTGAAGGATCTAGAAAATGTTCTCAGACCTTTCCACACATGTCAGAATGGACCCTGTATCGTCTGAGAAATGCTCATCACACAGACCCTTATGTGGTGCTGTTCAGGGTTGTCTCAGTTGTGACAGAATCCCCACTCAAGCTAGCTTGCTTGCAAGAAGGAATGTTTAAAATTTTATTTTTTATTTTAATTAAGAATTTGTTTTCAATTACATTTTGCATTTAACATTATTTTGTATTAATTTCAGGTGCACAATGTAGAAGAAAGAATTTATTGCCTGATGTCCAAGGTGGTCTAGGGAGGACCTGACCACAGGCCAAGGAGCTGTCATTCTGGTGCCAGTCTGGATGTACAGGGGGGGTTTCTGGAGACTGAGGACCCCAGGGAGCAAGTGGGACTCCCAGCCTAGAGAGGGGGTGCTGCCTATGGGACTCAAAGTGGGGGGAGGGGGGAATGTGGGGCTGAAAGGGCACCCTTACCATAAAGACCTGAGTCTTCAGCTGTTAGAATTTTTTCTTTCTGACTTGTTACGTTGTGAAATGTCTCTCACACAGTGAAGAGCACACAAGTGCATATAAAGGCTGAAGAACAACAGTAAAGTAAACACCACGGAACTACCACTTACGATGGGCAGACGAACTCTGCCAGGCCTCGCCCCACTGGGGAAATCTGCCTCAACTGCACCTTCCTTTCTTCCCATCGTTTTCAAGTTTGGTTTTTATTCTGTTTCCTACTTTGGAACGCAGCCTTAAGCAAATAATACTTCATGTTCCCTGCCATTTTGTAAATGGAATCATTCTTCTTTCACTTGCTTCTTTTGCTCATTGTGAACTTTGAGATGCCACAAAATTATGTTGACATGTGGAGTTGTGGTTCATTTTTCATGACTGTGTAATAGCCCATCAAACATTCGTTCATCCATTTTAGAATGCGTGAACATTTGTTTCCAGGGTTTTTCTACCACAAGCAGAGCTGCTGCGGATATTCTCATGCCCCCACAGACGAGCTCCAGAATCTCTTTGGAAGCAGGTTGTGAGATATGCTGAGTGTGAATGTCCAGCTTCACGAGAGGACCCCAGACTGTTTCCTAGAGTTTGTTCCCCTGTGTGGCCACTCATAATCGAGAACATAGTCTAAACTCCGTGGTCTGGAGAACTGATTTGCTGGAGATTGCTGGGGATTTGCTGGAGATTTCCTAGCAGGAAAAGGGGCACTGGCTCTTGAATGCAATGTGAATTTACAAGGACCTGCAGCAGTCCTTGGGAGACCAGACATAGGTGCCAGGAGACCTACACAAGCAAGAAAGGGGCCCAACACTGTGGCTCCATAGCTGGCAGAGGTGGAGAAAAAGAGGCTAGGACTTCGCTGGCTCTGATGGTAAGGGGCAGAAGACCCTCCCACGCAGCAGGGGAACACCTGGGACCAGGCTTGCTAAGCTGTAGAAACCTCTGTGCTCACGATGAGCAAACAGACTTCTGGACAGGAAAAGTAAAGCTATAGCCCAGCCCAGCCTTTCTCTTCTCCCTCCCCAAGAATGAAAGAGTTGAACAGAGACCCACGCGCTTTCTGGCAGAAGCTATCTTAAATCCCAATGTTGGGTAAATGAAAGGAAAGTAACATTTATTAAAACGACCAGGTAGTTAGAAAGAAAGAGATTGTGTCTGTTGTCCATTGCTGTCTAACAAATTACCCCAAGACCCAGCTGCCTAAAAGAATAATAAACGCTTTGATCTGTTACAATTTCTGTGGGTAAGGAATTTGGGAGGGGCACAGCAAGGTGGTTCTGGTCCGGGGACTCTCAGGAGGGTGGTTCTCCACAGAGCACAAGGAGGAAGCTGCGATGCCTTCTACGACCTAGCCTTGGGAGTCACACACCATCATGCCTGCTCAGTGGCGAGACTCTATGGGTCACAGGTCAGCCCTGGTTCACGGAGAAAGGGGAACATGGGTCAGGGGCAGGAGTAGTCGGAGGTGGGGCTGTTTGGGGGACATTTGGAGGCTGGCTGCAGCAGGGACCACTCAAGGAAACTGAATGACTGTTTCCCCCTGGAACAGAGTTACTGCCAGAAACAAGGAAAAACAAAACAAAATGAGAATAAATATTACATCTCTCTTTATAGTTCCTATAATCTTCATTGTATCTATGAGAAAAGAATAATCTGTTACAAAAATTCCTTTCATATGAAAAATCACTATTAAAAATTTTCAAAGTCTAGGTCATGAATAGCATAAACCAAGTGGTATTAGAAAACTAGCTGGAAATTTTCTGAGATATCAGAGGACAAGGCTAAAGATAAGAGGGAAAGCATAAGACACAGAGAATCCAGGTTATACAACATTTATATAAAAGGAAAATGAAGAGAACAAAGAAAGAGCAAAAAAAATCATTCATTTGTTGCTCATTCTAGATCTATTTACTGATCTTATTATGGGCCAATCACTAATGGGGATTTTGTATACTCAAAGTTTCTAGTTAAGACAGAGAAAGACAAATGCTTTATGACCTCAATTAGATATGGAATCTAAAGCAAAATAAAACTTATAGAAAAAGAGATCAGCCCTGGCTGGTGCAGCTCAGTGGATTGATTGCCAGCCTTCAAGCCAAAGGGTGGAAGGTTTGATTCCCAGTCAGGGTACATGCCTGGGTTGCAGGCCAGGTCCCTGATGGGGGGTCGAGTGAGAGGCAACCACATATTGACGTTTCTCTCTCTCTCTTCCTCCCTTCCCCCCTCTCTAAAAATAAATAAATAAAAGCTTTAAAAGTTTTACCTTTAAAAAAAAAGAAATCAGATTTTTGGTTACAAGAGGTGGAAGTAAGGAGTGGGGGAATTGGATAAAGATGGTTAAGAAGGGATAAACTTCCTGTTATGAGATAGATAAATACATAACATCCGAGATCTGTCCAGAAAGTATCTAGCCATGCAATATGCAAATTAGAGGCATTTATTGAAGAAGATACAAGAAACATGGTACACAGGACAATGACGCCTCAGTCTCCTTCAAAGTAGGCACCTTGGGACCTCACACAGTTCTCCTAGCATCTCTTCCACTGTTCAAAACACTGCAAAATCCTTTGCTGGAATCACCATCAGCTGCCCATTGTATTTTCCTGACTCTCACTGACGGTCTGAAATCTCTTCCTTTTCAAAGGTGATTATAGTTTTGGGAAAGGCCAGAAGTCAGAAGGTGTCAAATCTGGTTCACTGGTAGCACTTTGAAGCAAATCATTAGCAACTGCAGCACGATGTTGCTTCTGCTCTGGTATCGCAGAAACTGTGGAACGGATTTTGCCATGACATGTTTCATGCCAACATTCTGTGTCAAAATCTCAGACACAGTAGTTTTTGTAACCCCCAGATCAGCTTCTATTCTCGCACTGTCAGTCACTGATTTTTGTTGATTGCAGCCTGTACACATTCAGCATTCACAGGTGTTCTGCTTGTTGCAGGCTTGCAGAACAAGGAAGGCCTAGAATCATCTCAACAGATTCTCGACATTCTTTGAAGCATTTGTGCTATACTTTAATTTGTGCTTCACTCATTGTACCATCTCCAAAAGCCTTCTGAATCATCCCAATAGTTTCTGCAGAGGAATGTTCAAACTTAATGCAAAATTTGATGCAGATTCATTGCTCTACTTGCTCAGTCATTTTGAATACAAGGGCCACACAGTACACATGCGCACTCAATGGTGTCTACCACCCCCACTGACTAGTACAGTGATCACTGCTGACCCATGCACATTCCAGCCCACTCTCCCCGGCTGCCAGGTTACACTGATGTCAGGCAAACCGTTCTCATTATGTTAACAATGGCTGGACTTTTTTTGGACAGACCTCATATACTTGAAAGCTGGGAAGGGAGTAGACCTTAAAACTTCTCATCACAAAGAAAATAAGTTTTCTCTCTCTCTCTCTCTTTTTCTTA
Source organism: Tonatia bakeri (assembly GCA_004024845.1). NCBI lineage: Eukaryota > Metazoa > Chordata > Mammalia > Chiroptera > Phyllostomidae > Tonatia > Tonatia bakeri. The sequence continues at coordinate 222,574 of PVIA01000966.1, forward strand.
TAGCCCTATCTATCAGGTGATGAGTATTAACTAAAATTGTGGTAATTGTTTTGCAATACATGCAAATCAAATCATTCCGCTATACCCTTTACACTTACACAGTGCTGTATGTCAATTCTATCTTAATAAAACTGAAGAAGAGCCCTGGCTGGTGTAGCTCAGTGGGTTGAGTGTGGGCCTGTGAATCAAAGGGTCACCAGTTCGATTCCCAGTCACATTCCTGGGTTGTAGGCCAGGTCCCCTGTGGGGGGCATTCGAGAGGCAACCACATATTGCTGTTTCTCTCCTTCTCTTTCTCCTTTTCTTCCCCCTTCTAAAAATAAATAAATAAAAGCTTAAAGAAAAACGGAAGAGGAAAATTTTAAAAAGATTCTGGTTAAAGATTTTATTTAATTATTTTCTGTAATCTACTACTTCTAAAGTGAAAGAAATAATGGAAGAACTGCCTCTGAGGGGAAGGGAGGTGGGAGCCATCAGACGGGCCGGGTTCGGTGAGTATAAAGAGGGTGTGTGTACTTGTCTTTAGGAAATCTCAGGTTTCAAGGAGAGAGAAAATACATTTCTGTATCTAAATTGGACAGAAAAAGATTACTTACAAAGAAAAAAATATGAACTTTTCCCAGACTTTATTTATGTAGTTCTAAATTCTAGAATGAAGCAATGTCTGCTGAATTTTGAGGAGCAACAATTACAAAGAATTCTGTACATAGTTCCAACGTCATTCATATATAGGTCAAGAGAAACACATTCTCAGACATGTAAGAACTCATGTCATCTGCCTACAAACAATGCCCCCAAAGGTCTGTCAATCAACCGAGAAATGAGTCAATATGAAGAAACCCAAAAGTGGAAGAAGTGGTCCGAAAGAAACAACCATGAGTAATGAAGTCAGTAAAGAACAGTCAGTGTCTAAATCACTGTTTGGAACGTGACTACAAACCCAAATGCAAGTGTCAGAAGTAATTCTTGAAGGGAAAAATGGAAACCCCAAATATCTAATTATTCTGACACAAATCTAAGATGAGGAAAAGGCAAAGATGGAAATAAAAGTGCCCTAAATTTCTTGCCTAACTTCAATGCTCTTATAGATATTTTTTAAATTCTTGAAATTGGTAGGTTTTTAAAAAATATTTTGTTTTATTATATAAACACACAACTTTCAAATTGTTACAGAAAAAGGGGCCAAGAAAAATAGATCAACAGAGATTTTGATCAAGAGCAAAATTTAGAAGAAACAGGGAGGAAACATGGAACAAAACACGGAGTAACATACCCTGGGTGGGGTGAAGGGGAAGAACTAGGACAGCTGTAACAGCACAATCAGTAAAACCCAATTAAAAACCAAAATAAGATTACAAAGCAATGCCAAACATAAAGTTTCATTCAAATATACATGAATGAAATTCTACTGTTAGTAGATAAAAATTTCTAGATTGGCTTAAAAAGAATCAAAGCACATTCTATTTTTTCAGGAACACACAATGTTAATCAAAAAGGGAAAAAGTTAAAAAATGGGAAACTATACATGAAAAATGCAAAGAAAAAGAAGCAATATTAGGAGCATATGAGGTGGCATTCAGAGGAAAATGCAAACAAGAGAGTATGATTTTATATTGATCATGTTAATCCACAATAAAAATAGATTATAAGTTTACCTGAACCAGATACATTCTCATTAAAAAACATAAAGTAAAACTACTATAAACATAAGAAATTTACAAATCCATATATTAGTGGGGATTTAAAACTTTAATCCTTATAATTGACAGATCAAGGGAACTCAAGAGATCTAGAGAGAAGTTGAAAAATATGGATTTAACAGGAAAGGAGAGAAGTGGAGGTCCTTGAGGCCTCGTCTGAACAGGACAGAATCGCCCGCCCAGGCTGCCCTGCTGCCTTCAGAGATGCCAAAGGGAGAAAGGAGCTCCACCACTTCACCCTCAGCCCAACCTACGGTTTTGTTCTGGGATTAAATCACACTCTCACTTTACAGCCTTTGCACCAGCTTCCCCATAGCTTGGAACAACCTGGCCTCTGCCCTCACCCAGATTTACCTGACTCATCCTCACTTCATTTTCCCGAAAGCTTGGAAGTTACCTCCTGAAAGAGGCCTTCCTTAAGCCCTGGTCAGGTAGCCCAGTTGGTAAGAGTGCCGTCTGGATATGTCACAGTTGTGAGTTTGAGTCCCAGTTCAGGGCTCGTACAGGAATCAACCAATGAATGCACAAATGAGTGGTATAACAAATGGATGCTTCTCTCTCTCTCTCTCCGCACTCCCTTCCTCTCTCTCTAAAAATTCATACATTAAAAAAAGTTTAAAAAAAAAGAAAGAAACCTTCCTTGCCTCTTCATGATGAGATTTCCCCTGCTGGCTAAGCCCCACTCCAGGCCATCACTGTTGCCTTATCCTGCTTTATTTACTTATTTACTTATTTATTTTCACAGCATTGTCATGCTTCACATCTTATTATACAAGCATTTTGTTTGTTCGCTTTTGTGCATCCCCAGTACTAGAACTCCGGCACACAACAGTATTGGCTCAATAGTATAATGCATGAATGAAATTTTAAATATAACAAATTTTAAACTTCTGCAAGTTCTTTGTGTTGCTATAAATCAGTTGTTCATGACTGGGGGTGCTTTTCACCTCCCAGGAACACTTGGTAACGTCTGGAGAGATTTTTGGTTGTCAGAACTTGATGACAACCAAATGCACAGGAAAGTCTCCCCAGCAAAGGGTCGGCTGGCCCCAAGTAACAGTGCTGAGGTTGTCCACTATTGCCTTCTTTGTTTAGGAAGACTTTCTTAGGATTTTAAAAATTACAAATGCATAATACAAAGTTAAAAATCAAAGTTTTAAGTGGTTGAGAGAGGCAGAGAGAGGTGTGCAGGCTTGCATGTGGAGGATTTGGGGGCAGTGAAGCCACTCTGTATGGTGCTCTAAGGATGGACACAGGCCATCACACGTTCGTCCAAACCCAGGGAACGTACAACACCAAGAGTGAACCCTGACGTGAACTGCGGACTGTGGGCAGTCACGCGTCAGTGTAGGGTCCCTGACTGTGTGGGATATTGATGATGGGGCAGGCCGTGCATGTGTTGGGCAGGGGTATATGGGAAATCTCTGTACCTTCCCCTCAATTTTGCTGTGAAACTAAAACTGCTTTAAAATATAAAGCCTATTAAAAAAAGAAGAGTTTCCCAAGGCACATAGATATTCTACCTCTTGGATACTCCAAGTGCAGTCCTTGGATCAGATGTGTCAACATTACCTGGTTGCTTCTCAGACATGCAAACTCTTGACCCCATGCTAGACCTGCTGAACTAGAACCTGCCACTTAATAACCTATGAGGTGCTTCATAAACTCATTTAAGTTTGAGAAGCACTGGGCTGGGACAAAGGTTCTTATTCTTGGCTGCTCATTGGAATCACCTGAAGGGTTTTTAAAAATACTAATGTTCAGGCCACACCCCAGGCTAATTAAATGAGAATCTGGGGGCTGGGCCTAGGTATTAGTATTCCCCAAGTGGGGAGCCATTGTTTGAGATACATGTGAAAATTACAAACGAGTTAGTAAAAAACCTTGTTTTATGACTCTTGGGTCCCAGGGCATAAGCCACTGTGAGAGGCCCAGGTTGCTGGGGTTGGAGAGGGATAGTGAGGGTGGGTCTCGCTGGAGAGTGTGAATGATCCTCGGTTTCCCCCTTACCTCATGGCCACTGAGAAAGCCCCAGGGGAGCTTGGTCTGTGTGGCCTGGACTTGGGAATGCAAGAGACTGGGCTCTGACATCTACCTGACAAGGCTGCAGTTTTCAGGCTGATGTGAGGGCAGAGGGAGACTGGCTGCATGGGACTGAGGTCACTTCCACTGAGGGCTGGCCTGGGGGCCCCTGGGGGAAAGAGTGAGCCTCATGAAATGGGAACTCACGAGCTGGCCTAGAGCTGTGAGAAAGCTTGCCGGAGAGGACCTCCTGAACAAGCTCTGAACTCCTGCTAGCGAATGTGAAAATGGGAAGAGGCCTCGGGAGAAAATGTATCTCCGCCTTCAGAGCAAGTGCAGCCAGATGTTCCCTGCGTGGCTGGCCTCTGAGGATTTCATGAAAACACACCCTAAACGAACTCATCTTTAAATCACAGAGAATAGAGCCATTGTATAACAGAACCTGACAAGGGGGACCTCACCTGACCCTTCTTCTTCCTCTTTCCTTCACAAGAACCCCAGCCCTGGAGGGCGCAGACGCTGCAGTTATTGAGCGGGGAGAGGTAGAAAAATGCCGTGCAGTAATGCAGAGAACAACACTTACACTCAGTGCCCCCACGCTGCCCAGTTGGCCCCTATGGACTACCGCCCACACCCCCGCACCGTGGAAGTGGGTGCCCTTGCTGAGGTGAGGGAGAAGATCAAAATCGGGTATGAGGGTTTTACTGCCACACAGGCCCGGACACTTTCCATCACTAAATTGATTCAGTCTTTGGGACTTTAAACAATTTTTATTATCTGAGAGTGAGAGAGAGGAAAATAAAAACAATGCTTCAATTTTCAACCCAAGGCTAGGGGATGAAATAACATCTGTCACTGAATAAAGTTTAAACAAATAATGACGAGACACAGAAGTGAAGGAGCCTTCTCTGCCATCTCAGGAGCCAGGTTCAATGTGCAGGTCCCAGAAGAAAGGCCCTTGGCTCAGTCTGGAAATAGCAGGGTAGGCGCTGCTTCACGAAAAAGGGCTAGATCCTTCTTCTGTACAGTGCTTGAGTAGTGGAGAAGAGAGTGGAGGGACAGAGAAAGGGGGAAAATGGGACGCAGACTCAGAGGACAAGGCGAGGGCAGGAGGCTGGTCATGGAACAGCGGGACTGTGGGGCCTGTGGCTGGGCGGGGCCATGGTTTGGGACGGGCTGGGAGCTGCCACTCGGAGGTTAACGAGCAGCGAGAATTCTGTACGGGCCGCCCACGTGCACATGTTGGTTTCTAAAACTGCGTTACTGCACTTTATTTTTTTCTAATGGAGACAACGCAGTTGAGCCAATGATCATTAAGTTCCCTTCTTTCTGAGTTTATGACAGGATTAAAATGACCCCCAGCCCCTCCAATGCTAATGTCACACAGGAGAGAAGGTGAGGAGCAGCCTGTTCTCAACACGTCTGGCTGGTTCAGAAGATACTCTGAGGCCCCACTTGGCCTCTGTGCCTTTTCCTGTTTAATAAGCAGATAAAATCGAGACCCCAAGAAGCCAAACAATGCTCCTGGAGGGTCCCTGCACCCAAAACACTGCCTGCTGCAAGTGTCCTGAGGGAGAGCTTCCAGGCCACCCTCGGGTCCTGCCTCTAGAAGGACAGAAGGGACGGGTGGGGTGATCTCGCCGTTGTCTCCTTGTGCCTCTGCCATCCACCGCCCGGCCCTTAGCCTCTTTTCCTCTCTCTGCGTTCAAGGGGGCCACAGGGATAGTTTCAGTCACACTGTCCTCCATCCTTCTGGCCTGCTCAGGGGCCACCTCAGAAAACTCGGCAAACAGGCTACACATTCTCTCCAATCACTGTTGAGAACATTTTCGAAAACTATTCTTCTACCAGGTCACAAAGACATTATCAATAACCTCTAACATGTACGGATTGTACAGATCACATCCTCTGACCAGAATGCAAGAAACTAGAAATTAAGAACCAAAGGATGAGCAAAGAACAAAAATACTGAACCACTTGGGAAATTAAAAATCGCTTTTCTAAGTAATTCTTGAGTCTAAAGGGAATGCAAATGCCAGTAACGGGCTGCATTGAACACAACGATAATAATGACAACACAGAAAAAGAAATGAGCCGCACGATTGTTTCCAGATGCCAAAAAAAGAGAAGAGCAAACGATTACAACCACCAACATGACCCAAGGAAACGAGGAGAAGCTAGTAACGAAAGCCCCCAGAAATTAATGGATTAGAAAATGGAAAACATAAATTGATGAATAAATCCAGAGTCTGGCTCTTTGAAAAGACCATTGACTTAGAGAAACCATTGGCAAGCGTAATCAAGAGAGAAGAAATCTGAGTACAGAAATGAGAAATGATACAGAATAAATGAAAAATGGAGAGCAATAGGTTTCATAACTTTATGCTAATAAACTTGAAAATCTCAGTGAAGTGGATGGTTGTCTGGGAAAATGTAAATGAGCAAACATGATGGAGGAAGTGGTGGAAAACCTGAAAAGATTATAATTGTAGACAAAGCTGAAAAAGTTGTCAAAAGGAAGTATTGAACCCAGACTGTTTCAGAGGCAAATTCCTTTGAACCTTCTCACAGATCACCTCTGTGCTGTTTAAACAGGGTTAGCACGTGGAAAAAGATGGGCAGCTTCTCCAGTCATTTACTAAGCTCGCATTGCCCTCACACAAAACCAGGCAGCCAGATGGGCAAAAGAGAAGCTGCAGCCCAATTTCACAAATACAGATGCAAAATATTAGAAAATCGAACAAAGCCGTACATGTAAAATATCAATGCACTACATACCAGCAGGCAAAGATGCCAGCAGAATGAATGTTCAGTATCAGGAAATCTCTTAATGTGATCAATGTTAATAGATCAAGGTGAAAACCCATATTATCACTGTCTTAAGAGCTTAGGTTTCGAAGTCAGAAAGCCTGAGTACAAATCCAGTCTTTTTTCACTTTCTAACTATGTACCCATGGACAGATTCCTTATTTTCAAATTTGAAAAATTTGTCTAAAGTTGAGTCATGTATACATTAAATGAAATAATGAATATAAACTCAGCATAGAGCTGAGCACATAATCAGAGCTCAGTAAATAATAGTTTTTTAAAAGTCATAAGACATTGCGATTCATTCCGGGTGGTGTTTTGTAAATAAAATAAGAACTGAAGAACATTCCTTCACTATTACAAAGATAATCTCTTTCAAAGCAAAGCAACATCATAATTAACTGTGAAAATATCACTGATATCCCAAATTAAATTCAAGAACAAGATAAGGATGCCTCTGTATCTCCACTATTGTTCACTTATGTTCTGGAAGTTACAGGAATGGATTTAAACAAGAAGATAAAAAAATGAACCATAAATATCCCCAAGAAGGAAATATTATCACTGTCATTTTCAGGGGATATGTTTTCTTTTCTTTACTTTTTGTAATTTAAAAACACCTCAAAAATCAATTGAAGAAGTCAGAGAACAAATGAGTTTAGTAGGGTAGCAGTCACAAAATATAGAAATATAGATATAAAAACCAATACCTTTCCTCTGATAATGAGTAAGTCGTTAGAACACATCATGGAAATACATTGCATTTACAGAAGAAACAAAATTCACAGGAATTAACAAGAAATAGTCAGGATTTATGTAAATAGGACAAAAAGACTTTCTAGAGCAACTCAAAATGAGACTTGAACACAAGGAGAGACAAATACACTTTTCTAAGAAGAATCAATAATATAAGTTTTCAGTGTCCCAGCTAATGTGGGAACAAATTTCAATCAAAATCTCAGTAAGGACTTTTCTCTAAGGAAAGACGAACAAAGTGACTGTGAATTTCCTGGGAAGACTGGAAGTGCGGAGAGGAGAATGTTGAAGGAGAGCAGGGTGGATGGACTTGCACGACCAGACAGTAAACATAATTAAAGGTTCCAACAATTAAAACAGATTCACGGGTGCAGAAAAACAGGCAGATGGATGCATGGGACAGCCTCAGGCAGGAGAAGGTCCAAGTGCATGTGGGAATTCATTATTGATTATGAAGGTTTTTCATAGAGTAGGTGAATGGTCACTCAGTAAGCAATGGCTAAGGTAGACTCCTTCCTCAAAATGCACATAAAAACCAATCTCAGCTTTGAATTACATATATTTTTATTTTTGACCATCTGTGTTGAAAAGATTTAAAAATTTCAGAAGTGTCAGAATAGTATAACAAAGTACATCATATCCTTCACAAAGATTCACAAATTGTCAACATTTTACAACTGGTTTGTCATATGTACGTACATATATGAATGAAGTATTTATCCTTAATTACTTCGGTAAGAATCTTCAAAGAACAAGGGCAATCTCTTAAGCAAACATATTATAATGATCAAGTTCAAAACATTTAATGTTGATCCAACACTATTATCTAATGCTTAGTCCATTTCCAGATTTTGCCAAATTTCCCAGTAATTATCATTTACAGCAAACAGCCCCCCCTTCCTCTATCTAGGATCCAATCTAGATGTTTTATCACATTTAGTTGTCATTCTCTTTTTTTTTTAAATTTAATCTTTATTGTATTTTTTTCCATTATCATTTAGTGTTGTCATGCTTTAGTTTCCTTTAATCTGGAATAATTCCTCAGCCTTTCTTTGTCTTTCATGTAGCTGATATTTTTTGAACAGTACAGGCCAGTAGTTTAGAACGATCTCTCTCCCTTTATGTATATCTGATATTTCTTCATAATTAGAATCAAGTCATAAGTCTTTGTAGGAGTGGTGCATCCAGCATGCTGTGTCCTTCTCAGTGCATCACTGAGGAGGCACCGGGTGCAGATTTGTTCCATCGTTGGTGATGTCAACTTCGATCCATCACTTGACTAAGTAGTGTGTAATGGGGTGAAGTTTCTCTATTTTCTTCTGTGATTAATGCCAAAATCTGTGGATGGATGCGTTGAAGCTGTGTGCATATTTGTTGCTAATTTTTGCCTAAATGAGTTGTTACTGGAATTGTCGTAAGGTGGTGATTTATGACTCTATCATTCCTTCTGCATTTATTAGGTGGCATTTTATTGTAAGGAAGAGCTTTTCCCCTTACTTTCTCCCCCTTTTCTTTCCCCTTTCTGTTTCTTTTCAGTCTGTATGGATTCATGGATTCTTATGCTATTCAATGAGCCATCACCCATTACAGTCATCAATCATTTTGATGCTGAAATTGTTCCAGATTTGGCCAGTGCTTTTTGACCTGTTCCCATAATGTTCGGGCACTTCCTTGCTTCCTAGCACAAGATGTTCCAGGCTCATTTTGTACTTTCTCTGACCCAGACTTGGAATTGGCCATTTCTCTAAGGAACTCTGGTTCCTTTAATTGGGAAATAGTGTTAAGAAACAAAGATTTGGGTATATCAAATACAAAAGTTAAATCATAAGAGAACCATAGATAAATATTGGGTTAGCCAAAAAGTTCATTTGTTTTTTTTCTGTAAAATGGCTCTTGTAGTACTTAGTTGTCTTTACTTTCATTCGAAATAATTTTGGCAGATTGTATAGTGACAGCTGTCATGTCAGTGTGCACTAGAAAAAGCACATCAAAATTGGTGAATTTTTGTGTAGCCATTTTAATATGAAGATGGAAGAAAATATGCAACATTTTCAGCATATTATGATTTATTATTTTAAGAAAGGTAAAAACGCAACAGAAATGCAAAAATGATTTATGCAGTACATGAAGGCTGAACGAATGTGTCAAAAGTTGTTTACAAAGTTTTGTGCTAGAGATTTCTCGCTGGACAACACTCCACAGTTGGGTAGACCAGCTGAAGTTGATAGTAATCAAATTGAGACATTAATAGAGAACAATCAATGTTATACTACATGGGAGATAGCTGACATAAAATATCCAAATGAATAAAGTTATTGGTGAAAATGAAAAATGTGTCTTATTTTATGGAAATAAACATTTGGACTTTCTGGTCAACCTCTTTGGGCAAGAAAGAACTTTTTACTGTAACAACAAAGACAAAACTGTTCAAGAAAAAGATAAAACCCATAGATTTAACTACATGCAAATTTAGGAACTTCTCTAGAAATAAAAAAATTCTGAGAGTTCCTAAGGCTCATTCCTCAAATTTCTTTTCTTCTTAGTCCACAGTCCCTCGTTGGTGATCTCATTCAACATTATGGCTTTTAGGGCTACGTATGTTCTGAATAGCAAATTTACGTCTGCAGCCCAGGCCTCTCTTCTGATCCCAAACTTGTGTGTTCACTGCCCACTCAACATCTCCTCCACTTAGATGTCCACCTCTCATCCCACATGTCTCTCTCCCTTCCCAGCTTACTCTTCCTACTGTCATCTCCATGTCAACTAGTGGCAACTCCATGCTTCCAGTTGCTCAGGCCATAATTTTAGGGTCATTCCTGAATAGGTCCTTTTTCTCACATCAGTAATCCATAGCAAATTCTGTCAGTTTTACATTAAAAATGGATCCAGAATTTGATCACTTTTCATCACCTCTGTTGTCACAACTCCTGGCCGTCTCAGTTGGATCACCACCGAGCCTCCTAACTGAACTTCCTGCTTCTGCCCTTGCCTCATTATAACCTGTTCTCAACAGAGCAGCCAGTTGGTCAGATCACATTACTCCTCCCCATTATTCTGAAATCCCCACATGGCTTCCATACCTTTGGGAGAAGTAGCCCAGGTCCTCATAAAGGCCTCCACAGCCCAAAACCATTGGTTCTTAACTCTGGCCTGGAAGATAGTGACGCAGCAAGTGGCTGTCCCTCTTACTAGCTGCTCTAGTTGAGATGGTGAGGCTCTCCTGGAAGAACCAAGTGTGGGAGGGTTTGGTTGTCACTGGGGCAGAGACGATACTGACCATTGCAGCTGAACCCCTTGCCTGCCACTACGTACTCCTCCAGGTGGACATTTCTTCTTCCAAAAGTGTCTGCAGTGGACAGCCATGAGCATAAACTGTGCCTACAGTTCAGGCAACTGAGGTGGGGCAGAGGGAAGTGGGAGTTTTCTCTCTTGTTACATAAGTAACCCACCCTGAATTTACCTATTGATCTAAAGTATTTATCATCTGGTCCATTTTCAGAAAAATTAATGGACTCCTGCTTAAGAGTATAAATTTTGTGAGACCATTTTAAAAACATTAAGGTCTCATTGACATGTAACATTATAGTAGTTTCAGGTATACAACATAATGATTCAATATTTGTGTATGTTCTGAAATCATCCCCACAACAAGTTTAATTAACATCTCATCGTCATACAAAGTTATAATTTTGGGGGGCATGGTTTTTAGACTTTATTTTGTTCACTGATGATTTTTCTGTATCTAATAGGGTGTCTGGCACATAGTAGGCTGCTCAAGAATTATTTAATAGACAAACCCAAAGTGAATTGGACAAATATTTGTATCATGTATATTGAAAATCCTTAATATATAAAGAGCCAGTGTACATCATTACAAAAATATGCACACGCTAGAAGAAAATCAGGCAAAGACATGAAAATAAAGTTTCACAAAGTAGAAATACAATGACCAGTAAAGAAATGAAAAAGTTAATACCAATCAAATCCAAATTGAAAAAAGATAAGGTAAAGGACACAACGAACATAAACCAATAAAAGAAGAAAATTGATAAAATGAACTTCATTAAAATTAAAAAGTTTTCTTTTCAAAAGACATCATTAAGAAAATTAAAAGATAAGCTACAGAATGGAAGAATGTATTTACTAAACATACATCTGGCCAAGGACTTGTATTCAGAACACTTAAAGGGTTCTTGTAATTAAAAAATAAGATAAATAACCCAATTTAAAAATGAGTGAAATACTTAAAGAGGCACTTCACCAAAGAAAACACATCAATGGCCAATAAGCACGTAAAAAGATGCTTGACATCACTAGTCTTCAGGGAAATACAAACTAAACCTGCAATGAGATACTGCTTTGTGTCCACTAGAATTACATTCAGAAGACAATAGAAAGCACTGTTGAGGACAATCAGCTAGAATGCTGACACATTACTTGGGAATGTAAGATAGTACACCCACTTTGCAAAGAAGTATGATTCACACATTGTACACTCAGCAATCCCGCTCCTGTGCAGTCACCCAAGAGAGAAAGCATAGGCGCTCTCAAACACAGGCATGCTAATGTTCATTGCAGCTCTATTCATAAAAGGCCCAACCTGAAAACAGCCCTCATGTTCATCAACTGGTAAATAACTAAAGATATTGTAAAATTTCCATGTTATACTACTTGGCAATGAAAAAGATCAAAATGCTGATACCCAAACAACATGAATGAATCTCAAAAGCATTATGCTAAGTGAAAGAAGAAAAGCACAAAAGACTACATACTATATGTTGTATGATTCCATTTACATTGAGTTCTAAAAAGGCAAAATTACAGAGAGAGAAGGTAGCTCAGTGGTCACCTTGAGCTGCGGGCCTGGAGGAAGGGACTGATGCAAAGAGACAGGGAAACCTGGGGAAGATGGAAATGCTCTACGTCTTGATTGCGAGTGGCTGTATGGCTGTATACAACTGCTCACACTCATTGAACTGTACACTTAAAATGAAAGTTAATGTGTGTAAATTATACTCCAATAAAGCTGATTTTTAAAATGATGGGAAAAGGGTAGAAAAGTAATAGGAAGGACATCTAAAGAAGAGGGAACTTCAAAAAAGATTTCTGGCTCATCTTCAAGGTGTGGGAAGGGATCACCAGAACCTGAGGGAGGTGGTGTCTGTAGGCAGAGAACATAGTGTTTTTGGTGAGAAAGCTGTCAGATTAGTGCCTAAATTGAAGCTGTCACCTGCTCTAGCCCTCTCCCCTGTATCTCTCCAACATAATTCTTGAGAAAAATGCTGGCCTACACAGAACTTTTCTGCTCTAAAAGTGGGTAAGAAGCAGAACAGAATCCTCAAGAAAGCTGAGACAGGAGAAAAGATATATAGCAAGTAAAAAGATATATGGCCAATGCCTGCCAGAAAAAGAATCACTTCAGGAGACAGAGGAACATTTCAGAAAAACACTCTGTCCAGGAGCTCAAAGAAATTAACGAGAACACGCACTCTTTATGGGGACATGGAAGGGCTCAGGGAGGGGATCAAGGAGACTGAACAAGCAACATTTAAGACAATGGAGACAGATGAAAAAGTGAGCTGGCAAAGATTAAAAAATAAAAATGTATGAGGATAAGGGTGTTAGAAAGATAAAAACCTTACTGGCAGTCACAAGAATGTAGCATAATTTTTGAAAGCAGATTAGGATGCACAGTAGATAAGTTTGAGGAAAAGTCTCATTAAATAAAAATGGAGAACAGAAACAAATAGGTAGATATTCACCATAGACCAAAGAACTCCAGCATACATGCAATTGTTGTTCCAGTAGACATAGACTGAATAAATGGAGTAGCAAACAATAAGAAATAAAAGAAAACTGTCTTCCTAAGGAAGACCTGAGTGTACAGTTTGAAAGAGCACGTTCTGTTCCAGAAAAACACATCTTAGTGAGGTAATTAAGTATTAAAGCTAAAGAAAAAAATCATATGGGCATCCAGGCAGGAAAAGCAAGTCACTCACAAAGCAGAAAACAGATCAGCTGGCCCGAGGCCTATCCCCAGTACCACTCAGGAGCAAAAGGTAGTGGATTGATGTTACGGAGTTCTGAGAGCATCTGAGCCCACGAGTTTCCACTCAGCCAACTAATCACTCAAGTGCAAAAGCAACAGTCATTCACAAACATGAGAATATGCAGGGACTGTCATTCTCCTAAGTACTTCTTGAAAAACTACCTGGTGATGGAATCCAACTAATCAAGAGATGAATCTAAATAAAGAATGGAGAAACCATTATATTAAAGGACTGGTAATGAATCTTGAGTACATTTACATATAGAGCCATTATGTTTATATAATTAATATGATATTAAAACTGAACACTCTTGTTGCACACCACTGAGATTTTGGGATTGCTTGGTCCTGCAGGTTAAACGAACACAAGCTAATTGATACACCAAGGTTAGTCTACTCAATAAGAGTCTACTCGAAAGGGGCTGAGAGACCTTCTGGGAAAGAATATTCTAGGATTAGAAAGATCCTGGTTGGCTTTGGAGAGGCTAAGGAAGTTTAATATAGGGTGGTGTCCTATTACTTAAATGTCCTTGGTCGTGTTGCATGAACTTGTATGTTGTCCTTGGAAGAGAGAGAGCTGCAATGCCAGCAAAAGAAAAGTGTCTGTTTCACAAAACCTCTGAATGATGTTGTGGCCAGAGCAATGAACCCCGAGACCCTCTCACAAAGTGGGATGTGAAGGGGAGAGATAGATAGTCTATCTCACTTTGTCCAGGATGCTCTGATGAATTTGTATCTTGAGGGCTCCAAGACATTGGTGGCAGTGCCCACTGGGAAGCACTACATCATAGGAGCTGCACTCAGGGTGGACACCAGAGCCCAATGGGAAATGGTGGTAGTAACTAGTGCTTGTGTAGGGCCCTGTGTTAGACTGTGGGTCTGGACTGAACAGGTGATGGGGCAGTGATGGTTTCAGTTGCAAGTAACAGGATTACACACAATGTAAAAAGTAAAGGGCATTCATAGGCTTAGTATATGGAAATGTCCAGCAATGCAGTGCACTTCGGGCAGTTGGATGAAGAGGTGGTCCATGGAAGTCACTCAGGACTTGATTTTTTTCATCAGTTTGTTTCCGTGAAATCAGCTTCATTTTATAGCTGCCTCCCCTTGTGTTTGCCAGAGGGCTGCCCTCAGTTCATAGGTCATCATCAAACAGGTGAGAAAACAAAATTCCTGAACACAGTTCTTGAACTTCCTCATAATTGGACCAGTTTAGGTCATATACCCAAACCAATAACTATGGACAGAAATGACATTATGTTATTAGCTTAGATTAGCAGTTCTTAAGCAGGGGCAATTTTGGTCCTCATGGGACATATGGCAATGCCTGAAGACATTTTATCACAGGGGTGTGTGTGACTGTCATTTAGTGGATAAAGGCCAGAGATGCTGCTAAACATTTTGCAATACCCAGGACAGCGTAACTCTCCACTACCAACATAGAATTATCCTGTCCAAAATGTCAATGGTGCTGACCTTGAGAAAACCTGGCTTGAACCGATCAGGATCCCCTTGAGTTGAGATGAGGTCAGGACCATTCAAATGGCTTGGCTGCTACACATACAAGAAGGGTGACATGGGTGCTGAGAAGGCAACATGAGACCCTCCACAAAAGCCCAGCAGACCACTAGGTGGCAACTGGACTTTTGTGTGGACATAGGTGAGACTTTCCCAGAAATAGCGTTAAAGATTGTAAGATGACACATTCTTACATGATGTGGACCAGAGAAATTGGAGTTATTATCAATAGGGTGACTTCATTTGTTCCCAGAGACTAGTAAAGCCTTAGCCAACCTGAATAACACAATTGTAGATTTTGAATAGGACCTGGAGGCTTGGGTACCATTACCTGCTGGAGCTGAGAAGGCTGGACTAGGGATGAAATCTGGCGCAGGACTGGAGCTGTAGAGGTGGGCAGCTCCTGAGCAGGAGGGCTGTGGAGCAGCCAGGGGTGACCTTCTCCTCCCTAAGGTGATAAGGATCCCTCGAGGATGTCAAAAAGGGGAATGCCACCATCAGATATGCATTTTATAAAAAACACTCCTGGTGTGGAGGATGAATTGGAGCAGAACGGTGGAGAGTGGGGTAGGCAGGGGGTGGGATGGTCAGCAAGAAAAACAGTTAGGAGAGGATAGCGGTGTCCTGGGTGAGGTGAAAGACCTGAGACTAAGAAGGGGGTGGAGAGGATTAAGTGTGAGTGCTACTAATGAGCAGGCAGTTACAAAATTTGAGATGGGCTGAAAGAGGTAGCTAAGGGAAGGAGAGGAGTCAAGAATACCTTTTACATTTCTTACCCAAACTGCTGGCTAGGTGTTGGAACCACAACAGAGACAAATCAGAAGGGAGGGTGGTGGTGGTGAGGGAGGAGATAATAGGGTGGGTTTCGAATTTGGGTTTGAAGGACTTGTGGGATTTGTACCTGGAGTTCAAGAGGGTTGTCATCTAATAAGTAGAATTAAATTGCTGGGAGGGGATTTTCACGTAAAGGGAAAAGAAAGGCCACTCAGGAGAGAAATTTAGGGAATGCCAACATCTAAGGACTGGCTAGAAAGAGACAGAAGGAGGGTTAAAAGAAAATGCAGAAGGAAACTCAGAGGAGTAGGGAGTTGCCAAGTATCAGACACTACTGAGAAATATTGCGTGATAAGGCCTGAACGTGTCTATTGAATTTAGCTCTGGAGGCTGCTTGGTAACCTTGAGGAACAGTTTCCTACAGTGATAGAGAGGGAAGTTAGATCACAAAGCATGGGGGAGAGAAAGCGAGGGGAGGGCCTGGAGTGAGGGAGTCCAGACCCTTCCTTGGAGAAGCTTGACTGGGAAAGGAGCAAAAGGAGGCGGTGGCAGGAGGAAGGGAAAATTGGACAGACAGCAGATTCAGAAAACCAAACAACAGTGAGTTAGATAATTACATTAATAAAGGACTTACACTGAATGGAAAAAAAATGAATGTTAATACAGACTAAAAACCCCTCAATGCTTTTGAACCAATATGTTTAGCTTCTATTTAGTAATCTGATATTTTCTTATTATAAAAGCAGTATACAATACTGTGGGGGTTCAGAATGAGTCACCCCGAGATGTGCCTCATTGGTGTGCAGATTACTTTGAGCTAATAGTAATTTCATCTTTAGACTCAAGAGAAACTACTACCGCTCCCTTTATCTAGAAGAACTTGCACTAGGGGCCTTGCCCATAATAAGAGATTATTAAAGATAACTTTCTTTTGACCTATCTATAGGTAAGGGCAAACTTCTATTTACTAAATGTCTATTCTTATCATCCTGCAATAACCCTTTGAAGCCCCCAAGGTGCATTACCTCAGCCAAAGCTCAGTGTGTCTTATATACCTCAATCCTCTTCCCTATTTCTGGATCTCTTGTGCATGTTGGGTCTCCAGTTCACTCACGTGTGTGGGGTTCCCATACATACGTTTACATTAAATTTATTTTTTTCTTTTGCTAATCTGTCTCATGTCTGATTATTAGACCAGCCAGAAGAACCTTGATGGTAGAGGAAAGTTTCTTCCTCCCTCACATTACTTAAAACACTAATTTTAACAGAATAATAAAATATTTTACATTAAATATAATTATGGATATAGTACATATTTATAAATTTAATATACTGAATAATTTAATAATTTATTTAGCTATTTCTCTATTAGTGGAATTATTTTTGTTTCGTTTATAAGACAATTGGAACATTCATGCTGAGACAGTCAGTGGAGGCGAGAAGCTCAAGGACCAGGAGAGAGTGAGATACCTTGTTCATGGGCCCCTTAGGACCTGGAAGTCTCCTGTTTCTAGGCCAAGGACCCCTCTAATTTTTATGCATTTTTAGAAAGAGATGGGTAAGGACAAAGGATGAGCAAGTCCTTGCCAGCTGAAGTCACCAGCCTACACTAATGCCTAAGACCTGGCCCTCACTTTCTGGAGATCATTTTCTGGAATCTTATCACTACCATTTTACGTTCATGTTTCAGAATGTGCAGTAGCAGTACACTGAAAAAACACAGACTATGGTACAGTCATTTCCTAGTACAAGGCTAAGGAGTTTGGACTTGATCTTACAAAATGAGAAATTGGCTTCTGTGCTAACCACCCCGCTAGTGTAAGCAGGCCTCCTCCTGTTTCCCCTGGCCCACATTTCCTCTCCCTTAGGAAAATAATCCAGAATAATTCAGATGTTCAATTTCATCACTACTCTTTTGAACCTAATTACTCAGACAATACCCAGCATTGCCCCAGGGTAACCAATTGATGTGTTGATATCCTGTTGGTAAATTGTGGGTCATGACCAGCAGGCCTATTGAACTGTGCACTTGCACAATTCCAAGTCATCATGGAAGCTGGCAGAGGATCAGAAAACCTGAGCAAGTGTCATTCTAAACTCAAAAACTGGAGAAGATGGATCATAGCAGAAGGTACCATGCCCAAGGAGGCTCCTGGCTAGATGGGCAAAAGCACATTCGTTTTTGATGAATTATGGATGAGGAGGGATAAGCGTCAGGTGTGTCTGTTTCACCATAAGTCTCTTATGTTCAGTGGTGGGGCTGAGTGGAAACTTGAGGGTTGGGATGACCTGGCCTTTCTCTGACTCTGACTGTGACCCTGACTCTGACTCTGACCCTTTCCTCCCATTACAGCTGAGACCAGGTGGAAGTCCAGCTACATGGGAGGCTGATTCAGCAATAAATCCCAATCAGGGTTTTGGAAAGTGTAGAAACTCAGTCTGGAATTGGATATAGGCACACAGTTATCTCTTGTTTTCAGCTTTGCTCTGACCTAAAGCTCCAGATCCAGAGACTAGGGCTTGCCTTGGACCTGAAACTGGGAAAGTTGGTGTTCCTGTTGCCTGTCACTACCAGAGCCGATAAGTAGAGACAATGATTGAATCTTTATGGGTTCTTTATTCAGGTGGCTGGCAATCTGAGAAGACAAAGGGTTATGTACCCTAAAAACCATCTTAACATCTCATTTCAAACCAACCTTTTTATAAGGAGAAGAAAGGGTAGGTAAGGGTTTTGGTAAAAAGGTTAATTGGATAACAGTTGTAGGGGTGGCTTTCCTAGTACTTCTTTGTCCATTAATTAACAATTTTTTATTTGCATA
This sequence comes from Tonatia bakeri, assembly GCA_004024845.1. Classification (NCBI taxonomy): domain Eukaryota; kingdom Metazoa; phylum Chordata; class Mammalia; order Chiroptera; family Phyllostomidae; genus Tonatia; species Tonatia bakeri. Next base: position 241,020 of record PVIA01000966.1, read on the forward strand.
ATGTGGTTCCCTCCCTGGAACACAATGGCTCAGATACCATCTCAATTGCTTACAGACTCCTTAGGGCACAAATGTTGAATTTCTTGTTAACCTCCTGGAGTCATTTATTCCAGTTCCTGCATTCCAGTTCTTGAAATAACAGCTTTCCATAAGCATTGATCACTTAAGCCTATCAACTGTAACCATGGCTAAAAATCTTTAACTCGAGTTCCCCTATGAAACCCAGTCTTATATAGCCTCTGTCTTGTCCCTGAGCCCTTTCGGGAACTCCAGTCCACCCAACTGTTGGATTTGTGTTTTTACCTTGCCAATCTGCTGCACTCCCCCTTCCCAGTGGACCTCATGCTGTGTAGCCTGACCTGCCAGGACCCTCACAGATGTCTCTGCTTATTCCTCCCTTTGGCCCCCTCTTGTTGGGCCTCTCCAAGCTGACCCTGCCTGGGTAGTGTGGATGAAAACGGGTGCTGCAATAAATCTAACTGAAAGTGATCTCACAGGGAGATCGGATTATTAATTCCTAAGTGGGCAGGTCATGGTGGGTAGTCAGACCCCAGCAGATAACTTCTTTAATAAAAGGTTTATCTTTGCCTAAAGCAAGCCCTGTCATTGTTTCTGTAAATCTAGGTTAACATACCTTTGAAATACCTCTTTTTCAGACTCCTCAGAAGCTTAACCACCCTTAAGAGAGCACATAATCTTGTTAACTATCCAGTAATCTGGTCCCTGTCTTGCTTTCTCCCACTTTCAAGTAACCTTCCTTACTTTACCTCCTTAATTCCAAATGCATAAAAGAAACTGAGATACTGTCCTTTTCAGGAGCATTTGAGACATTGCTTCCTGGCACTGTCATCAGTTTTGGATCAAATCAACTCATAAAAATTCTCTAGTTTGGATGTTTTTTACACTGACAGCAATATCCTCAGACAGTCTGCTCTCTCTTTACTGGCCCAATTGCATTTGCTCAGGTCATGTCTAGTCCCAGATCCCAGCTCTCCACAGCCTACAAGCCTTGAACTCCTGTTCTCACAGGTTGGGGTCAGAAGTGCCAGTTTGTGGCATTTGAAGTACCTGTCATTTTACTGCCCCATTCTGAGGAAAATGGCCCTGGGTGGCTTCTCACAAGTGAATGCTGGGTAGGTGGTCTGAGACCCTGCTCCTCTGCGGCCACAATAGTTTGGCCTGGGAATCAGGACTAGTCTAGGGAAGCCATCTATTGGCTGGACATGGGATCAGGGGGATGAGCTTCCCAGAAGTCTCTCTGGTGGTAAGATTTTGCTCACAAGCATATTCCATATTGGATAGTTGACTAGTTGGCCCAATCATGGAATTTCAAAAGTGAGATGACTCACAGAAGTCAGGCTGTAAAAAAGAGAAACAAAGGCAAAGGAAAGGGCAGGGGATATGACTGCCTCTGAGATGATGGGGAAGATACAATTCTGCAGTTATGCTGAGCCTTCCAGACAGGCTGATTCCCCTCCACTCCAGAAGGGCTGGCTGAGCCCCTGTCGGGGCAGTTGGACACAGTCTATCTAGGGATGAATGGCCACACCCAAATGCTGTTGATTGAGGAATAGATTGAAGTCAGATGGAAAGGTTTCAGCAGAATGTCTAGTAGTTAAGGAGATGAAGATGCAGATGCCATGCTTAACAAACGAGAGCATGACCTAGGACTGAGAGGGATAGTGAATGGTGTCAGGCTAGAGAGATGGGACAAATCCAATGCAATAACACTCTGAGGACAAGGGAAACACTCCCTCCACCCAGACTGAAGCTCCACAGCTCTTCTGAAAAATATTTGGCACATCTCATTGGCTGCAGGAAAATAATACATGGTATGAGGGGGTAGTCCCAGAGAGAAAAGCACCAAAATGCTTGAATCCTAAAATAATGAAAGTGTAATCTCTAGTTCAATCTCCACCAATGGCCTAGGACAAAATGCCATTCGTGTCCCAGGAGGCCCCAATGAGCTACTCTAGTAGTAGGTGAAGCTTTTCATGGAAGGGTAAAGGGGTCGATTATACTGGGCATCATCTCAATCCTTCCTTTTGCCCCTCCTCCCCTCCTTCCTTCCTCCTTTTCTTTCCTTTTCCCTCCCTTCCTCCCTTCCTCCCTTCTTTTCTCCCTTGCTTCCTCCCTACCTCAAACCCTGACTGGGCACCTCTGATCTGGTACCATGGTAGGTACCTGGCCTAACCTAACAAGAAGACCAAAGAAGTTTCCAGAGAAGCTTGTGTCTTCAGCAATGAGCAGGAGTTTAGTTTTGTCTGACAGATTTAGAGGCAGAGGGGTGAGGGGAGGTGTGTCGCAGTGTGAGGGGATGCTGAGACATTTGAACTGCCTAGAGGTTGGGGAATGGCTGAAAGAGAATCTGTGATCATACAGTGCAAGACTTTATGTGTCATATGAAGGACTGTGGCTTTTAGCCTGAGGTCAATAATTAAAAGTTTTAAAGCAGGGATCAACCAAATCTTAGATCAGTCTGGTAGCAGGATGGAGGATGGACTGGAGGAGAAAAAGGTCAAGGGCAGGTAATCCAGTTAACCAGAATTGCAGCATCCTGTCTCCTTGCTGGCAGCAACCACCCTCTGGGTAAAGGGCTAGAAAGTGTCAGATGCTGGCTTTCCCAACCTTGTTTGCAGCTACATATGGCCATGGACCCAAACTGGCCGATGGAACCCAAGGGAAAGTGCTTTCCAGGGGGGAAAAAAATCCTCCCTGATAAAGAGAAAAGTGAGGAGGAAAAATGTCTTACCTGCCTTTAGGCTTGCCTCGTGAGATGTGATGGTGGATCCGTGGTGGTTGCCTTAGACCCTGGCTTAGGGGAAAGCCACGAGAATCAGGTGAGGCTGACCCTGAGCCCTAACATCAGTCCTGGGGTTGCCTGACTCCTGGCTGCCTTCTGTGGATGGAGGTGGCTAACATTTGTGAGTGCTGTCCCAACAAATGAGCATGTATTGATTCTGAAATTTCTCATAATAATTTTATATGCACATGAAATATATTATCTATACATGTAGTTATTATATATACCTTATAGATGAGGAAATGGATGCACAGAGCATTGAAATGACTTGGGCACAGAGAATGCCCAAGTGGACACAACTGGTAAATGAAAGAACCAGGATTCAACAAACTACTTGCTTAGGTCTCTATTGGGCATCCTGTAACAGACAGCCAGGGGAGTCCTGACTGGTAGAGGAGGCTGTTGCCATGGCCTGGGAAAGAGATGATTCCCCCTGAGCTGGGGCATTGGCACTGAAATGGAAAGAGGAGATAAATTAGAGGGACATGTGGGAGGCAGACTCACTGTGTCTTGGTGCCCTGTTAGGTGTGAGAAGTGAGGGAGAGGGATGGGAGTAAAGGACATTTCCTGAGTGTATGGTTAAGTTAAGCTGTGTAGGTGATTGGGAAAGGGCAGGTCTCAGGAGACAGGTGAGTTTGCTTGGGATGGTTGAGTGCCCCTTTGGAGTTGTCAGGTGGCACCAAGGCCTGGCAGGCCCTTGGAAACTTGTATGTGTAAGAATGGGGACAGGAGAGCTCTAGGTCTGGGAACGGTTGACATGGGCAGGGAGCTGATGTGCAATTAGATGAAGTGCCCTAGGACTTGGTGAGGAGGAGGAGGAAGAGGGAAAGACTACGGGACTCCCGGAAGCAGACAACACTCAAGAGGACCAGTGGACTGAGGAGTGGCCAAGAATCAGGGCAGGGCACCAAAGGGAAAGCTCTGGTGGAGAGAGGGGAGTTAGGACAGGCAGGCACAGGTGACCGTGAGGCCAAGGTTGCTTTCCCAGTGAGGTCAGGGCACAGGTGAGAAAACTGAAGGCTGAGAGTTGAGGAGTGCCTGGGAGGTAAGGACCAGCAGGCACTTTGTGTGGGTCATTCTTTCAAGATGTTTGAAAGGAAGCAGAGAGATTTAATGTAGAAGGAAGGGGCTCTGGAGGAGGGAAAGTCTTTTTGAAGAAGGAGCTTTAAAGTATGTTTGCAGGCTGTGGGGTAGGACTCAAAGCCGCAGTGAGGTGGAAGGTCGACGAGAGAGGATAGCAGAGGCAGCCAAGCGGTGAGAGTCAGCCTGAAGCACAAGGAGAGGCTGTCCTCCCCCTACCCCACCTTGTGCTGCTCTCCCAGTGGAGGCAGTCTGGTGTCTGGCCCTACGCCTCATTTCTCTTTGCATTAGACAAGACCAGCTGCTGGGTAAAGAGCAGGGTGGGAGTGAGGCTGTGGTCAGGGAAGGGATTGCAGAGTTGGAAGTTTAGAGGAGGCACAGTTTCTGGGGATAACCTGTCTTCTCACCGCCTCCCAGTTGATCACTTTCTCCTCTTTCTTCCTCTTCCTGTCCCTGTCAGTGTGGGCTGCAGTGACTTACTTGCTTCTGGTGAGACAAGGTGTTGTTGGGAGCTAGAGACCTCTGGGGGCAGAGCCCAGAGCTGCTGGGAACTGCCTCCCAGCAGGAGGTAGCTTCTTCCAGATAGCCTTCCTGGGTTGGTGGGTTCCAGCACAGTTTACAGCTTGCCCAGCAGCCTTGCTTTCCAGTACTTGGCCTGGCTGCTTCATGTTGTCACTTTATTGTTCCTCTCTGTGACCCTGGCATTCCTGGAGCAGGCAATTGTGTCATCCATGAACATGGCTTCCTTCCCCCAGACTGGGCCTCTTTTCTCCCTTAAAGCAGAGCCCTCTTGAGGAGGTGCTAAGAAGGGACTATGTAGGCAGGTGAGACGTCCTTCCAGCACTCCTGTGGTTGAGTCCCACTCTCTGCCTCTGTAGCCTGGGGCTTGGCTGAGCCCCATGCCTCTGCAGCTGTTCTGACGTGGGGAACAACAGAAGAAGACGTCTCCCTGGAGCCCTGGCTGCCTGGCCTCTCGGGCGTGTCTGGGAGGGGCCTTCACTGGGGGGCAGCCCCAGGCAAGTCGCCTCCAGGGCAGCACACAACAGGGCACCGGCTCTGAAGCTGCCAGCCCCTCCTGCCTCTTAGTCCATGCCCACTTTTAAAGGGGGACAAGGCCTTTGGGGCCACAGCTCTCTGTGGGCAGCAGGGCCTTGTGCAGAATGAACATTACGTGATGGTCTGAGACAGGCCCTGGAGCCAGAATGCTTGGATTCCTGGGTTTAAATCCTTGCTGTGCCTGTGTCAGCAGGCACGTTTTTAACCTCTCTGAACTTCCATTTTCATTGGTAAAATGGGGCTGCTAATTGTGCTTACTGAATGGCGTTGTGGTAGGATTTAAATAGTGATCCATGAGCGGCGCGCACTGGCAGTCGCCAAAGTGGTCGACTGTGGTATTTTACCGCTGGCTGTTCCTGTGGGGGTAGCCCTCTCCTGCCTGTTCGGGGCACCCTGCATCCTGGGGCTGCCAGGAGAGCAGACAGACAGGAGACAGCGCCGTCTGAGGGTGGAATGTGCGTGTGTTCGAGTGGAACTGATCCGTAAAGCGAACCCTGGAATTCACTCCACTCATCTGCTGAATTCCAAATGGAAACAAATACAAATGCTCTTTATAAACAAAGACAATGTTTTAAAAAAGAACAAACCAATAAGCCAGTCTGAACTGGAACCAAAGCTCTGGGTTTTCTGACAATTTTCCATCTAAACAGAAACTCCCCCTCCCAAGACCTCACTTTCCTCCAGGCCTGGATTCGGTGGCTGCCTGCACCTCCCTCTCCTGCAGCCCAGCCACGTGCCGGGGGCCCTCCAGCTGTGGGAAATTCCTTCAGCTGCCAGCGGCTTCCCTTACAGTGGCAACCTGATGCAAGGGGAGCCGATGTGGCCCTTGCCCCTCGGGGGTGACTGAGGTTAGTGAACACGTTCTGCCCAGACCCAGGACACGTGTGCAACTTCACAGTGAGGATGAGGATTCCCACGGCCCACCTCCTCCGTGATGACACCACCTGGGAGGCAGTGGTCATCAAGGGGGAATAATGTTATCGTTTCCTTTGGGTTCAGTGTAGGCTCCTGAATTCTCCATCTGGTCTTGGCGTCACTTTTCTGCTAGGCGTCCCGCGGACGACAGGTCCTATCTGTCCTCTCCCAGCTCCACCTCTTCTCACTCCCAGGCTCTCAAGGCCTATCTCCCACGTTCACTGCCTGGGCCACCAGCAAGTGGTCTGCTTTCTTTGTTCACAGGCCTGTCTTAGCTTAGCCTCCTCCTGTGTGAGACAGCTGCTGGAGCCTTCTCAGGCAGCGATTCACCAGGCCCGCATACATTTATGTGCTGCTGCTAAGGGCTGGGTGCAGTACCTGGGGAAGTCGCGGTCTCTTCTCCTTGCCTCCCTCCCAGGCTGTCTTCACACGTGACGAGTGCCTTCCCCAAACAGCTCTGACTGAATGCCTGTTCCCCACACTGCACACCATTTCTAAAAAGTGAAAATCAGGGTCTTTGGCAGGCGTTCAAGGTTCTTCACGGTCTTCCTGATTTAAACTTATATATTTAAACTTATATTCCTGCCTCCCTATATGCTACCCACCTTCCCAGCCCCAACCTTCAGCTTCCCCTAGCACCCTCGAGGGTAGGGGTGTTAGGCTCCAGTCTCTGGCCAGTTATGCCCAGGCCTCAGCTTGTGTCTCTCCAAGGGTGGCTTTCTCCCACCACTGGCTGTGGGCTCTCCCAGGAGATGGGGGAATGCAGATGGCAAGGTTCTCCCAGCTTCACAGCCTCAGACCCTCTGGTAATGGGAGGTAGCTCTTAAGCCAGCTGTGTTGGTGGTGGTTCTGGATCTTGCTAGCTTTTCAGGAGCTCCGTGGGACACTGCGGGCCACTGACAAGTGGGAGACTGTCTCCACATCTCAACCAAGGCCTAGTGCAAATGAAGTTGGAGGAAAACTGTGTTCCATATGAGGTCTGTGGGGTGGACCCGACTGCAGATGGGGACACTCATTTCAGTAGGGACTGGAGGGACCGGACATAGGAAGGAACCTCAAAACACTTTATTAATGGGAGGTGACAAGACGGACAAGAGACCTCTGGGTCAGGCTCTGTGCTGGAGACCTCCATCCCTGTGCTGTCTCCAACCAAGTGGGCAGAGGACACAGCCTCCATCCTGAGCGTGCAAACTGGAGAACACGCCCGTGAATCATTTTTTCCTGAGAAGGTGAGAACTGTGTGGCCTCAAGGAGGGAGAGACCAGTGGCATGGTGATTCCTGCTGAGGTCATGACCACGGCTGATTCACCCTCTGAGCCAGCCGTCATTGCGTGTGAGCAGGTACAACTGCACATCTACATGGCACACGGCACAAAGATGCCGCAAGGAGGCTGGACCAACAGGCCTGAGCCCAGGCAGGTAGAAGATGGCCTGCCTGGCATATGCCTCCTATCTCTGTGGCCATCAGGGTTGACACAAGAGCAAAGCTGCCCTTCTGTCCTCCAACTAGTTGCTGACACCCAGTGGCCCAGGCCCCTGGGCCACCACTCCCAGCACCCTATTCCCCCGATGCCTGGCTCTCTCCAATCCTGTTTGTCAGTCAGCACCACTCTCTGGGCGAGTGCCACTGTGGTCACGGGCAGTGCTCAGAGTGGCAGGAAAAGAACAATGCATGACTCAGGGTTCCATGCTTTTGTTGTGGGTTCTAATTTTAGGCCATTGTTCCATTCCTCTCTGTGCCTTTCCCAGAATTCTAACGGGTGGGGGCAGGCTAGCTTGCCAAGATGGAGACCATGAAGGGGTGGGGGTGCAGGGCAAGAGGTAGGACTGAGGTGCTTGCTCCAGGGGCCGTGCTGGGAATGGTGGCTTGGTCATATCTTAGGGCTCTGAAGAAAGATGACCCTTAGGACAAGGGCCTCTGCTGCCCTCCAGAGAGTGGCCTGAGTGTCGGGAAACTGGCGGCTCATTGCTGTGCAACCCCTCTGATTACTCAGTCATGCCAAATGAGCTACAGGGAGGGAGATCTGGAAACCCCAAAGCTCTGAGTCACTTGGGTTCTCAGGCGGGTGATAAGTCCCACAAATCCCAGAGAGACAGCAGGCTCGTGAGCTGGTGTGTGAGGGCTGGTGTGTCTGTGGTTCACACATACAGTGGCTGGAGTCAGGGGTGAAGAACCACTCCAGGTGCCAGTCCACCCTCACCCCATCCACAGAGGGACCCATAACTGCCAAACTCCACACATGGTCCAGGCAGGAGGGTGCACACTGGGGGTGAGTCATTACTTCCAGAAATCCATCCAGGCCCTTCTTCCTTCCTGCGCTCTCAGGCATCAACGTTCATCATGAAAGATGGGCAGAGGACCGTGTGTGGAATCTGACTGCCTGTGTCTCAGTGCTTGCATGTTTCTGGAAGGTTCTTCAGACCAAAGTTTCTTCAGAAACTTCTGTGTGATCCAAAGCTCCTTGCAGTCTGATACCTGTGTGTGTGTGTGCACACTAGCACATTAAAGTCCTCCCCTGGACTGTGAATGACCATGGTCTTCTGGGAAATATGCTTTGAGCAGGGATATGAACCAGGTCACCTCATCTCACCTTTCCTCCCCTCACTTCCTCTGAGGTGGTAAGTCAGGTGAAGTCTGGTGGAAAGGTTAGGGGTGGGAATCCAGGAGCCCTGGCATCCAGTTTCATCCTTGGACTAGTTGTGTGGCCCTGGGCAGCTTCTTGTTCACTTTGGGCCTCAGTTTTCCCAGAAGCAGGAGCCTTTCCTGCCTTTCCTTTCTTCCTCAGAGACCGCAGGAGGGCAGAAAGGCTCTGAAGGGAGCTGCAGGCCCCACTGGGCGTGGCTCCAGGCCCTGGGAGGGTTTTCTGGCGCAGGCAGACAGCACTTCTCCTCCCTTATTGACTCAGGCAAGGGCCGTAGCAGGCTGGGTGCCCAGAACCCGTTGGGGCTCAAGGGGCTCGTGCCCCCTCCCACCACCCCCTCCTCACTCTCGTCCTCACAGTGTTTTCCTCCCCCGAGCCCCTCCCACCCCACTGAAGGACGTTCTATTGGCCACCACACCCTCCAACCGGCTGTGCCCTCCTCAACCCTTTCCCATCAACTTTAGGGCTCATTTTCTCCCAATTCAGCACCCCTCCTTACCAGTCTTCTTCCCCTCGAAATCAGAAACATTTCCTCTGTCTCCCACCGTGCAAATTCCCTGTGCCCCACTGATGTCACGGCAAACAGTATCTCCACACTCTCTCATCTATGAAGTCTTTTTTCCACTTATCTTGGTCTGAAGTGGTCTGCCCCAGTTGCTAATTGCTGTGTAACAAACTATACCCAAATTTTAGAGGTTTAAAACAATCACCATTTTACTATGTTCCACAATTTTGTGGGTCAAGAATTTAGACATGGCTCAGCCGGCCAGTCCTGCTGCTTTTCAGGACGTTGAGTAAAGTCACTCAGTGGTCTCAGCTGGTGAAAGGGCAGTCTGGAGGGTCCAAGAGGCTTTGCTCATATGTCTGGGATTCCCAGCTGACTTCCCCCAGGGCTGTGCTCCCAGAGGCCTGCAGGGAAGCTGCCAGGCTGAGCTGGGGTAGGGGGGCTGTCCACCACAGATCTCACAGGTGGCCTCTCCAGCGTGAGGGTCTCACAGGTAGGCATCCTGGTGGACAGCCCCAGTTGAGCCAGCTGACATTTAGAAGGAATTAGATTCCATACTCAATGGAGGGACCAGCAAAGACTTTCAATGCATCTTTTATCTACCACACCATCTTTCAAGGTGTTGAGCTGAGGTCCCTCACTTTGCCCTTGCAAGATGAGCTATTACTTGGTAACTGTCTTCTAGGTCCTTGATAACCTTGTCTTTCCTGCCAAGTCTGTGGGTACTCTCCCAGGGAGGGAGGAGAGAGATATCTTGGCCAGGTGCTGCAAGCGAGTCTGTACCCAGTAGATGTTTAACAAAGACAGCAGGAGAAGCCCTCAGGAGCTGGAATAAGGGTTCCTTCCAGCAGATGACCATGAGCTGTCCTTTAAGCACCAGTTACAACCCTGGGACTATGAAATCCTGGCACAGAGATCTTGTCAGGAAGCAGTGATGTGGGCCCCAGACAGATGAAATAACACCCACCTGGTCAGAGTGGGCCGGGTGCGAGCTGTCTCAGTGATGGTGGTTCTCAGGTTTGCAGTCGGTAGACTGCAGCCACCCTAAAACTTGCAATTTCCAGCTGCCTCAGCGGTAGGGAGCTGAATGGCATAGTGTCAGTGCATAGTTTCTGGGGTCACAATGCTGTGTTCAAGCCCTTGAGCCATCACTTGCTCTTATGCAACCCGATGAAGTTGCACATGTCCCTAAACCTCAGGTTCCTTTTCTTTAAGGTAGAACAGGAAATAGCACCTATCTCACTGGGCTGTTGCAAGGATTTAATAAGATAATGAAGATTAGCACCTGTCATTACTGTCAGCATTGTCCTCAATCATTAGGCCCCAACCAGGAGGAGAGGGAAAGAAGAGGAAAAAGAAAAACTTCAGGAAAATTAATGATTACAGAAAGAAACACCATTAATTAAAACATACAAATAAAAAATAATTTATGACAATTTTCCTTGTACTGGCTGCAGTACACATTAATTTACAGAATGCCTTCACACACTTCAGCCCCTTACTTAAACATGTGTTTTGTTTTGGCAAAGTTACCTGCATACATGGTTTAAAAAGTTTAGTAGTTTCACCTCTCCCCTCCTCTGGTCCCACTTCCCAGGGGCAACCTCTTTTAACTCTTTCAGTGACGCTGGTGTCCATGTTTTTAAATATCATGCTTATACAGCCTTTTATTTTTTTGTAGATTTAGATTTTGTCTATTGGTTTCCTACTATAAAAAATAAATTTTAGATACTAATCCCTCCCCAATGTACAGATACACTTGCCCTCTTTCTAGCCTTCTAATAGAATGATATCTTTTTGTTTGGATTAGTCTTGGCATTATAGTCTTTTGTTTGAATTAGTCTTGGCATTATGACCAAATAATCTATTCTTCGCAGCTGAGCCAGATAGTATACTACGGCCATTTCCTGCCCTGTACAACTTTGTGTTCTCCCTGGAGTTAATAATTGTTCATCTTGGGCTGCTTAGTTGTTTCTCGGGGTTTGAGAACCACTGGGCTTGAAGGAAGTATAGTAAGTTCACACCTTGTATGGAAAGTAAATGGACAGGTTACCTAGCAGACCTCTGGAGAGCCAATGTTAGAGCAGGCAGGCACAGAGTTGAGGGCTAGTTATGAAACCATTGGGAAAACTGGGAACAGGGTGGCAGGAGAGAGAGAGGAGGCAGGAATTACAACTCCATGAATGATTTTGGAAGATGTGGCATATACCATATGCAGAGAGAGACTGGCCAAGGCCTGAGGCTGCAAGCTGGTCTTGGCAGGAACATCTTTGATGTCACTGTTTTGGGTAGACAAGGAATGTAATGACCCAACAAACCTTAGAGTGCTGCAAAAACCACAGGAACAGAAATCTTTCTGCAAGGATCCCTTGGCCCTTCCCCACCCCTTCCTTCTGGGAAAATGGAAGCCATCTGCAAACCAAATCTAGCAGAGTAAAATCACAGAAAAGATGTATTTTACCCAGGACTAAACAATTTGAATAGGTGTCAACCCATAATTGTTGACAGCCTCTATTATAAATTCCAGGCCTGGACTAATATATGCATCCTCTGTGTGGGCAAACAAAAGTCACGTATATATGAACAAATTTAGAAGCTCTAAATGATGGATCCACTCAAAGAAAAGAGAAAATATATGCCCCCTGTGAAACAAATTTATTCTATTAAACATGATTTTAAGAAGGGAACATTCTATATTTATACTCCCAATGAGATGAAGAAAGAATCTGAAATCAAGATCCAGCAGTAACAATCTGTTTTTTTGATTTTTCATTGTCAATCACTACATTTTACTTGCTGGCAGGGTCCAGGTACTCAAGAATTTGTTTCCTGTCATCCTTCAGCTGTGCAATTGCTTTAGATTGGCTTCTTTCTCATTGACATGGCAGCCCAATTGGCCACTGGCAGTCCTGGGCCTTTGCTTTTTAAATAGTTTCAGCAAAATGCACTGTCATTGACTCTCTTTGCCCATTCTTGTATCAACCCTACCGCCAAGAGATTGCTATGCTTCTATTGTCATGTATCTGTTTGCCCCCGGGGCCTGGGGTGGAATCGCTGCCACTCTGACCACATGAAAGGAAGGTGAGGGAGAGGCGGCTCCTCAGAGAGACAAGCGAGTGCCTGGCTAGCAAGAACAGCTGTTCAGTTGCCCATCCTAATTTTAATTCATAGGGAAGGCAACCCAGAGATACTCTTAGATAGGCCAGGATTCAGAAAACAAACCCCTTCTAAAAAAATCGCTGGAACAAATATAACTGAGAAATGGATCAAAATAATTCTAATATGGAAGATGTGCCCTAAGAGACATGGTGGCAAGCAATAAAACTGTAAAACTTAGTGTGTAAATTACTAGTAACATAATTTGAGATTTAATAAAATGAGAAAAGAGTCTTGAGATAGCTAACCAAAGTGAAAAGAAACGTATAGAATTAAGCTAGACCCCAAACCTCCAGTTATTCCAATGGTAATCCTCAGATTAGGTTAAACCAGAAAGAGAGATGGATGTGAAGCAGGAAGGAGTAAGCGCAATCTGGAACCCACCAGGACAAATGGAAAATGTGTCTTCCTCCCACCACTTTAATAAGCTGGTGCCAACTGAAACCGCAACAGGACCAGGATTCTGAGAAGCAGGAGGTCAGTGGAGCTGAGGGCCTGGCTGCTATCCACGCCAAGGTCAGTTAGCAATTATGCCACATTTGTAAACTGCAATAGTCCCTGTTTCTGTACTGACCTTCGCTTTAAAAAATTATTGTTCCTTCACTCCTGCCACCCAAATCGCACACACATTTCTCTCGAGGCCCATTTTAACTCACAACCACCTAAGGAAGGGAATTCTGTGAAATGCACTTCCTTTAGCTTAGCTAAATGGTCAGCCACAGTACAAAGCCATAGCAATAATAAAATAAGAGAGATTAAAAGCAAATGCAAACAACAGTTAAGTAAAAAATTTACAGATGAGTAATGAAGCAAATCTAATGAAAGTAAAAGAAAAAATTGATAAAGACAAAAGCAAAACAATGAATTAGGAAATAGAGACTCAACAGACTTATTAAACAAACCAAGGTGTTTATTTGTGTAAAAGATAAAATAAGAAAATCTTAAGCAGTGATAATAAAGAATTCATGAAACGTTAAGAATGAGAGATAATACAAAACCCTACAAAGATTGATTTCTAAAAAAAAAGAACAAGAGCAATAAACAATTAGAAATTCAAATTAAAAACACCAGTTGTGCCCTGACTAGTGTGACTCCGAAGACTGAGTGCTGGCCTGTGAACCAAAGAGTCGCCAGTTCAATTCCCAGTCACGGCACATGCCTGGGTGCTGGGCCAGGTGCCCAGTAGGAGGTGCATGAGAGGCAATCACACATTGATGTTTGTCTCTCTCTCTTCCTCCCTCTCTCCCCTTCTCTAAAAAGAAACAAATAAAATCTTAAAAACAAATCAGTTGGAGCATTAAAACCTTAAAATAATGAAGGATAAATATAACAAATTACGTGCAAGTCATGTACACTGAAAATTACAAAACTTGCTGAGAAGTTAAATGCAACTGAAATAACAAGAGAGATATACCCATTCGTGAATTGGAGGACTTACTGTTGTTAATATTTTAATTGTCCTCTAAATTGTTTATAGATTCAAAACAACCCAAATCAAAATCTGAGAAGGTTTTTTTTTGGTGGGAGAAAGGAGGGATAGAAATTGACAAGCTGACTCTAAAATTTATATGAAAATGCAAAAGATTTAGAATACCCACAATAATTTTGTAAAATAGGACAAAGTTATAGGACTTAAATCTGATTTCATCACTGCAAAGCTACAGTAATGAAGATGCTATAGCATTGGTGTGAAGACAGACACACAGCAATGGGACATATACGGTCCATCCATTTTCTACAAAGGTGCCAAGGTAATTCAATAGAGATGCTTTTTTCAATACATGGGACTAGAAAAATTGATATTCACATGTAAGTATGTGAACCCTGATCATTACCTCACACCATAAAAAATTAATCATAAAATACATCATAGACCTAAATAAAAGAATGAAAAATGTAAAGTTTCTAAAACGAAACAGAGAAGGAAATCTTAGTGATGCTAGGTTAGGCAGATTTCTTAGGACACAAAAGTAAAAAGTATAAAATGAAAAAATTAAATCAAACTTCATAAAAAAATTCTTCCTATTTGAAAGACACTGAAGAAATTGAAATACGTATTACAAGCTGGGAGAGAAGATTTGCAAATGTATCTGTTACATAAAAAGTCTTATACCCTAATAAGAAGGCAAACAAAGAGTAAAAAGTAGATAAAAGATTTGAATAAACACTTCACCAAAGAAGATATATGACTGATAAAAACGTACGTGAAAAAATGACCGTCATCATGAGTCATCAGAGATATGTAAATTAAAACCACAATGAGCTATCACTATGCTCATACTAGAATGGCTAAAGTTGAAAGGATGATAATACCATGCTTTAGCAGGGATGTGGGAGCAAGAACTCTCACACATTGTTGAAGGGAATGCAAAATGGTATTGCCACTGTAAAAAGTCAGTTTTCTGTAAATGTAAACATATGAGTATATCCCAATAATCTCACTTTTGTTTACCCAAGAAAAATGGACAATGTATCCACACATGAACTTGTACACAGAGGTTTATATAGCAGCTTTATTTCGAATAGCCCCCGAATTATTTTCCTGGGGCTGCTGTAACAATTTCCCACAAACTTGGTGGCTTAAAAAAAGCATGAATTATACTTACCTGGCAGGGGAGACACCATGATCACCAAGGTGGTTTCCCAGGGCGAGGCTCACCCATTGCATTCCAGGTGTGCTGACCCCTGCGATTTCCCCAATGTGAGAAACTGGACTACATAATTTGTGGTAGTGGGGACTGCGTTCGTGTGCTCTCCTGAAAAAAAGAAAACCAAAACAAAAAACATAAATTTGTTCTCTCACAGTTCTGGAGGCCAGATGTCTAGTTTCATTGGGATGAAATCAGAGTGTAGGCATGGCCATGTTCTGTCTGGAGGATCTAGGGGAAAATTTATTCATTTTTTCTTTTTAAAAGATTTATTTATTTATTTTTAGAGAGAGGGGAAGGGAGGAAGAAAGAGAGAGAGAAACATTAATGTGAGAGAAACATCGATCCATTGGTTCCCCTACATGCCTGACAGGGTATCCAACCCACAACACAGACACGTGTCCTGACTGGGAATCAAACTGGTGACCTTTCTCTTTGTGGAATGACACCCCGTGAACTGAGTCACACTGGTCAAGGCCCATTTCTAGACTCTTCCAGTACTTGGAATACCTTGGCTTGTGGCTGCATTACTCCATCATCTTCAAATTTCTCCCTGCTCAGTCTCCATATCTTGTTTGCTGTGTATCAGATCTGTCTCTACCTCTATCTTATAAAGATATATGTGAGTACATTTAAGGGCCACCCTGAAATAATCTCCTCAAGATCCTTAATGAAACCACATCGCAGGAGTTCTGGTCAAGATGGAGGTGTAAGTAAACATAGCTTGCCTTATTGCACAACCACATCAAAATTACAACTAAACTATAGAACGGCCATCACTCAGAGCCATCAGAAATCAAGTTGAAAGGAAGTCCGACAAGTACAGAATTAAAGAAACCACATCCATGCAGACTGGTAGGAGGGGTGGAGATGTGGAGATTCAGAATGGGCTAGTTCCACACCCATGTGTGGTGGATAAGAGTTCAGGAGAGATATCTTGAGAGTGAGGGGTCCCAGTCCCACAACAGACCTCACAATCCAGGGTTCCAGTGCCAGGAAGATAAGTCCCCATAACTTCTGGTTACAGAAGCCAGTGGGGATTGAGTTGGCGGAAGAAGCTTCTGGAGTCCCAAGCAGATCCCCTTAAAGAAGCCACAGGTGGACTTACTCAGACTCACTCCCTCTGAACCCCAGCACCAGGGTAGCAGCTTGAAAGGCACCAGTGGCATAGGGGTAGGAACTGAAATGTCTGGCATCAAGGCAAGAGCTGGGCCTCAGCTTTCTCCCAGACACAAAGGCAGTCAGAGGCCATTATTCTTTTTCTGAACCCTCACCCTACAGAACTACAGAGCTGGCAGGCAGGTGCCATATCTGAGACTCCATCAACCTGGCTAACACTGTCTGCCTCACCCTGGAGAGCTCCTGAGGCTCTGTCCCACAACACTTATAGGCCCACCCAAACTGTTATGAGAGGCTTTTCCATGTGAATAACTGGTCTTGGTTCGTGTTTCACAACTTCCTAAATTCTCTCAAGCAAGCAACAGCCAGCCTCAGCAAGTCCCCAGCCTTTCTTCCTCTTGCTAAGTGACCCCAGGTCTAGCACTAGCAGTAGCCACCCTAGGTTCACAGTTTGGCTTTGTCTGGGAACTTCCAAGTCCAGCACAAGTAGCAGCCATTTGCAGATTGCTTTGCAGCTCATGTGGGAAGGCCTTGGGCAAAACACAGGTGGGGGCTGACCTTGGCCTGCATAGCCAGAGAAACCTCAGAGCCTGTGCATCCAGTGGACAGCTACAGGCCACTTCGGAGCACCTCCACTCTGCCCCTGCACAGCTGATCCTCCACAGAGGGCAAAAGTTGGTGGTTAGTGATCACTGCCAGACCTTGCAGATGAATGGCCTGGATGAATACTTCCCATTTACTTGCCTGCAGCAACCAAGACTCAACTAAAAAAGGTGGGTGTACTCAGCCCACACAAAGTGCTCACCTTGAACACCCAGCTTCGGTGATAGGGGAAGCTGCGCCACTGGACCCTACGGGACACCTACTATATTAGACCATGCTACCAAAACACGGAATTATAACAGCTCTATCTAATATATAGAAACAAACACAGGGAAGCTGTGTCAAAATGAGGAGGCAAAGAAACGTAGTGCAAATGAAAGAATAGATCAAAACTCCAGAAAACAAAATGGAGTTAAGCAATCTATCAGATGCAGAGTTCAAAATACTGGTTATAAGGATGCTCGAGGAACTTAATGAGGACCTTGACAGCATAAAAAGGATCCAGTCAGAAACAAAGGACACACTAATTGAAATAAAGAACAATTTACATGGAAACAACAGTAGAGTGGATGAAGCTGAGAATCAAATCAATGATTTTGAACATAAGGAAGTAATAAACAACCAATCAGAACAACAAGAAGGAAAAAGAATCCACAAAAATGAAGATGGTGGAAGCAGGCTCTGGGATGACTTCAAGCATTCCAACATTTGTATTACAGGGGTGCCAGAAGGAGAAGAGAAAAATCAAGAAATTGAAAATCTATTTGGAAAAAAACAATGAGAGAAAACTTCCCTAATTTGATGAAGGAAATAGACATGTAAGTCCAGGAAATACAGAGAATCCCAAACAAGATGGATGCAAAGAGGCCCAATCGAAGACACATCATAATTAAAATGCCAAAGGTTAAAGATAAAGAGAAAACCTTGAAAACAGCAAAAGTGGTTCGTTACTTTCAGGGTGTTCCCATAAGACTGTCAGCTGATTTCTCAAAAGAAACTTTACAGGTTAGAAGGGATTGGCAAGAAATATTCAAAGTCATGAAGAGCGGGGAACTTAGCCAAGATTGCTCTAACCCTCAAAGTTATTGTTTAGAATCAAAGGGCAGGTAGGGACCTTCTCAGACAATAAAAAACTAAAGGAGTTCATTGTCACCAAATCATTATTCTATGAAATGTTAAAGGAACTTATTTAAGATAAAGAAGAATATCAAAACTATGAATAATAAAATGACAATAAATACATATTTATCAACAATTGAATCTAAAAAGCAAACAAGAAGAACAGAGACAGAATTATGGATACAGAGAATATTTTGATGGTTGCCAGATGGGAGATGAGTTTAGGGGAGTGGGTGAAGAGGTGAGAGGATTAAGAAGTACAATTTGGTAGTCACAGAATAGCCACGGGGATGTAAAGTATACATAGGAGATAGAGTAGCCAAAGAACTCACATGCATGACCAATGGACATAAACAAAGGATTGCCTGAGGGTAGGGGAGGCCAGGGAAGGGGAAGAAAGTGGGAAAAATTGGGACAATTTTAATAGCATAATCAATAAAATACAATACAAAATCACATCTGCAAAGATGCTTTTACCTTATAATGTAACATTTACAGGTCCCAAGGATTAGTATGAGCATATCTTTTGGGGAGCCATTTCTTGAGGGTACCATCGTCCCAACAGGAAATAATCCAAATTTTCTTCAACTGATGAATATTTTTCTATTATACAAGGATTTGTATAACAGAATCCTACTCAGTAATAAAAAGGGACAACCTACTGATACATGCATGGATAAATCTCAAAAACAGTATGCTGAACAAAAGAAGTTCTATTCAAAGCACAAATTTGGTCTGCTTCCATCCCTATGAAACTCTAGGAAAAGCACTGTTTTAGTGATAGAAAGCAGACCAGTGGTTGCCTGGGCAGGGATGGGAAGAGGGCATGAGGGGACTTTTCAGCACAAAATAAAAATTTTATATTTTTTGGTGGAAGTTATAGAGTACATTAATTTGTTAAAACCTATTGAACTGTACTCTTGAAATGGGTGAATTTTGAATGCAAAGTATACTTCAGTAAAACTTATATTAAAAAGGAAAAGACTATAAGATTAAGAAATTTGAAAATCTAGATGAATTGGTTGAGTTTGAAAGAAAATGTAAAAAACAGAGTCAAGAAGAAAAACAATAAGTCTGAATACAGCAATAACCATGGAATAAATCAAGAAGTTTGTGAAGAACTTTGTCCTTTTTCTTTTCCTTCAAACTGTACCATGGCAACAGAAGGTAGATCTTCTTGCAGGTGATTTGTTTCAAAACAGAGAATTTCAATGCAATTTAAATCACTCTGATGAATAGGTAAGGAAGGAAAAGTTTTAAATTTATTTAATGAAATTTATTTAACTATAATGCAAAACTATATAGAACAGCACAAAACAGAAAGCTCCTGAAAAATATGCTCATGAATAAAACATCAGTAAAACAGCAAATCAAGTGCATTCCTATGTGAAAAGAATAAAATACACTCTGCTAAAATAGGACTCATTCCAGAGATGCAAGGTAAGTTTGAGGAACTAAAAAAACAAAAACAAAAGCAAAACAAAAAAGAGGTAGAGATTAACTTTGGACTTTTGCTTCTCCACACTCCTTCTCCAAGTACCCAGGGCAGGTCCTGGTGGAGAGGGTTTCTTTTCACAGTGCTGCTGCTTTTTGGGGTGCAAAGGGTGAATGAAACCCAGTCCCAAAGAGTTGTTTGTGTTTTTTGTGATGTGAGTAGTGATTGAGTTGGATTTCTGGTACCTTGCCTCTTCATCCTGGGACTTTTCCACTCTTAGCCCCTCAGTCCCTTGGACTCACACAGACATGGGTTTGGCCTCCTCTCAGTAGCCCTAACAGAGAAGACAATATCCTCAGCAGAGATGAGTTCAGGCCAAAATAAGACAGGTTAGAATCATAGCTACGTCAAATAAAAAATAACACACAGAGTACAGATTTCTTTGGAAGGAGAAATATTAGAACAGATAGATCTACAATTTAAATTTGGAGTAATAAACTAAAAGTGATAAGGGAAGGCATTAACAATATGTAACAGCTTAGAACAAGCAAACATAAAGATCAAGAAGAAATATTAGGTATGGAAACTATAGTAGTTAAAATAAAGAATAGAATGGGAATAACTGGCAGGCTGGATCTACCTGAGAGGAAGAATGAGTGACATGGAAGACCACACTGAGATCATCTCCTTTAAGGAAGGAGAAAAAGACAAACACATAGAAAATATTAAAAGAATAACCAAGACATATGGAAGATATAAGTAGAATGCTAATGTCCAATCCAGTTAATGGGAGTCTCAGAAAGATAGAAAAGTAAAAAATGGGGAGAAGGGTATATTGAAGATATAATGATGATAAATTTCCTAGAGTTAAGTAGAAGGAAAAGAGGAGGAAAAGAAGGAGAAGGAGGAAGAGGAGGAGGAAGAGGAGGAGTGGGAGGGAAGAGAGGAAGGAGAAAGAGAAGGCAAAGGAGAAAAAGTGTTTAGATCAAGAGACTACAGAGAACAAGCAGGAAACATGAAATGAAAATATGAGATTTAAGAATAATGAAGTCTATGAGAAACTTCTAAAAGTTTCCAGAGAGAACGAGTAATTCACACACAAAGGAACAAGAGTCAGATAGACCCTAAGAGATTTTTCAAGTAGTCACTGAATACAGGAAGTCATGAGAGTATCATTTAGAAATTATTAAAAGGAAAGAACTTAGACTCTAAGATCTTATATTTAGCCAAGATATCATTAAATATGAGAGCATGACAAAGAATATCCTCAGTCCCAGAAAACTTCAGAAGGTTTGTCATGAAAGAGTCCACCTTGGAAGCTGTTTTGGATAAAGAGGAAATGCAAACCCAGGATTCAGCCGCTGTATTGGAAAGTGCAAGCCTAGATGTTTGCTACTCAAAGTGTGGTGTTCGAACTAGCATCAGCATCACTTGGAAGCTTGTTAGAAATGGAAGATCACAACCTACACTCAAAACATGAAGAATCAGAATCTGCCTTCTAACTAGAGTTTTAGATGCTTTGAAAATTTGAGAAGCACTGGTCTGGATATATCAACATGATTGGGACTGGAATGGAGGGAATACTAAGAGAATGTGAATTGTGTCAAGTTAGAGGGTAAAGGATAGAAAAGAAACATTAAAAAGTAGAGAAAAAAAGATAAATTGATAGGAACTCATCCAAATATATAGAAAGAATTATAATAAATGTGAATGAATTTAATTCACAAGTTAAAAGGCCTTAAAGACAACAGATTAGATTTAAAAATCCAAATGTATGATATTTATAAGACACATTCAAAGGTAAATACAAGAAAAAGTTAATAGTAAAAGTAAGGAAAATATATCAGCAAATATCAACCTAGACACAATTTATGTAGCTATATTAAAATCAAATAGAATTTTGATATTATTAACATCAAGTTATAATTTTATTAATATAAAATAAAATTGAATATAACACAAAAGGTATGATTAAGGATAGATAACCCTGACTGGTGTTGTTCAGTTGGTTGAGCATCATCCCACAAAGCCAATGGTTGCTGGTTCAATTCCTGGTCAGGGTACATGCCTGAAGGTAACCAATAGATGTTCCTCTCCCTCTCTTTCTCCTTCTCTCTCTCTAAAAATAAATAAATAAATAAAATCTTTTAAAAAAGGATAGGTAAAGCACTACATAATGTGATAATATAAGGTGATATTGTAGCCAAGAAGATATGACAATTTTAAGCATGTATGCATCCAACAAAAGAACCTCAAATATATAAAGTAAACATAAATAACACAGAGGAGATAAATCTATCACCACAGTGGGAGACCTCAACTTTCTCAATTATATCAGCAAGGAGATATGAATGATACAAATTATAAGCTTGATATAATGGGCATTTCTGAATTTCTGCATACAAAAATAAGAAAGTACATATTTTTCTCTCAAACACACCAGAAATATTTATAGTTTCAAATATTTATAGACTTGATATCTGACCACAGTACATTTAAATTAGAAGTAACAAGAAGAGAAATAAGAAACCTTACATATTGGATACTTAAAAAATACAATGATAATTAACTTATGGATCCAGAAGAAATTATAATAGAAATTATAAAATACTTAGATTTTAATGATCATGAAAATACAAAAAAAAAAATCAGAGCTTGTGGAACTTTTAAAAAAGTGTAGCTTTATTATTTTTTTCTTTTTATTGAATTTATTGGAGTGACACTGGTTAACAAAGTTGTACAGGTTTCAGGGGCACAATTCTACAGCACATCATCCGTGCACTGTACTGTATGTCCGCCATCTCAAGTCACACTCCCATCCATCACTATTTCCCCTCTGAACCCTCCTCTCACAATCACCCCGGCAATCACCACACTGTTGTCCACATTCACAATTTTTTCTCTTTCTTCTTTTTTGTTCTATCTCTCCAGCCCCCCAATCCAGTCCCCCAATCCAGCTCCTGCCCCCAACAACTGTCAGCCTGCAAAAAAGTGTAGTTTTAACTATATATGTAGAAAACAAGGCAGTCTTAAGGTCAATGAGCTATGGGTCTAGCTTAAGAAGGTAGGACAAGAAGAATAGAATAACTCAAAATGAAGAAGAAACAGATGAATATAAGATTGGAAACTCATGAAGTAGGGAAAAAAGGTACAATAAAGAATATCAGTAAAACTAAAGTTGAATCTTTGAATAAATTCATAAGATAGACCAATATCTGGCAAGACTAACAACAACAAAAAAACCCCAAACAACATATAAACACATATTATGAAAGTAAAGTGGGGGAGTAACTTCACTTAGAGATTTAAAGATAAGATGAAACCATTGCCAACTAACAACTATATGCCAATAATTTTGCATGTGTAGACAAAACAAGAAAATTCCTAGAAAACTACAACTGAAAGAATTAAAATCTTCCCACAAAGAAGCATCAATTCCAGATGGTTTTACAGATGCATTCTACAACACAACCCTTTCAAAGAACTTACCATTACATACTGTACAATTCTTTCAGACAGTAGAAAAAGAGGGAATGTAACTTATTCTATGGGGACTGTATTCTCCTGATATCAAAGCTGAATGAAGACATACTGAGGAAGAAAGAAAAGGGAAAAAAAGGAATGAAGGAAAGGAGGGAGGAAGGCAGGGAGGAATGATTATAAGCCCATTTCAGTCAAGGGTATAGATGCAAATATCTTAAACAAAATATTTTCAAATAGAGTCTGACAGAACCTATAGTATTTAAAGAAGATTAACACATCACAACTAAGTTGCGTTTATTCTAGGTTGGCAAGGATGGTTTAATATTGGAAAAATCCATAAACATTAATAAATTAAAAGAAAGAAAACCACATAATCATTCTTAAAATTGCAAAAGAAGTCATTTGCTGAAACTCATATGTGATTAAAATAATGTTAGGATTAGAATGAAAATTTACATACCTCATACAGATTGTCTATGAAAAATCTAGAGCAAATGTGACCCAAAATGGGAAAATGATTTAATTTATAATCAGGAATTAGACAAGGATGCTAACAATATCATCTTTACTCATTTTATTGGATGTCCTAGTCATCTCAGAAAGGCAACAAATAGAAATTAGAGGCATAAGGATTAGAGAAAAAGAGGTTAAAACCACCATTAGTTGTAGATGATCATATAGTTATATAAAAATGTCAAAAAATTACTTACAAACATAGAATAGAGTATAGTAATATGAGTAAATATAACAACAATAAGCATAAAAATTTACACAATTGTAAAAACATAGTTGCATTTTTGCATAGCAGCAGCAACCTAGAAGATGCAATTAAAGACATCATTTAAAATATAATCAAAGAATGTCAAATACCTAGGTATAAATCTAACAAAAGCTGTATAAGACTCCTGTGGGAAACATAATAACACTTTAGTAAAAAAATTTTAAAAGATATAAACATATGGAAAGACATAGTCAAGGATAAGAGAATAAAATAGAGAAGCTATCAATTCCCCTCAAATTAATTTATAGATTTAAGGCAATTTCATTAAAATTTCAAGTGGTTTTTATTTTTTGCTGGAAGGTATGAGCTTTATTTTTATTGATTATGCTATTACAGTTGTCCCATTTTCCCACTTTCATTCCCCTCCACCCTGCACATACCCTCCCACCCACACCCCCTCCTTAGTTCATGTCCGTATATCATAAGTTTTTTAGCTTCTGCATTTCCCATACTATTCTTGCCTCCCCCATGACTATCTTCTACCTACTATCCATGCCACCTATTCTCTGTGCTCCCTCCCCATCTCACCCCCTCCCACTCCCCTGTTGCTAACCCTCCATGTGATCTCCATGTCTGCGGCTCCATTCCTATTCTAGTATCTCCTTGTTTTTGTTTTAAGTGTGGTTGTTAATAATTGTGAGCCTGCTGTCATTTTACTATATGTGTTTTTTATCTTCTTTTTCTTAGATAAGTCCCTTTAACATTTCATATAATAAAGGCTTGGTGATGATGAACGAAGCACTTTATCTGCCCTTCCAATCTAAATGAAAGCTTTGCTGGATAGAGCAATCTTTGATGTAGGTCCTTGCCTTTCATGACTTGGAACATTTCTTTTTAGCCCCTTCTTGCCTGCAAGGTCTCTTTTGAGAAATCAGCTGACAGTTTGATGGGAACTCCTTTGTAGGTTGCTGTCTCCTTATCTCTTGCTGCTTCTAGGATTCTCTCCATCATTTTAATCTTGGCTAATGTAATTATGATGTGCCTTGGTGTGTTCATTCCTTGGGTCCAACTTCTTTGGGACTCTCTGAACTTCCTGGACTTCCTGGAAGTCTATTTCCTTTGCCGGATTGGGGAAGTTCTTCTTTATTATTCGTTCAAATAACTTTTCCACTTGTTGCTCTCCCTCTTCCCCTTCTGGTTCCCCTATAATTTGGATGTTGGAGCATTTAAAGATGTCCTGGAGGTTCCTAAGTCTCTCCTCATTTTTTTTGAATTCTTATTTCTTCATTCTTTTCTGTTTCATTGTTTCTTTCTTCCTTCTGGTCCACTCCATTGATTTGAGACCCAGTTTTCTTCCCATCACTGTTGGTTCCCTGTGCATTTTCCTTCATTTCACTTAGCGTTGCTTTCATCTTTTCATCTCATTTGCAATGAAATTCAACCAATTCTGTGAACAGCCTGATCACCAGTGCTTTGAATTGTGCATCTGATAGGTTGGCTATCTCTTTGTCGCTTAGTTGTATTTGCTGTGGCACTTTGATCTGTTCTTCTGTTTGGGCCTTTTTTTTTTTTTTTGTCTTGTCATGCCTGTTATGTAGTGAGGGGTGGAGCCTAAGGTATTCACCAGAGTGAGTCAACCAGTCACTGAGTTGTGATGCTATATGTGGGGACAGGGTTCTAGAAGAAACAATGGTGCTTGCTCCGCTCTCTGTGGGATTTCAGTCTCTTCCACCACTTTCCCCAAGCAAACTGGGCCTTTCTGGTGCTGATTCCCATGTGGATGGGCTTGTGTATGTTCTAGGACCCTGTAGATCTCTCCAACGAACTCTCCTGTGAGGCTGGGAGTCTCTCCCAGCACCTCAACCCCTACAGGTGTTTTCAATCAGTGTTTTGAGGCTTTATTTCCCCATGCTGGGACCCTGGGTTGCACAGTCTGTCTTAACCCCCAGTTTTGCCTGGTTTATCTGCACATGAATGTGAGACCGCTCAGTCAGCCAACCACTGCTGACTGAGCGGTCCCACTGCATACCATGCCCTGCTTCACAATTGCCACCTCACTGGGTCTGCCTACTGCCACCCCATGCTTGGGGTCTGCCTAGGGTTTGTTGGTTGCTGCCTTGCATGCCCAGTGCCACTGTGTTTTTGGCTGTGACCCCTCTCTGTCCAGCCACTCAACTCTGCCCCTCCTACTGTTCTGGATGAATGTGTATATTTTAACTCCTTGGTTGTTGGACTTCCATACAGTTCAATTTTCTGTCAGTTCTGATTGTTATTTTATTTCTAAATTGTTGTTTTCCTTATTTTGTTTGTGGGAGCAGGCACAGTGTGTCTACCTATGCCTCCATCTTGGCCAGAAGTCCCCAAGTGTTTTTTAATGAAACTTAATAAAATGATTCTAAACTTTGTGTCACAAAATCAAAGACCAAGAATAGCCAGGCTCCATGCTCTTTTATTTCAGGACATTTCTGAAATAAAAGAGCATGGAGGAGGATAATTGCTCAATCAAATTATGCAGCTTTAGCAATTAGAACAGTGAGATACTGGCACAGGAAGAACCTAGTTAACTGATGGAATAGAACAGGAAGCCCAATCCCAGCTCCAGATATATACAGAACTTGAGTACAAGAAAGAGATGACATACCACATCAGTGAAGAAGTGAACATAGCTAGAAAACAATGGTTATCCATGTGGAAGAAAATTAAATTGGAATTCTACCTTTCAGCATGTACAGAAATCAACTCTAAATGGATTGAAGACTTACGCATTAAGATCCAAAATTAAAAAAATTGTTTCTTAAGAAATGAAAATGCCATCTATAAGGAAAATACCAATTGATTTTTCTATATTAAAATAAGAACTTGGTGCAAAAAGAAAGTCTAGACAGACCTTAGAGCCTTCACAAAAATTAAATCAGAACGGATCACAATCCAAATGTAAAATATGAGGACTTCCAGCCAAGATGGAGGCATAGGTAGATATACTGTGCTTCCTCGCACAACCGAAAGAAGGACAACAACAAATTTAAAAACAAAAAAACAACCAGAACTGCCAGAAAATTGAACTGTATGGAAGTCCAACAACCAAGAAGTTAAAGAAGAAATATTCATCCAGACCAGTAGGAGGAGTGGAGATGGGCAGCTGGAACAGAGAGGACTGAAGGCAACGCAGTGGCTGGCGGAGTGGGCGGCCCCACACTTGTGTGTGGATAAACTGGGAGGAACAACTAGGGAGCAAGACAGACTTAGCAACCCAGGTTTCCAGCACAGGGAAATAAAGCCTCAAAACCCCTGAGTGAAAAAACCTTTGGGAGTTTTGGTGACGGAGGAAATTCCCAGTCTCACAAGAGAGTTCATTGGAGAGACCCATTGGGTCCTAGAATGTACACAAAACCACCCACCCAGGAATCAGCACCAGAAAGGCCCACTTTGCTTGTGAGTAGTGGAGGAAGTGACTGAAAGCTGGTGGAGAGCTGAACAAGTGGTACTGTTCTCTCTTGGACCCCTCCCCCACATACAGTGCCACAACACAATGTGGGTTGCCCCACCCTGGCATGTACCAGATAAGGTCAAGTTAAAGAAGTTCATCATCACCAAGCCCTTATTATATGAAATGTTAAAGAGACTTACCTAAGGAAAAGAAGATGATCAAAAACATGAACAGTAAAATGACAACAAACTCACAACTATTAAAAATGAACCTCAAAAAACAAAAACAAACTAAGCAAACAACTAGAACAGGAACAGAATCACAGGAATGGAGATCACATGGAGGGTTATCAGTGGGGAGGGGGGGAATAGGGGAAAAGGTACAGGGAAAAGTAGCATAAATGGTACATACAAAATAGACAGGGGGAGGTTAAGAATAGTGTAGGAAATGGAGAAGCCAAAGAACTTACATGTACAACCCATGGACATGAACTAAGCGGAGGATATGAATGGGAAGGAGTGTGCAGGGTGGAGGGGGATAATGGGGGGAAAATGGGACAACTGTAATAGCATAATCAATAAGATATAATAAAAATATAAATAAAAAACTAAATATAAAACTATAGAACTCAAAAATAATGAGAAAACAGATAACACTGAGTATGGTGATGACTATTTAGATACAACACTAAAGGCGCAACCCATAAAAGAAATAATTGACAATCTGGATTTCATTAAAACTAAAAACTTTTGCAAAGCAAAAGAAAATGTCAAGAGAATAAGAGAAGCCATATGCTGGAAGGAAATATTTGCAAAAGACACATCTGATGGTCTTGGCTGGGTTGGTCAGTTGGTTGGAACATCATCCTTCACTCCAAAAGGTTGTGGGGTTGGATTCCCACTCAGGACACATACATAGGTTGTGGGATCGATCCTTGGTCAGGGCATGTACAGAAGGCAACCAGTCAATGTTTCTCTCATTGATCTTTCTCTCTCACTTCCTTTCTCTCAAATCAATAGGTATATCATCAGGTGAGGATTTAGAAAGAAAGATACATTTTACAAAGAATTATTACCCAAGGAAGCATTTGAAATCTTGCTTCCTGGCAATGTCATCAATTTGGCTCAAATAAATGCATATAAAAATTCTCAAAACATAAAAAAAACAGCAAACCAAACTGTTACCCAAAATATACAAAGAACTCTTAAAACTTAACAATAATAAAGCAAACAATCTGGCCCTGGTTGGTGCGACTCAGTGGATTGAGCACTGGCTTGCAAACCAAAGGGACACCAGTTTGATTCCCAGTCAGGGCACATGTCTGGGTTGTGGGCCAGGTCCCCAGCAAGGGTGCACAAGAGGCCACCACACATTGATGTTTCTCTCCCTCTCTCTTCCCCTCCCTTCACCTCTAAAATAATTAAATAAAATATTTTTTTAAAAAAGAAACAATCTGATTTATAAATGGGCTAAAGACCTTAACAGACACCTCACCAAAAAAGATATATAGTTGGCAAATAAACATGTGAAAAGATGCTCCACATCATGTCCTCAGGGAAATGCAAATGAAAGCAACAATGAGAAACCATTACCCACCTATTATGAGGGCTAAAATCCAGATCATGAACAACCTCAAATGCTGATGAGAATGTGGAGCAACAAGAACGCTCATTCATTGCTGATGGGAATGCAAAATGGAACAGTTACTTTCAGAGACAAAGTGGCAGTTTCTTACAAAACTGAATGTATTCTGACCAAATATTCCAGCAATCATGTTCCTTAGTGTTTACCCAAATGAACTGAAACTGCATGTCCACATAAAACCTTGCACATGAATGCTTATGGAAGGTTTATTCATAATCACCAAACCTTGGAAGCACCAAGGTCCTTCTGTAGGTGAATGGATGAACTGTGACATGTCCAGATAATGGAATAATATT
Source organism: Tonatia bakeri (assembly GCA_004024845.1). Classification (NCBI taxonomy): domain Eukaryota; kingdom Metazoa; phylum Chordata; class Mammalia; order Chiroptera; family Phyllostomidae; genus Tonatia; species Tonatia bakeri. The sequence goes on from PVIA01000966.1 coordinate 269,672, forward strand.
TAGTGCTAAAAAATGAACCATGAAACCATGAAAACATAGAGGAACTTTTAAAGCATATTACTAAGTGAAAGAAGCCAATCCAAAAAGGTTATATACTATACAATTTCAACTATATGATATTCTAGTAAAGGCAAACCTATGGAGACACTAAATAGATCAATGGTTTCTAAGAGTTAAGTAGTGAGGAGGGATGAATAGGTGAAGCACCAAGGATTTTAGGGCAGTAAAAAATTCTGTAAGATATTATAATGCTGGATACTTGTCATTATAAATTTGTCAAAATTCATAGTATATGCAATACCAAGAGTGAACCCCAAAGTATATTATGGACTTTGGATTATTATGATGTCTCAATGTAGGTTCATCAGTTGTACCACTCTGGTGAGGGGTGTTAATAATGGAGGAAGCTATGCATGTGTTGGGGGACAGATGTATGGGGAATCTCTTTACCTTCTCCTTAATTTTTCTGTGAACCAAAAACTGTTGTTCAAGTGTAAAAAAATAATCAGAAATGAAGACAGTGTGGCAAAATAAAAAATTAAAAACTTTAGTTCTCTAAAAGACTTTTAAAAGAAAGTAGAAAGTCAAAGTAAAACCTGAGAGAAAATATTTGCAATATCTGTAGATGATGATGGATTTATATCAATCATACATAAAGAACTTCTACAGATAAATAAAAAAGCACATAATAATCCTGTAGAAAATTGTCCAAAGATATGAAGAGACATTTCACAGAAGAGCAAACACATATTACCTACTTATAGATGAAGAGATGCTCAACATCATTAGTGATAAGAAAATCCTAATTAGAACTACAATGAAATACCATTTAATTCCCATCCAATAGGCAAAAATTAAAAAATCTGACAATACCAGAAGTTGAGAGGATAAGGTTCCAAAGGATCTCTTTCTCACACATTACTGGTGGGAATTTAAATTGATAGAACCACAGCAGAAAACAATTTTGGGTGACCTCCTAAAGTTTACCACACTTTTGAACCAGTAATTCTACCTCTAGAGTTCTATTCCTACATATACCCGAGACCTTTGCACATGTAAAACAGAAAACATCTACAAGAAAATTGACAGCAGTATCATCACATTAGCAAAAATCTGGCAACCTACGTGTCCATCAATGGAAGAGCAGGTCGGTAGACTGTGATGTATTTATTGACATGATAAAATATTACACAACAGTCAAAACAAATGAGCTGACATGATACCCACCATTTGGATAAATCTTAGTGATATAATATATACTTTTTTAAAGATCACTTTATAATGGTGATCTTTTTTTTTAAGATGTTATTTATTTATTTTTAGAGAGAGAAAGGGAAGGAGAAAGAGAGGGAGAGAAACATCAATGTGTGGTTGCCTCTCACACGCCCCTTACTGGGGACCTGGCCTGCAACCCAGGCATGTATCCTGAGTGGGAACTGAACTGGTGACCCTTTAGTTCGCAGGCTGGCACTCAATCCACTGAGCCACAGCAGCCAGGGTCTTTTTTAAAAAAGATTTTATTTATTTATTTTTTTAGAGAGAGGGGAAAGTAGGGAGAGAAACATGTGTGAGAGAAACATGGATTGGTTGCCTCTCGCGCGTCCCCAACTGGGAACGTGTTCTGAAACCCAGGAGTGTGCACTGACTGGGAATTGAACCAGTGACCTTTCAGTCTGTAGGCCAGAGCTCAATCCACTGAGCCACACCAGCCAGGGCAGTGATATAATATTAAGTGAAAAAATGTAAGTGCCAAAAGACTACATTCTGCCTAATATTGTTTTTTAAGTAATATAAAATAAAAATATATATAATATTAAGAAATATATAGTCAATAAAACTATACAAAAACAGAAGTAAAAAAGTGAATATAGGTTTACTAATGATTATTAACCTGAGTTGGAGCAGGAAGGAGAACGGGATAGACGGAGACCATGTGGTTAGATGCAGGTTATTGTCAAAGTCCAAACTTTAGTTTTGGGTGGTAGATTCATGGATGCTTATGTAATTCTATCTCTCTATCTCTCTCTCCATCTACCTACCCATCCATCTAACTAACTATTAATTTCAATTATTTGTTGCTGTATAACAAGTCACTTAGGGTTAATGACTTAATATTTGTTATAATTATACTTCATGATTCACTGGGTCAGGAATTTAGACAGGGTGCAAAGGGGCTGTCTTTGTTCCACAATGGCTGGGTCAGTGTTCCAGTCCATAGTGGGGCTGGACAGTGAAGGTTCCTTGACATTTCTCTCTCAAAGGAGCTAGGCTTCCTCACAGCATGGCAGCCTAACTCAAAATGAATACAAAAAAGCAGCAATGAGAGTGAGTCATAAACCAATGGTTAGGATTAATCCAATTCTCTTTGACCTGAGTTCCATTGAAAAAATGGGAAAGCAAATCTAGAAAACAATATCCTGTGTACTATTATGTTAAACCATACAAAATTACAGGTTTTGTAGGTCAAAATGTCAAATATTAGCAATGTTATATGGTTCAATCAACCAGCAATAATTATATATATATAATATTTAATTTCTATATGGGAAGAATGTATGATAGATAGATCAGTTCTCAAACAATCTATTAATCTGATATGATTCTCATAAAAACTCAGTGATTTAAAATTCATACAAAGATTCACTATGAAACATGTTCTGAAATTTATGCAAAGATTTAATATAAAAGAACAGTCAATAAAATTATGAAAGAGAAAAATAATGGGAAGATACTTTTCCTACCAAATAAAAAATATATTTTGAAACTATAATAACATAGTATAATAACAGTATTAGAATAGAAAGTTTAGAAATGAAAGTAAATGAAAAATCCAAAACCAGGCAAATATTAATAAGGATTTAGTATAAGATAAAGATAAAACTACATAGTAGTAGAAAAAGGATAGGCTATCTGATAAATGGTATTTGCACAATTGGCTTATTTAAGTGAAAATATGGTTGGATTCCTTTATTCTCTACATAAAAATAAATTTCACACTGATTACATATTTAAATAGAAAATTAAAAGAGAATATAGGCTATCATTTTTACTTTCTCAGGATAGGGAAATCTTTCTACTCTTCTGAGCAAAAAAAGACAATAAAGTAAGATACCGATAGATTTGACTTAATAAAAGTACAAATTTGTGCTGTAAAATTATGAAAAGTGAAAAGGTAAAGCTGTCAAGGTGGATTTTTTTTTGCAATGAAAATAAAAATAACCCTCCTCTTCTTCCATGTCAATCTCCTTTTGCTTCTTTTCCTTTATATAAGGATACTTATATATTTTATTTTGCAAATAAAATACAGTAATATTCTCTATATAAAAAACTCTTAAAATCAGTAAGAAAATAAATAGCTTAATTGTAAAATTCAGCTAATTACACGAGCAGACAATCCACAGAAGTAAAAGCCAATAAATACTTGAAAAACACTGATATTCAATAGTGAAAAGAAATGCAAAACGAGATTTTTTTCCCTTACAGTTTGGCAAAAACTAAAGAAGTAATACTGCATAATGCTTGTCACAATATAGGCAAACTAGCACTTTCATACACCATTGATTTTAGTACAAATTAGTACAACTTTCCTGGAGGGAAAATTTCCCATCCTACCAAAAGCCTTAAAATGCAAGCAAGCCCTTGACACAGTAATTCTACTTCTTGGGAGGAATTTATTCTAAGCAAATAGTTGGAGAGCTTCAAGTAAAACATGGTGGATTGAATAAATAGATTTGTCTCTGCCTCCACCAACTCCTAACCCCAGTAGACTGACACAGTTAAAAGAGGAGTGTAAAATAACAAGGAGATGACAGGGAATAGAGTTGTCAACATAACTTTCGAAGTTGAAAATGAATGGATGAGCAGAGAGTGGCAAACTGAACACATGCATTTAATTTTGTTCTCCTCCAAAATCCCACTAAAGCTACAGCAAAGGGATTGTTTAAAAAGGCTTCAACCCACAAGAGTGGGGACAGTGGGAGAGAAGAGAGGAATGCAATTTTGTGAGCTAGAAAATCAATTGATGAGTCATAATTTACTTGATGAACTTGAGAAAGCTGAGAGAGAACTCACCTGGTTTATGCCACAGAATCTTGATAAGACCCAAGAATTGAAGGCCCCAGTTGAGAAAGAGTGTGTATGGCTAACAGAGGATTGTTTGAAAGCTTAAGAGGCAATTATTAATAGACCCCCACACCCAATCTTCAACTCTGTGTCCGTGAGTGCTTGCCTCTCCCCTATCCCAGCACGTGACTGGAAGTTTATTCTTTGGAGGGGGGTCTTGGCAATCTTTTGATTTATGACCATATCATGCCAATCTCTGTCTCTGTGGTTACATTGCCTCCTCCTTTTCTGTGTCAGCCTCCCTCTGGTTCTCCCTTATAAGGAAGGATACTTAAGGTGGCATTTAGAGCCCACTGAAATAATCCAGTTGAGGTGAGGATTATCACCTATTTTCAAAATCCTTGACTTACTCTCCTCTGAAAAGACCTTTTTACCAAATAAAGTAACATGTATAGGTTCTAAGAATTAGGATGTGAATAGCTTTGGTGAATCTTTTTCAGCTTGTCAAATATGCTAAATTAAATGTATTGATTTTAGGATGTTAAACCAACCTTACCTTTCTCGAATAATCCTCATTTGATTGTGCTGTATTGCCCTTTCTGGAAATAAGTTGCTGGATTCAATTTACTAAAAAGTTTAAAGATGTTTTTAAGTTAGAAATTATGAACACCATGAAGAGCATTGGTCTGAAACTTTTCATACTCTTTATAAACTTACATACCATGGTTGTGATGTCAGTTTTTACTTTATGCATTTTGAAAAATCAGTTTTTGGTTTCATTGTTTTTCTGTTTTCTTTCTAAAATCAATTTCTGTTCTTTATTATTTCCTTTTCTTACTTTGGGTACTTTCTCTCTCTCTCTCTCTCTCCTTTTATTTTTTTGAGGTGGAAGCTTATACCATTAGTTTGCAAATCTCTGTCCCCATTATATAAACATTTAATTCTACACATTTCTCTCAAAGTACTGCTTTATTTGTAATTCACTTGTTTTGATTGTTTTTACTTTCATTTAATTCAAAATATATTTTTATTTCAGTTGTAAATTCTTTCAAGCATGGGTTATTTAAAAGAGTGTTGTTTAATTTCCAAGTATTTGGAGATTTTTCTATATTTTTCTTCATCGATTTCCAGTTTAATTGTGAGTGGTAGGAGAAATTTTCTTTGAAATTTTGTTTCAGTGATCTTAAGTTTATTGAGACCTTGTTATATGGCCCAGAATATAGTCTATCTTAGTGAATGTGCCACATGCATTTGAAAAGAATTTGTGTTTTGCTGCAGTTGAATTGTAAGTTGGATTGGCTGTAGTTGAATTTATAAATATTAAGTCATGTTGGTTGATTGTATTTTTTTCAAGTCTTCTGTATTGTTACTGATTTTCTATCTACTTATTTTATCAATTTCTGGGAGAGGAGTGTGAGAAAAACTATACCAATAAATTTATCCATTTCTTTTTTCAGTTCTATTTTTACTTTATCTATTTTGAATTTCTACTATTAGGTGAATATACATTTAGAATTATGTCCTGTAGATGAATTTACACTTTTTATTTTGTCTTTTTCCTTGGTAATATTCTTGTTTCTGAAGTCTACTATATGTGATATTAATATAAACTCTCCAGTTTTCTTATAAATAGTGCTTTCAAGATATATATTTTTCATTATTTTACTTTTAACTTATCTGTGTATTTATATTTAAAGTAAGTTTCTTGTAAAGAATATATAGTTGGATCTTCCAAAAAAAACCCAAACAACTAATCTCATAGTCTCTGCCTTTTAACTTGTGTGCTTGTATCATTTATATTTAGTGTACATTCCAATATTTTCCATAGTAATATTTTCATCTTGTTATTTGTTTTTTTTCTTTCATCTTCTCTGTGTTCCCTTTTCCCTATTTTTTTTCTTTTGGATTAATTAAATTAAAAAAAATTATCTCCATTATTGTCTTGTTAGCTATGCATTTTTTGTTTTATTATTCATTGCTTTATGGTTTACTATAAACATCTTTAGCTTATAGTATAATTTAAAATAATGTATATCATCATATGTAATTGTAAAAACCTTAAAATAGTATATATCCAATTTCCCCTCCATCCTTCCTGGTATTTTTATACATATACCTCTACATATGTATGAACTGCATTATATATTGACATTATTTTTACTTTTTTTAAAAAGATTGTATTTATTTATTTTAGAGAGGCAAGGGAGGGAGAAAGAGAGAGAGAGAAACATCAATGTGCAGTTGCTGAAGGCCGTGGCCTGCAACCCAGGCATGTGCCCTGACTGGGAATCGAACCTGCGATGCCTTGGTTTGCAGCCCGCACTCAATCCACTGAGCTATGCCAGCCGGGTTTTTTATTTTTTTTGACATTATTTTTACTTTAAATTGCCTATTATTTTTAAAGAGATTCAAAAGTCAATTTTACCATTTCTTGTTCTCTTTGTTCTTTTCATGAATCCACTTTTAGGGATGGTGTCCTAAAAAGAATCCACATTTCATGAATCCTGTTTTTCCTTCTGCCTTATGACCATCCTTTAATTTTTATTACAGTTCAGGTCTGGTGGCAATAAATTCTCTCAGTCTTTGTCTGAAAATATTATTTATTTTCCTCTCAATTTTGAAAAATATTTTGCTGAGTAAAAATTCTAGGTTGATAGATTTTTGGGGGGGAGGGGAGTTCAGTATTTTAATGATATCTCTCCTTTGTTTTCTGTCTTGCATAGCTTCTGACAAGAATCCAAAAAGCTGGTAAAATCATAAGGTTAATTTTTTGTTTCTCTTTCTTCAATTGTTAAAGTTCTGTGTTACTTGTTGTCCAATGTCTGAAAGTCATTTTTATATATATTTGTCTGTTTTCTGATGGTTTAAGGAACAGAGTATATCTTACTGTTTTGCCATGATGGTTAGAAACTGAACTCTTCTGACTATTTTAAGTTTCTATTATGGTTTCTTTTGGAACTGTTTTTTAGAAATGTGTTTGTAAAATGATCAATTTTTATTATTGCATTCTATTTTATTAGATTATGATCAGAGATTGTAGTTTGAAATAATACCAATTCTTTGAAATATGTTAAGGCTTGCTTTATGTCCTGATATGTAGTCAATTTTTACAAATTATTCATGTCTTTTTAAGAAGTAGGTGTATTTTATGCTCTGGCTGGTGTGGCTCAGTGGATTCAGCACCAGCCCAAAAACCAAAGGGTTGCTGATTCAATTCTCAGTCAGGGCACATGCCTGGGTTGCAGGTCAGATCCCCAGTGGGCAACCGCAAGAGGCAACCACACATTGATGTTCCTGTCCTTCTTTTTCTCTCTCCCCTCTCTCTAAAAATAAGTAAATAAAAAGTATTTTTTTAAAGAAAGAAGTAGGTGTGTTTTTAAATTGTGGGTTGCTGAAATATCCATTAAGTTTCTTCAGTTTGTTATTTAAATCTGATATATGTTTATTGATTTTTATTCTTCAGCCATAGTAAATGAGTGAATTGTATTGAAATTACATTACTTTATAATCATGGTTTGAGATATTATTCCAGGGTCTATTACCTATTCTAATAAGTATTAAAAAGTTTATAATTATTATATCTTCTCAGTACATTAAACTTTTTCTCATTATATAGTGACTTTTTATCATTGATAATGCTTCTCATCTTAACTTTTGTCTTATAGCTGCCTAGTTATCTTTTCTTTGTATTTGCCTACAATATCTTTTTTATCCTTTTTCTTTCAACCTGTCTACATGTTTTATGTATGTAATTTTAAAACAGCATGAAAATAAAAATGTTAAAACTCTAATCTGACCATATCCTCCTCTGGACTATTGATTTTAATCTACTTAACTCTATGGTGATTACTGATGTTTTTTTACCTTGTGCTTTCTGATCTCCCTACACTTTTTTCTTTTTAAACCAAGGTTTGCAGTCGATTTACTTGTTTTTATATTACAGTGCCAACATTGGAATTTGCCTTCAGGGTCACTCCTTCTTTCACATTTGTACCTCTTCCAGCTTACTTTTCTTTTTCTTGCCCTTTTTGGGGCATTGTTTATTTTGTTTGCTCCAGGATTTTTTAACGTAGTGGTAGATTTAGTTTTATTTTTAAATTCCAGAAATTATAATGCAGTATGTTTTAGAGATGCAGTAAGTAACATTTTATGTTAACACAAAAGAAAACAAAATCTCTTAGGTGATTCTGATATACAATATAATCCCCAAAAGAAGTCATGATCTGGAGGAATTTTGAATTCTTTATTGATAAATAATATAAGGAAAAGTAATTATAATTTCTATATATTAGTTGTGAAACAACTAATAAAAATGTTTTAAGGTTTTCAGTTAATGGCTTGGCAGACATACATTTGAAGACAAATGAAAGAACATGGCCTCTTTGCTTCCTCCATAGCCTTTTAAACATGAGTTATGGAAAAAAATCTTTGCCTAAATTGGAAGCTTTAATATTATTAAGAAGTCAGTACTATGCAAAGAGATCTACAGATGCAATGCAACCCTTATCAAAATCCTAACGATTTTTTTGCAGGAATAGACCAATCCATTCTAAATTTATATGAAATTCAAGAGACTTCAAATAGTCAATCTTGAACAAAAGAAAAAAGTTGGAGATTTCACATTTTCTGAGTTCAAAACATACTACAAAACTCAAGTAATCAAAACAGAGAGGTACTGCCATAAAAACAGATACATATATCAATGGGATAAAATAGAGACCCAGAAAGAAACCCTTGCATAGATAGTCAAATGGCTTTGACAAGGAAGCCAAAATCACTTAATGGGGAAAAACAGTGTTTTCAACTAGTAATGATGGAAAAACTGGATATCCACATGCAAAAGAATGAAGTTAGACCATTACTTTGTACAGTATACAAAAATTAACTCAAAATGGACTAAGACCTTAACAGATTAAACTGTAAAACTCTCAGAAGAAAGTATAGGGTAAAACCTACATAACACTAGATTTGACAATGATTTCCTGAGTTGACGCAAAAAGCACAGGCAACAAAAGAAAAAAATAAATGAATTGTACTTTATAAAAATTAAAATATTTTATGCATCAAAGGACACAACCAACAAGTGAAAAGACAACCCACAGAATGGGAGGAAAATTTTGAAAATCATACATCTGGTAAGGGATTAATATTCAGAGCATATAAAAAACTCCTACATGTAAAAAAAAAAACAAGCAAAAAATAAGTAAAGGTTTTTAATAGACATTTCTCCATAGAAAATATAAAAAGTGTTCAATAAGTTCATGAAAAGATGGTGCTTGACATAAGTAATCATTAGGGGGATACAAATCAAAACCTCAGTGAGATATCACTTCACATTCCTTAGGATGACTACCAGAAAAAAGTTTGGGCAGTGGTAACCCTTGTGCATTGCTTGTGGGAACGTAAAACGGTACAGCTACTACGGGAAACAGTGTGGTGGTTCCCCAAAAATTATAGATGAAATTAGCATACAATGCAGCAATTCTACTTCTGGGTATATTAATTATTATAACATCATTAAACACAGTAAGCAAAAGTGTCCCACAATAGTTGTCAACAGATGAATGGCTAAACAAAATGTGGTATATACACATAATGGAATATTATTCTGATTTTAAAAGGAAGAAAATTCTGATACATACAGGAACATGGATGGACCTCGAAGACATTATGCTAAGTGAAACCAGACAATCACAAAAGGACAATATAGGATAAAATTCTACCTATATGAGGTACTGAGTGGAGTAAAATTTGTAGAGAAAGTACAATAGCGGTAGCCAGAGACTGGAATAAGGGAGGAAAGGGATATTGTTTACTGGGTACAGAATTTCAGTGTTAGAGAATGAAAAGTTCTGAAGTTTGATGGTGGTGATGGTTGTACATCAATGTGAATGCGTTTAAAGCCACTGAACTGTACAGGAAGAATGATTAAATTATAAATTTTGTTATGCATATTTTACCACAATAAGAAATATAGCATTTCGTACCTGACCAGGAGAAATTTCTCATTAAAGAAAATCTATGCCCACTCCCACTGCAGGGCAATTAAATCAGATTTTTGGTTATCAGTATTTTGTTCTAAAGCTCTACAGGTGATTCTGATGTAAAGCCAGTGCTAGACTATCTCACCTAAACTGTAGATCTCAATGATGGAAGAATACTTTCTTGCCTTTGTTATTTTTCTTTTCCATGTGTTTTGTGAGCATAAATCCAAAATGGAAATTGTGTTTAAGATGATTTTTTGAGGATCTGGCTATATTTTAGTGGAATTAATCTTTAAAGTGTAAATTTAGAATTTTATACCCAGCTAAACTATCGATTAATCTTCAGGGTAGAAGAAAAGCATTTTCAGACATCCAATTTCTCAAAAATTGTATCTCCCATTCTTTCTCAAGAAACTACAGTAGGTTATGTTCCAACCAAATAGGAGAATAAACTACGAAAATAAAAATGGGAGATAGGAAACAGCATATCCAACTCAAGAGAAAAGCAAGGTGAATTCAGAAGATGATGATAAAAGGAGTAGTAGAAGGACAGTGGTATGGAGTGCTGGACAGCCAGAACCAATGGAAACAGCAGGGTAGATAGCTACATGAAGAAACTTTCAAGAAAAAAAATGGCAGATGCCTTGAGGTTGACTTTATTTAGAGAGGTCTTATGGGTCTATCAGAAAGTTTTAAAAGAATGAGCATTGAATTTCAAGAAATTAATGTAAATAAAAAGGAAGCAGTTATTAACTCCAGGAAGAACTAAAAATTTTGCAAGAAAGAAAATAAAATCATAGTATACTACATGTCTCAGATTTGAAATGTTGTAATTGAACTTTATTAGAAGACAAGATAAAGGGGAAATGTTTGTGTGTGGCTGTGTAAGAGCCAACATTTGTTGTTTGTTGATTTATTGATGATAACCATTCTGGCAGGTGTGAGGTGGTATCTCATTGCGGTTTTAATTTCTCTGATGATTAGTGATGTTGAGCATCTTTTCGTCTTCCCTGGTAGGAAGTAGATGATGTTTAAACCTGGTTAATCAAGAAAGCATAATATAAACAAATTATGTACATATATGTATCAATAATTAAATGCCAGAAAAATCACTAAAGGAATTGGGAGTGTCTCTGGGCAGGGGGAAGAGTGAGCCAGGGTATTGCTAATATTCATCATCAACTTTTTTTTCCTTTTTAAAAACTGAATTTATTGGAGTGACATTGGTTAATAAAAGTATATAGGTTTCAGGAGTACAGTCTATAATACATCATCTGTAAATTATATTGTGTGTTCACCACTCCAAGTCAAGTCTCCTTCCATCACCGTTTATTCTCCCTGTGCCCTCTTCTACCTCCTTCCACACTCCTTTCCCTCTAGTAATCACCATGCTGTTGTCTGTGTCTATGAGTTGTTGTTGTTTTTGCTTAATCCCTTCTCATTTTTCATCTAGTACCACAATGCTCCTTCCCTCTGATTACTGTCAGTCTCTGTCTATGTGTGTGTTTACATTTCTTATTATTTTATTTTGTTCATTAGAGTGAAATCTTATGGTACTCTGACTAGCTTACTTTACTTAGCATAATGCTCTCCAGGTCCATACATGCTGTTGTAAAGAGTAAGATTTCCTTTTTTTTTTTTTTTATTTTACGGTCATGTAGTATTCCATTGTGTAAATGTACCACAACTCTTTTATCCACTCATCTACTGATGGACACTTGGATTGTTTCCAAATCATATCTATTGTAAATAACTGTGCAATGAACATAGGGGTGCATATGTTCTTTTCAATTAGTGTTTTGATTTTTTCAGATATATTTTTAGAGGTAAAATCACTGAGTCATAAAACAGTTTCCTTTTTAATTTTTTGAGCTAACTCCATACTATTTTCCACAGTGGTTGCACCAATCTGCATTCCCACCAACAATGCATGAGGGTTCCCTTTTCTCCACATCTTCACCAACATTTGTTGTTTGTTGATTTATTGATGATAGCCATTCTGACAGGTGTGAGGTGGTATCTCATTGCGGTTTTAATTTCTCTGATGATTAGTGATGTTGAACAACTTTTCATATGTTCATTGGTCATCTCTATGTCCTCTTTAGAGAAGTGTCTATTTAGGTACTTTGCCTATTTTTTAATTGGATTTTTTGGGGTTTCTTTTGTTTTGTTTTGGTGTGAGTTGTATAAGTTCTTTATAAATTTTGGATGTTAACTTCTTATCAGATGTGTCATTGGTGAACATGTTCTCTCATTCAGTAGGTTGTCTTCATTTTGTTGATGGTTTCCTTTGCTGTGCATGTGAACTTTTTTGACTTTTAAAATTATGTTCAGGGTATCCCTATAGATGAAGATATGTTTTTAAAGTATACAAATGCATAAAATGTATTTAAGAATGTTCATCTCAGCATTGCTTTAGATAGGGGTAAAATTACCATCAACTTGGGGAAACAATTTGAGCATGTATCCTGCATGCAATCTTTCTGCCATAGAAAAGAATAGTTTAAGACTCTTGAAGAATGAATATTTGTGATTAGTGGCCAAGTGGATTATTAAGTCACTTTAATGCAGGAATTCAGGGGAGGGAGAAAGTCTGAGGGCTGGGATTAGTTTAGGAAGAAGATAAAGACTGTTCTTGACTTGTAAAATGGGACTCAGGGAGCTCTGAAGCTGGGACAGGGGGTTCAGAAGAGCCTCAGGTGGGCCAGGAGCCCAGGGTCAGGAGGGAGCAAGCGCACTGCCTGGCAGGCAGGGAGAGGGCATGGAGAGGAGGATGGATTCTAATTCTGGAGGGCATTAGGGCTCTGCTGGACAGCAAAGGCTTTGAATGTCTGGTGCATTCATTACCAATATGCAGCCTAATGTCATTCCCACCAAGCTCCATAGCTGTGTGATTTGTGTTGTTCCTTCAGAAACATCTATGTGCTCTCTTCTTGTACCTTTGAACTCAAGACACACAGTTTTGAGGTGGCCAGTAGCCAAGATTAGGCTTGGTGAAGCTGGAGGAGTTGGGATTACGGTAAATCTGAGGACAGGTTTAGCGGAAAGGCTGTGACAGGGTTGAAGTTCGGTCTGAGGCCAAGTTAGGTTCAGTCTGTGATCAGGATTAGAGTTTGTCTGCAGATGCTTGTTTCTGATTGGATCTTATTTTTTTCTGTGTCAATAAATGTTGCTTAAGTGCACGGATGAATTGTAAATATTGGCCAGCTATTCGTCTCAAAACTCTTCAGCCTCTGCCTCTCCTTTTTTCTTCTCTTTTGGTTTTTTCTCTCTCTCTTTTTACCATACCACACATACAGGCAACTTTCCTAGACCTCCCAGACCAAACCTTCCTTGAGTCTCAACCTACTATCTCCCCCCATTCTCATTAGCTGGGGTCCGAGCCCTTAGGCAGTGGTTGCCTAACCTGTGCTGTAGGAAGGGGCCCTATGGTGGGAGAAGGTGGAGGCAGAGCTCTGGTTCCCAACAAGGGTCAGATGGGCTCTCTGTTCACCTGCCCACCTCACCTCAACCAGCAGCCTTTTTTGTCCCCATCCCTGTTAGGATGGCTATCTTACTCAGTGCCCTGGAATCCTGGCCCACACAATGCCTGAGTGCTTTCAAGGTAGGTTACTGAAACTTTAATCCCAGCTTTCCTTTTCATTCTTGACACCCGCCCCCACTCCCCCGAACCGCTATGGTCTCAGTTGAGGCACTCCCTTTCCCTACCACCAGCAGACACCCTAGTAAATGCTTGGAGAAGGACTCCCCATCCAGCCTGGCTTAGCCCCAGGCTGGGTGTGGCAGCTGTCCCTTGGTTATTTTGATGGTGGGGTGCATGATGGTGGGGGCCTTGAGACAAGGTAGTGGCTCCTTGTCCCATTGCCACCCTCCTGGGTGCGTACCTCCCCAGCATCTGGTCCTCGGCTGCCTTCCAGCTTGGCTGCCTTCCTCTTGGCCTTCATGCTCCAACATGCAGCAGTTTCAGGAGAGGCTTTGAGGATGCCAGAGCCCAGCCTGACACTGAGGCAGCTGAGGAGGGAGGGGCCCACTCTTCTGCGGCCCTTCTGCCGCTCTGGGATTTTGTTGGCCTCCTCCTCCCTCTCTGTCTCTTAGGTTTGTTCCAACCCCACCCAGCCCCTGCCCTCTTCTTGCCTTCTGCTCCCTGCTCCCCTTACTTTGACCCTGTTTCTGCCTGTCCCTGTTGCCGTCTTTCTTCTGCACCATATCTCTGCCACCACCCCTGTTTGGTCTCCATCCTACATCTTGTTGCTTCTCCCTTTTTTGTCTGCATCTCTTGCTTGCAGACTTCTCACTCTATCATCACAGATTAGAGGGGCAAGTCTTGCCCACAATGACTTGGCAACAGAGACATATGACAAATATCTGTTGATGATGATAATAATTTCAGGGAAGGACCCGTCTTTTGACTTCCCCCCTCCCATTTCTCCTGCATATGGATCTTCATCACGGTGCCACTTCTTGGAGCTGAGACAATACAAAGCCACAGACTGTTCTTTGAGCTCCTATCAAGCAGGTGCCAGTTCTGTGCTAGTGGCTGGAATGTGTGAGTAAGACCAATCTCCGTTCTCCAAGAGTCTACAACAGAGTCAAGGTGGTGCTGGGGGTGAGAACACAAATGCTGAAAGGAGGAATAACAATATAAGATGTAAGTAACTGTTCAAGGCAATAATTGCAGGCTCTAATAGAATGTACAGCTAAATCTCCCTGACTGTTTTGAGGACTAAGGAGTCATTATGGGCTGAGGGAGTTTTGCAAACCCTATAGGGTTTGTAAGAGGAGAATCAGTTGCTGAGAGTTGGGTGGAATTTGTGAGTGCACATGGGAACGGGGCAGCCATTCCAGGCTGGCTCAATGTGAGCGATGGTGCAGAGATGGGAACGTGCTTGGAGCCAGGGTCCTTAGAGGTTAGCCTACTAGGATCTCAGTGTTGGTGTTTGTGAACAAATGGATAAAGACTGAGAGACTGCTTAATCCCAGGTAGTGGGCTTGAACTTGACCTGCTGGGAAGTAGGGACACAGGCTGCTTCTTGAGTATGGGGATGATGTACCTCAAACAATGCTTTGGCAAGCAACTCCAGGCTACAGTGATCATCCTGCTTCCTCCCAGGACACCCAAGCACAAGAAGGCTTAACCCAGGGATGCTGCCTGCATCCATGAAGGCAGTTGTGCAGATCCTGACCCCCAGTGAGGACAAAACTCAAGGCCATGACTTCTGTCTGCAGTGGGAGGCCTGTAGGCGTAAAGACCATTGGGCATATGCCTGGGTGGGTCAGGGAAAGGAACTGTGATGGCTGTGTTACCCTGTACTTAAACCCCTCAGTGGCTTCTCATGTGCCTGGGATAAAGCTTAGACTCTGTGCTGAGGTCTGCAGGCCCTACATGGCCTGGAGCTGCGTCCTGTTGTGTCTTCCTACATCAAGGTCTTCTCAGTGTGCTTTGCCACCTTACAGAGTCTCTCTCAGCCTGTTCCTTTCTGTTTTTGGAGACACCTGGCACTGCCCACTGTGGATTAGGCTTGGTCATGTCCATTGCCACACTCAGGGAGTCCTGAATCTTCAGCAGGTATCCTCGGGTGGGGCACTTGGCTGTTAATTGGTGCCTGTAAAGTGCTTAAAAGCATAAAGAATGACACCAGTGAGGAATGCAGATTTTAATCCCAGTGTTTCTTGAGTCAGAGAGGAGCTGGGGAGGGGATAGCCCTGAGAAGATCTTGGGCCCGTCTCCTTCACAACCTTAGGGGATCTGCCCCTGCAGGAGACCTGCTTCCAGGAAGCACCCTCTGGGCAGTGTCCCAGTCCTAGGTACTTCTGTCCCTCCAGACAAAGGGGGGAGAGGATGCCCATGGAAGGTCAAGAGACCTGGGCTCTGATTTCCAAAGTGTTTGTAAGGTCTGGAAAATTCACTTCTTGTATCTGAACACCCACAGTGACAAGTAATAAAAAGCCTACCTCAAAGCAACTTAAAGAAGAAGATTTTTCTTCTCATATATCAGGGAGTCCTGATGTAGGGTAATCTAAGGCTGACTGATGTTAGAGACCAGGAATGCCTGGAACCCTCAAGGACCAGGGACTTGTCATCCTTCCTCTACCCTCAGGATGGTAGATGGTAAAATTGCATCTGGTGAATAAGCAGGGAACTTTCCTCTCCTCTGAACAGTGAGAAAACTTTCCTGTGTCTCCCAGGTTTCACTGAATGACACTGGGTGACACGCTCAGGTCAGGGGACTATGACCCTGTCATTGACTTTCATCACTGGCTCTCAAAAAGAAACCATGGGTACGCTGTGATTGTCCTGGTGATGGGAGTGCTGTGGCATTTGGAGGTGAGGGCTGGGTGTCTGCAATGCTGGAGATGGTTATGACCTCTGAATGTCATACCAGCCCATCACGGAGGTGAAAAACCTGCTTTTTATTATCCAAGCCTAGGACCTAACTCCATTTTATAGAAGTGTTCTCGCCCAAGACTTTCCTGGTAAATTGAGGGAACATTCTCTGTGGTTTAGAGCTGCCCACCACTTCTAAAGGTCCTAAAGCCTGGACAATGCTTCGTTGGGGGTGGGGATGGCAGAAATTGGAGGACCGCAGTGCCTCAGGTCAGTTCTGCTGCCCCAGGGGATCCTCTGGCTGGTTGGTCTTTAATACGTATGTTCGGAACACACTATCTTCTTATCAATTCTTTTCTTCTGTTCTCTTTTCCCATTAATTATGGAATTCTGTTGAATTTTTTTCTTTAAAACTCTATCACCTATGGATTTTACTTCAGGATGGTAAAGAGGGTGGCTTGAAATGATTGCTGTCAAAAGTGGGTATTGGGTTAGCATCATTCCACAAACCAAAAGGTCATGGGTTTAGTTTCCATGCACAGCACATACTTAGGTTGCAGGTTTGGTTGGGGTGCACATGATCGATGTTTCTCTCCCTCTCTTTCTCCCTCCCTTCACCTTTCTGTGAAATCAATAAGCATGTCCTTGAGTGAGGATTTAAAAAAAAAGTGGGTATTGGGTTTTAGAGGGTTGTGAGTCACTGGCTTAGGCTAATAGAGTTCATCTTTGGGGCTGAAAGGCAGCTTTCTCCTTGATGATCTGGGACAATGAACTTCAGGACAAAATTGGAAATTCCCAGCAACAGGGGCTGGGCTGAAAGGTGGGCTGGGAAGTCACCAGCACACCCAATATACTTATCCTATGCGGGCCTCAAAAAATAGGTTGATAATCTCAGCCCTGGCCACCTTTCTTCTTGTGACACTCTGAAGCAGAGATGTATGAAAGTGCCTGGACAGGGGCAAATGCTGAACAGGTGCAATGCAGAGGGCACATCTGTGCTCCTGGGGTCCTGCAGTCTTTTAGCTGCCTTTATTAATCCCTGTTCATGCCTTTAAGAGTCCATGTTCTACAATCCTGCAATTAACATCAAATATAAATGCAGTTACTGCAACTACACCAAAGTGGGGTGTTTCTTAGCCTATTTCCCCAGGAGGCCCCCACATCTTATCTAGTGACCCCTCCAAGATGACCTGCCTAGTGATAGGCCCTATGTTCAAGAAAATAGAAACAAATGAAGATGGTGAAATTCCAGGTGTCAACAAAAGTGGAAATGATACAAATTCTGCCTGGAATCAGCCCTGCTTCAAAGACCTGCCATGCTCTCTCTGAAATTCCATGCCTAGAGATTTAGATGCTGGCTTTAAGCTCCACTGAGGAGGAAGTGGGGTGGGGGAGGATAGATTTGGCAAGGCCACAGCTTGCTTGAATGATCTTGTTCTTAAATCATAAAGTAATTAAGAGCAAGTCTGACCCCCTGGGTTTGAAACCAGTGTCTAGATTTAAGTGCCAGAGCCACACATTTAACCACTCTTTGCCTCGGTTTCCTCATCTGTAAATGAGGCAATAACACATCATTGGATCAAAAGAAACAATGTGTGTAAAGCTTTAGAATGGTGCCTGGCACAAGATGATTTAGACACTAGCTGACTCTTCATTGCTGACGCATGAGGTTCTAGGGCTGAGAGCTTCATGTTGCTGGGGTACCCCCATCCTTTGCTGGGCATAATAAATGCAGTCCTAGGGATCATGATTCACAGGTACTCTGGGGGAGCCGCCTCAGAACCTCTGCTTCCCCTCCCAGGCCTGAGGTGGCTGGGCCCATGGAATGACCTCAGCCAGGAGGAATGAGGGGTGCGGAGTCTATAGTCTGGGTGTAGGCCCCTGCCTACCCCTGGGGCCCTTTCAGCCCCACCTTGTATCTGCTCCCTAGCAGCTGACCCACAGGCTATAGGATGTCAGGGGTCACCCCAGTGATTCACTGTGGCTTCTTGATCCAGAACCAGTGCACAGGACACCCCACAACCCCTTTCTTCTGCAACCATAGCTTTAGAGGACCATTGACCCTGACCTCTAGATGAGACCCAAGGGGGCCTGTGACTGATGGGTAACCCTGACCTTTAACTGACCTCTGATCCTGCCCACAGACATATTCCCGGGCTCAGATAGGATTCCACTTCTGGTTTCTGGCTGAGCTCTGGCCCTGTCTACAGACTGACCCATCTTCAAGACGTGGAAGGCACTCGGGGTTTCTGGGACAAAGGCCCTGTCTGTGCACCACTTGCCTCTCCCCTGTGATCCCCTGGGTGCAGGCCAACATGCTGCATCTGCCTGGCAGCCTGGTCCCTGAAGGTGAGGAGCACCTGCCTGGCCCCTCTTGCTGGGAGAGGTCACTTGGAGAGGGGAGGAGAAGGTGTTGACTTTGTCCCTTCAGTCAACTTCTCCTTGATACTCACTGAGGAAGATCTTTCCTCCTGCCCCTTCTGACTGCAGCTCTCAGCTGGAAGGGATCAACCCTCTGCCATTACCTTAGGAGAAGCAACAGAGCTCCCCAGTAGGATCAGGTTTCTTAAGGACAAAACCATGTCTCTTCTATCAGACTCTCTGATGGGATCCCCAAGAATGGGAGTTGTATCTCAACCACAGAGGGGTTTCCAACAAGGGGATACAAACAGATTGGGTATTTTAGTTGTACAAATTTGCATTCAAATCTTGGCTTCATTGTTTATTAGCTGTTTGTCTTCTTAACCTGAGTTCAGTTTCCTCACCTGTGAAATGGGGTCAGTGACATTACTTACCTCATGGAGTTATGAGGATTAAATGGGATGAGCTTTGAGAAGCACTGGGCGTAGTCCCTGGCACTCGTAAGTGCTCAGCAGACATCAGAGGTCATAGATATTGTACCATCATCATTTTAGAGGTTCCACAATGTTAGGGCAGGGAGACTCAGTGAGGCTGGGATCCTCCCCCCACCCCCTGAACCAGGTTTTCTCTGAGGAAAGGGATCAGATCTCAGTGTCTAAGCTGGCCTCCCCTGCCACCCTCATTTCTTGTGGTTTCTCACAGGCTCTGGGCTTACAGGGCTTTGTTTAGCCTCTTTGCAGAGTTCCTCTCTGTCCTTTACTCTAAGAAGGCCTCACCTTTCTACATCTGCCCATTCTCCCTGACCCAGCCTATTCCCTCCAGGAAGCCTCCTGGGTTGACATATGCCAGAGCTGATCCTCCACTGCTGATGACCTTGCCATGATCCCTGGCTACCAGGTTCTCCAAAGAGAGTGAGGATGTGGGACCCAGCCTGCCCCTCTCACCAAGGACTAGAGGTGAGTCCATGGAACCGGAGCCACTGTACCAGGAACATCTGTGCAGTACTGATGACCAAAACGGGTATCCAACCCAAACAGGTACCCAAACTGCCCTCGGGAGGGCCTGGTTTCTTTTTCTCTCTTTTCAATGAAGTAAATCAATTAAGTCATTTTGAATAACTTCAGTTGGCCGCTTGGGGCTTTCTGCCTAGTGAGGCTTAATTATTAGGACAACAGGACAGGTACTAAGGTCAGCCATGACTTTGTGAACCGGGGGCACACTCCCTGTGGGTAGGCTGGGGGATCCTGCCCATAGACAATCACTCAAGAGAGAGAGAGAGGAGCAAGGCAGGTGCCTTCATGCATGCCTTCAGACTGACTTTCAGGGGAGAAGATGAGAGAACAAGGCTATGGTACCCCATAGCCTTGGGGCCAAAATGTGACCTCAGGCTGCTCAAGAGACTGGGGCACCCATTGTTTTCAATCAGATACAAACATTCTTCAAGGGTCTTCTATATGTCAGGTTCTGGGGGAAGATTAAGAGGTGATTCTATGATGCCTGGAGGCTCCCTTTTCACCTTGGCTGTTGGGGAGCTCAGATTTAAATTTAATCCTCAATCATAATGATTTATGTCAGCCTCTGTTTGGCATAACTGTGTCTTTCTCTTTTTTATAAATGTGTTACTATTATTTTTCATTACTAGAGTATTATATGCATATATTTTATTGTAAGCTACTTCATGTCTTCTCTGGAAGTAGAGCATAAATTTAAGAAATCAAACAGTGGGGTCCAGAAAGGTTTATAGACCATTAAGGGGGACTTTCAGGAACATCCTGCATCCTACCCTTTTGATTGGAGGTAATCTCAACAAGAGGGGGTGGAAAAGTTAATTTTTGATGCCTAAGGGCCCAGAAATAAAATCCTGCTGCAACTTCTGGTTGGAGTGGGAAGGAGTAGCAGGGGTTTGACCCAAATTGTGGCTTTCTGTGGAGGAGAAGTGGCTGCAAGCCCTGACTTTTGGCCCAGTTCCGCCTCTCTCTGGCAGTGCGACCCTGGGGAGATCTTTTCCCATGGGCCTCTGTTTGTCTGGGAGTTACATGGGTATGAAAAGGGCCCTGACAGTGGTTTTAATGGGGCTCCCCCAGGTCTCCCCTGAGCTAATAGGTGGATTTTAATAATTTCTCTGACCAGGGCTGGATTGCACATTGCTCTTGATGCTTGAAGAAGAAACTGGGTGGGTTTGCTCAGACTCTAGGCCCTAAAAGGCCTCCTCTACCCAGATCCTAGAAGAGCAATCCATGTGTTATAACAATGGCTGTCCCTTGGCCTTAGAGAGATCCACTCCCAGTGTGAGGGCCAGTGCCTTCTGGTCACTGCTTTCCCCACTGGCCTGGCCTGGGTCCTTCCATGTCATACTCCTAGCAGCCCAGAGTGACCAAGCACATGTATCAGAACTGGCCCAATTTCCTCAGAACAAGAGCCAGCTTCTCAGTGTGGGGGTGCCCTCCCTAGGCTCTGGGTAAGAAGAGCTTGCTGAGAGAGCCAAGGAGAGCCTCTAGGAGTGTCTCCTGAGCTGGAAAAGGGTTCAGTGGACCCTGACACACCTGCCTCCCATGATTCTGTGCAGATGGCATCATAAGCACAGACATTTGCTGAGCACTTGTCATGTACCACCAGCTGAGTTAACACCTGTTTAATCCACACAACAGTCCCATGAGTCAGGTATCATTACTAGCTTACTTTTATAAAGAGGGAAACTGAGGCACAAAGAGGTTATGTCATATAGTTAAGAAATGGTGGATTACCAAAGTTCTCTTAACCATTACAACCTACGGACTCTCATTCATACATTCATTCATTCATTTATTCATTTCACAAGTGTGTATTGAGTAGGTACCATGTGCCAGGTATTAAGGACCCATTAGTGGATGAGACGGAATAAAAGCTCTGCCCACCTGAAACTGATTTTGCAGAGCAAGAAGACAACAAACAAAGCACACAATAGACAGGTAAATTATATAGGATGCTAGAAGGTAGTAAGTGGTATGGGGAAAAATAAAGGAGCATAAAGTGGACTGGGGAGAAAGGAGAGCTGCAATTCAAGTGTGATGACCATAGAAGGCCTCACTGCAGCAATGGCTTGAAGGAGACAAGGGAGGGGCCATGTGGCTACCTGGCAGAAAGTCTCACATGTAAAGTCAGCAGGGGGCGAGTGTGGCTGGAGGGAGGCTGAAGAGATAAGGATGATGGAGAGGGAATGGGGAGCAGAGTGTGTAGGAGGCCATTATAGGGCTTTTCCTCCCCCTGCCACCCAGACTGAGTTGGTCATATTGTATGAATAGGAGGGCGGCTGCATCACTGGGGCTTTAGCTTCTGCTTTGAGACCAATACATAATCTTTGCAGAGTTCTCAGCACTGGAAGGACTTTGTGTTTACAAAGACCTCTTACGCTGAGCTCCTAGAAGAGAGCTGACCTACAAAGCAGGAGGCCAGGGCAGGGCTTCCCCATTGGTACAGGGGGGGTCTGGATGGGGAGGGCCAAGAGGTGCGGTGAGAAACAGTGGGGTTCTGGATCTATTTTGAAGGTGGAGCCAAAGGATTTGCCACTGGATTAGATGTGGGGTGGGAGAGAATGAGAGGAGTCAAAATGTGTGGCCTGAACAACTGGAAGGATGAGTTACCATTTATGGAGATATAGGGTGGAGAATGTTCTTATTTGGCATTCGGGGGATGATCAGAGTTCAGTCTTGGGCGTGTTAAGTCTGAGCTGCTTCTTGTGCATCCCAGGCAGAGCCATTGAGCCAGCAGCTGCACCTGCATGTCTGGAGTGCAGGGAAAGGTGCAGTCTGAGGACTCATTTCTGGGTGTCGCGATGGGCCCTTAGGGTTGGCTGAGGAAAAGGAGGCATTATGAGGAAAAGGCCTTGAAGTCGGTGGCTGACAGGGCTGGAACTTGTACCTCCTGCTGTTCCCTGGGAGAGGAGCTCCTGTGTCCTTGCCTCCCAGTGACAGCCAGGACAGGAAGGGGGTAGGACTGGCTGAGTTCACTATGTTCTCGAACAGAGATGGGTACTGAGGCCCGTGTGACTTGCCTGGGCCAGCGAGGACAAGTGGCAGAGCTAGAACCCAAGCCTTCTGACATGGGGTTCAGAGATTTGTGCATGGCAAGATAGCACTCGTGGAGGCGCCCTAACAGGTCTGGAATGTGGGAGTGAATGTGGTAGTGGTTGTCACTGGGCCCTATTGGCTGGCTAGGGGCATATTTTGGCAGGATTGCCCTTTCACCCAGTGACTCTGGGGACCAGCTCACACTCTTCCTGCTGGGAGAGGCCCAGGCCATTGGGTGGGGGCCCCCTCGGTCTATCCCTGCCTCCCTGATTCATTCCAGCTCTCCTGGTGTTCTGAGTCACTTTCTTTCCGGAGGAGAGCTGCCTGATGGGCAAATCCCTGGATCCTGGGGAAAGGAATGGAAACTCGAACTCAAGGTTGGTCATGTGCATAGGTGAGGCAGGCTGCCACCCACACCTGCCCCAGATCCTTGCCCTGGCTTAGAATTTACTTACTTGTCTATCTACCCATCTGGCCATCAGTTCCTGAGTAACTATCTTCATTCAGGTTCTCAGTATTGTGCCATTTACAAACAAACTTTCAAATAGTTGTATTTCACAGATGAGAACACCAAGACTCAAAGAACAGAAAAAACTGGTTCAAAAATGTGCAGAGAGTAAACAGGAGAGCCAGGGTGCAGACCCAGCTTGTCTGACTCCAGGAGCTCTTCCATATACAAATTCTACTGACCTCAAGCCTGGCCCCAGTTCTTTGCTCGAGCAAGCTGTGACCTTGGGGAAATCTGTCAATTACACTTGTACTTTGGGTGAGGGGAGATGGAGGAGATATGGGATATTGATGGACAGCCTCATGGTGACTCTGAGGCAGGGGCTGGGCAGTAGCTGTGGGAGAAGTTTCCAGCAGGTGGGTGCTGAACAGCAATTCCATGGAAGGAATCAGAATATCAAAGAAGCAAGTAGGGCAGAAAGCATCCTGGGCAGGGAAATAGCCAGAGGAAAGGAATGAACTTGTATTCAGAGGCCAGGATCAGAGGGTGTGGGTATAGGGTGGGGGAGGGTCAAATTGCAGAAGTTTCTAAATGCCTATGGAATGTTCTGGGTAGTACCCGTGAGGGGTTGAGGTGCCTCTTCCCCCAGGAAGCCTTCCAATGCTAACTCTGCTGGTTCCTCAGCCCGAGCCGGCTCTCCTTCCTTCCCTGGTGTAGCCTGAACTTCAGAAGGGAAGCACGAGACTTCCTGGGTCATGCCCTCTCTCCCAGGGGATAGGCAGGGGGCTGTTCACAGGATACCTACAGTCCTATAAGAGACTGTGGGATGCCAGGAAGCCTGGAGATTTTCCTAAGAAGAAACACAGATCAGAAGGAGGGCCAACACCACAGAGAGGTGGACTTTATTGTACTCAAGGTGTACCCAGAAGTTTTCTCTCCAAATAGCCCCAATCAAGTGTTAGGGTGCCTGGAATTTGAGCAGTGGAGGTTCACCCTTTTGTACTAAATCACATCTTATTACAGGCAGATTTCCCTGGGAGGGGTATCACTGTTCCATCACTGCAAATGCCACAATCTAACACATTCCTCTCTGGGTAGGTGGGGGTAGGATGGGAAGCAGAGAGGAGGAGGGAGGCCTGAAAATCCCAAGGGAACGCCAGGCAACAGAGGCACTTTGTCCCTGTGCTGGGTGTTCGGAGATTTCATGGTGACCTACCCTTATGTTTTACCAGTTCCTCAGTGACCAGGTCAATTGCCCTCTTTCAGTAAGCCTCTCGGTGGGTCTTGGGCTTCCTCATACAGGGGTTTAGCAGCTGCTCTAGGGGAACTGCGAAAAAGGGATTCTTGGAGCCCAGTGAGTCTTAGCAGGAAGAATCTAATTCAGGAAAAGAAACCTGGGCACTGGTCAGGTCATCAGTCTGCACAAACTATCACCTGGAAAATAGTGCCATCTAACTCGGTTTCCACCTATGACCCCCATCCAGCACTAACCAAGTACAAATTAGTTTCACTCCCACTGAAATACACAGAGCCCTTGAGTCAAGAAAACATTACACCAGCCCATCGTGACCTTGTATTTCTGCAACGAGCATGTACCTGTGACATAACACAGGTACATGCCACACCTCCCACCAGGGGCCCAGTCAAAGCTGCAATCAACCAAAATCCCACAGCCAAATAATGCATGGTGCACCACAGCATTGTTTATTGGGGAGGAGGGGTTGGTTCTATTATATGAGATTTAATATGACATGACCCTCAAAAATAGGTCCAGTTTAGAAAAAGGAGGAATGAGAATCTGAGGGAGGTGGCCAGTCGACGAGCAGACACTAGAATAAAAATAATCTTCAAATATATTGTGGATAAGACTTAGTAATACTATTTATATAAGTTAGAGAATGTGACTAATAGTGGCCAGTTATAACAATGTGGAGGTTCTGCAATAGACATTTCCAAGTAAATTAAAATATATTCATTTACTGCAAGAAGTTGATTCCTTATTTTGAACACAAAGAAAAGAAGCATGTAATTTATATTAATTAAAAATCTGTTCCTCCATTTCCACTAAATAAAAGCTGAACACAAAATTTTTTTAATAGTTTATTGGCACACTAAATTATTAGCTTTCTTGGGCTGACTGGGTGTCTTGTTCTTGCTGATGAGAATGGCTGGCGGCACAGAGGCTGCTTGTGGGAACCTGGAATGCCATCAGCTGGAATGACGCTGCTCCAGATCTGTGGCATGATAATATATGTTAATATAATATATATGACAAGATCCAGCAGCAGATCTAATAATTACTGCAATTCCAGTGTAGTGGTAAGCAGGGTATTAAGGTATTTCAGGGTCATCTTCCCAATTGTAATGTAATGTGAAAATATCTGATTTCTACTAGTGACAGAATCACAGCTACTTTTGTGGATAGTTGACCCTTGAACAACACGGGAGTTTGGAGCTCCGACCCCTCCTCTCCACCACACCCCATCCCTGTTCCCCGGTCAAAAATCCACATATAACTGCAGTTGGTCCTCCGCATCTGCAGGTTCCTAAGTGTGGATCGAAAATACAGTCGACCCTTGAACAACATGGGTTTGAACTGCGGGACTCCTCAGTGCTGGTGTCTGGTATACACCTGCGTCCTGCCTGCCCACACTCTCCCCTGGTGGCTGCTACACACGGTTCCCAGTCTGCCCTTGTCTACCAGCCCCTCTGAGTTGGGGCCTCCAGCCTGGCCTGTTGCCAGAGCCTCCTGGCTGGTCCTCTGCTCCTCTCTGCTGGCCTCCCATTGGTTCTCCACAGGGCAGCCAGTGAGATGCAAAGTTCCTCATGTCATCCTCTCAGTGGCTTGTGAGTATGCTTAGGATAAGAGCAAGAGGCAGGCCTTGGCCCCAGGCCCAGCAATCTCATCTCCCACAGGCCCCTCTGTCCCCACCCTGTATACCATTCACTTCCTGACTCATGACGTGTGCCCATCCACCTGGCCTTG
This sequence comes from Tonatia bakeri, assembly GCA_004024845.1. Taxonomy (NCBI): domain Eukaryota; kingdom Metazoa; phylum Chordata; class Mammalia; order Chiroptera; family Phyllostomidae; genus Tonatia; species Tonatia bakeri. The sequence continues at coordinate 295,884 of PVIA01000966.1, forward strand.
ACACCAGCTGTTGCCTCTACCTGGGGCGCTTCTTGCTCAGCTCAAACCTTGGGAAGCCCTCAGCTGTTGCTCAGACAGGACTCTCTCCAGGAACCTCTCCTGCTCTCAGCAGTGCCCCAGTTCCACACTGGTTGCTCCACTGAGTGCTGATTTATAGTAACATGCATTTTACCTCTCCCATTGGGGATGGGTGGAGGTCTCCATGAGACAAAAGGGGGCACCGTGAGCATCCTCTCACCTGGGAGGACCAAGCGACACTGGGAAAGCTCCGGCTTGAGGTTTATTGCTGACTTCAGGAAAAAATGCGGTGCTGGTAGCCCAGCCCACAGGCCTGCAGTTTGTGGCAGAGCAAGGCTGTCTTCCCGTGCCAGGCACACGATGCTTATGCAGGCTGTCATGGCACCATGAACCTTTGGTCTAAAGTCCCCAAATGCCATTTTATTTTTACTTTTCTTTACTCTTCCAATCTAGGCTATAAGTTCCAAGGAAGCACAGATGGTGTCAGTGGCCAGCACCTCACGTGTACCTGGCTGCAGCCAGAGTTCAGCTGCTGCCTCTAATGCAAAGGTGGCAAACACAAGGCCTGCAGGCCAAATCTGGCCCTCCACCTTGTTTTATCTGGCCTGGCACCTTGTTTCTACCCTGCGGCAGCACCAAGCTTCTTGCCCTTAGTTAAGGAGTAGTTACATTGATACAGTTCTAAAATTATATTCGGCCCTTTGAAGGCAACCTCAAGGCTGACGTGACCCCTGTGAAAATGAGTTTGACATCCCTGCTAATGGAATGTGAGAGATCTCTCAGGAAGAGCCTATGTTCCTTTTCCTTATCTCCCTGGGCCTCCTGAGAATCTGCCCACCCTCAGGGGGGCTTTAGTGGCTACTTCCCCATTCCCTGCTAAGTTTTGCAGTGGGTTGCCAGTGACTCATAGCTGGTATGGCTGGGCCTGGCTCTGAGGAAGCTCCCCGGAGAATGAGTAGGTACTCAACAAACGTGAGCCATATGAGTTGAGTGTCAGAGCTGAAGGCAGAGGGGTGGACAGGGTGACCTCATTGGAGGAGGGAGGGCCCTTAAGGGAAGGAACAGAAAGTCAGGTACCTGAGGTCAGAGTTCGATTTGGGGTTAGATGGTGGGGTGCAGGCTCAGGGGAAGGTGCTGGGGTGTCTGGGGAGTTCCACACCCCATAATCTGGGCTGGGTGCTCAGATTGGATTCTGGCACACCCCTGGCAGCCTGCCCCCACCTGCTCTTGGGGTGGGGGCAGCAGGTGGGGCACACTTATCTCAAACCAGGCCAGCGGGCGGAGCTGGCCTTGCTCTGGGGAGATGGCAATCACACAGACATTCCTCAGTGGAAAATCACTTCATTGCAGGCCCCTTCCTGGGAATGAGAACAGAAAGAGCCTGGAGACACTGAACCAGAGGGCTGCCACCAAGTGTCTGGGTCTATAGGGCCCCTCAACTGGGTCGGTGGGCAAGCTGCACATGGGCGGTGCTCAAAGTCGGTCAGGGTGAGCCAAAGGTCAGTCCTAGGCCATGTAGACTGTAGTCTGTTAGGGCCTTGGAAAGCAATTTCAGTTTCCTTCTAGGCCCTTGGGTTCTCTATAGTCATTTCTAATCAGAACTGGTGGGCCAGGATTGGGTCCAGTCATGGTCTCCTGAGGTCTGCTGAGCAACCAACTCGAGTATAATAGTGTCCTTGGCCTGAGCCAACTTGGGACTGAATGTTCTAGATACTTTTTTATGGAAACAGTGGCTATGGGTTCCTTATGGTCAGGATGCACAGGCTGAGGAATATGCATATCACTTGCTAATTAATTTGCTTAGACACAAGGACTTGTACATAAGACATATGTGCACATACTTAGACCCTGGCATGTGCTTCCCCACCCATGTCCACAAATGAAGACATTCTGTTGCAAGACCACAGACATTATCAGACTCCCGTGGGTCAGTGCCCAGAGAGCTCCATGCATGTGTTTCAGACACAGAACAGTTTCATGCACAGACTCAGCTCCCAGGCCTGCCCAGGATGATGGACAGTCATACAGACCCCCTTCCAGTCTCTTCTATGCACTTAAAAGACATACTCGCAGTTGAGCTGTTTGTACAATTTTCTATCTCATGTCATGAAATACTTTTTATAAACATCATTTTAAATCATTGCATAATCCACTGTCACATGGGTGGACCATAATTTATTAAACCAATCCCCTATTATTGAGCATGTAAGTTGTTTTCAGTTTTTCACAAGACTGTGCATAAATCTTTATCCACCTAGCAGATGATTTCCTTGGGCTGATTCCCAGAAGTCAAAATAATGTCAAAAGGTAAGACTTCCCCCCATTTATATTGAGATACAACTGACATATAAAAGGGTGAGACTTTTTAAAAGGCCTTGGTACATACTGCCAAATTTACTGAGGTGATTAATTTACATGCCCACCAGCAGTTCTCTTGCCAAGTTTAAATATTCTTAATTTAAAAACTATTAATTTCACATGAAAACTTTTGTCATTCTTTAAGTTTGCATTTGTGGATCATTAATGATTACAAACATTTTTACACATTTGTGAGCCATTTATAGTTCCACTTTTGTTGTTGTTCTTTTTCTTTTTAAGTCATTTTCCCATTTATCTATTTTAGTCCTTGCTTTTTAAAAATATTGACTTGTAAGAACTCTCTATTAATGAAGGACATTAACTCTCTCTTTACTGACCATATTTGCTTTAAATATTATTCCCATGTTTGCTACTTGGAAATCACCCAGACACTACTCAGTGCAGCCTTGCTTGGTTTTATAGTTTGCTTGTGTCATTTTTTGATATAGAGAAGACTTACATTCTAAGCAGCCAGATTAAGGAGTTTTCCTGCAGAAATGCTACATTCACTTTTCCCCCATTTACTTTTAAGTTAAGAATACTCTTGTCTATTCTAGATGTTAAATATTACTTCTGCTTTCTTCACCTGGGAAATAAGGAAGAAAAGACATTATCCCTGCCCTCAAGGAGCTTACAGGGACCAGAGCAGGAGGATATAGTGCCTGTGTTGTCACTGCCCTCACTGTGAGCCGGAGACACAGTATGCCCATAGCTGTTCAGTGAAAGAAGCGCTAAGCTGCACGTGGGAGAGGGGACTTTTTGCTGGTCAAGGCTGCAAGGGGTAGGAGAGCCTTCATTTATTCAGCAGATATGTACATAGACTTATTATGTGCCAGGCATTGTTTTAGTGCTCTGTAGATATTGACTGATTCGATTCTCATAATAATTTCCTGAATACTTTCCCCATTTTACAAATGAAGAAACTGAGGCCTGAAGAGTATAAATAACTTACCCAAGATGGTACAGGGAAGGGCCAGGACTTGAACTCAAGAAGTTTGGTTGGGTTAGTGGGAAGTGTGGGTGCTTATTATGGCTAAGGGACTTGAGTGTTCAAAGAAAAGATTCAGACCAGCCGTTGACAAATTTTTCATGCAAAGGGCTAAGTAGTAAATATTTTAAACTTGGTAGGCCAAGAGGAAAAATTGAGAATTTTATAGGTACTTATATAACTAGAGAGAAAAATTTCCACAAATTTCATTGATGAGATTGAAAATATAATAATAATAACAGAATTTTTGTATGCATTTAATAATATAGGTCTATTAATGTGAAGAATGGAGTTTTTTTGCAGGGATACAGCAGTTTGCTTAATAGGGGTTAGTGGTCCCTATCATCTGACTGTGAACATTTGTCTGTGAAAGCCACCCTCAGCTGTGTGGCCTCAGGAGCATGGGAGAAGGCTGGGTTTGGCCTGTGACCACAAGTAGTCTGCCCATGCCCGGTTTAGACCTATTGTTTCAGGGGAGAGATGAGGCCACCTCAGGGCCAGGCCTGTGCGGTGGGGAGAGGCAGGATGGATTTGATTTGCTGGGCTCCCAGATTGATGATCGGGTGCAGGGAGAGGGAGAGGGCCCCAATGTGGGTGGTGGGCATGAGCTGGAAACCCGAAGTGCTGTGCTGCCCTCTGAGTCAGCACCACCTAAACACCTGCCTTCTCTCAGCTCAGGGGAACCCACTCAGAAGACTTGGATAGGCCCAGAATGGCTAAAGAAGAAGAGGGCATTTCTTCTGACACAGTGTGGGGGGGACTCTTTCTAGCTAACACCAGGAAGACCCCATGGTCAGAAATTGCCTGCACATTTGAGGACCACAGAGCCATCGATCCTACCAGTAGATGGTCCTCTCTAGGCTTGAGCTCTACCCCTTCAGGCTCCTTTCTCAAGGTGGTAGAGCAACCAGACCTTCCCTTTCAAGGTGAACTTGAAGGGAGAGGCTGCAGGATTGATGGGGAGAATATTGCTGAAATGCAGGACAGAACATAGACAGGAATGGAAGCAGTCTGAGAAAATGTCACCACCATGGTCACAGTTTCTGCTAAGGCTGATCGCATTATTGGGAAGGGCTCCTTGATTTCTCTCCCTGATACCTCCTAGTAGAGTACAAACCTGACCCCTCCTCTGCCTGTGTGGGGGCGGGAGGTGGCCACTTGCTGTGGCTGGCTCTGTAATTAAGTCTGTAGCAATGGGCAGGGGATGGGACAGATCTTGTCCCAAAGCTGTTCTTGCTGTCAATGGGCTTAAATGAAGGCAGATGTCTTACGAAATGTTCCTGAGAAATTGTCCTGGGTAAGCCCGAGGTATGCCAGATGCAAATTAGCCTAAGGGACAAATGCAGTGCATCACTGCTCTGGGTGGGTCACCCCTGCTGTCCACGGGTCCAGAATTAGAAGGCTGTGGGCCAGGCCAGGTAGGGGGTGACCCCCTTTCCACAAAAGCCAGCCCTGGGCTAAGGTTGTGTCACCTCTGTTCACAGGCCATCCCCTTAAACTTGACCTCAGAATGACCCTGCTCAGAATGACCTCAGAATGACCCTTAGCCCTTGGGCTAAGCCTTGACCTTAGACTCAGTCACAGCTTTAATCCTCTCTCCAGACAGATCTTTGATTCCCGCCCATCCATCATCTTATAAATTGAGCATTCTTCATAGCAATGGAGGTTGGGCACAGCAGTGTGAGCAGCTCCATGTGGGTACAGAAGGACCCAGCTCATGGCCTGCATCTTAGTGCCTGGAAGGTGGACTATGGAAGGGCTGTGGAAGGTCACTGGACCATGGTCACAGTTGGTTCCCCCTCAGCGGGTGACTCTGAGCAATTGTCTTAACCAAAGTGAGGTTTGAGTATTCAGAGAGATTTACTCATCTGTTCAATAAATATAATGATACCCAAGTACCTGGCCTTGCCATTTCTAGAAGTAGGTGTGAGAGTTAAATGGGGAGGGTGGAAGCAATTTGGAAACCATGCAGCACTATGATACAAATGTGTGGTATTAAAATGAGAAAGGTTGCACCTCTAAGTACCACAGCATAAGGTAACTGGGCTACACTTTGTTTTTTTCTAGAATTTTCTGCTTTCTTCATTTAAAAAAAAAATATTCATTGAGAAAAATTTCAGATGCACTCAAAAGTAGAGAGAATAGTTTAATGAACTGTTAATGTGGTGGCCAAGAGCTTGCAGCTCTGGGGCCTGGGACCCAGCTGCCAGGTGCTGATGGTGCTGAGTCTGCACCTCCCCAGGGCTGGACCCCACGACTGCAGCAGGGATATAAGACAAGCCTGGATGGTGACTTTCACTGGATGACCACTGCATTTGAGCATGCTGTCCTTAGACTCCAAGGCACACTGCAATCTCAGATGCACTTACCATACCCTCCCCTCCTTCCTTCATTTAGGGTCAGACTTGCATTTAGAATGACTCTCTCTCAGTCTTTCTGGCTCCTTCTCTATTTCCTTTCTCATAGCTATTTCCTCTAATAAAATACAACCTTTAAACCTATCTGGGTGTCTGTTTCTTGGAGTTCTTGGACCAACAAACCCCAGGTACCAAACAGCCCTCTTCCAGTCACAGTTATCAGTGTTTCCCCACATTTGCTTTAGTGATCCTTTCCTCACCCTACCCATTGCACCCCCTCAAAATAATTGCAAGAAAATCCTAGATATCATGCCACCTCACTCTTAAAACACTGATCCTCATTATTCACAGATTCTGCATCTGCCAATTGGCCTGCTGCTAAAACTCATCTATCATACCAAAATCAATACTTGCGGAGCTTCTGTGGACATTCATTGACACGCATAGAGTGGTGAAAAATTTGAGGCACCGAAGGTACAGGTTCTCAGCTGAGGTCAAAAAAGCCAATGTTCTGCCTTTTGGGGGTTTTCCAGCTTTACTGACATTGCCATTGTGCAGTTTAAGCTGTGCAGGTGTTAATTTGATGCATTTATATATTTCACTGTAATGTCAGCTAACAACTCTATCATGTCACATAGTCACCATTGCTTTTTTGTGGGGAGAACAGTTAAAATCTACTCTCTTAACTTTGTTCTGCCTTTTGGTTTCAGTTCTCATACACAACAAGCACCCTTATGTAATCTATTTAGTGCCACATTTTTTGTGTGTGTTTTTGTTAGTGATTTTACTCTTTAAAATGGCCCCAGTTTTCCCTCTTCCCTGGGTTGAGATTTCACCTGCGGTTCGTGAAGATGCTGCTCAAACCCATGGAGATTAACTTGGAGATGCTGAACAAAGTGCTGGCCTGGCTGGGGATCCCCAGCCAGTCGCCCGACGCTTCATGGACATGCTGGAGCTGAAGGAGGAGGCTCTGAGCATGGTGCCTGTGCTGGCCTGTATGCTGCTGCTGCTGTTTCTGCTACTGCCCAGCATGAGAACTTCAGGAAAAAGCAGATCAAAGAGCTGAAGGGACAAGAAGTCAGTCCTAAAGTGTGCTTCATGGAGCAGCCCATTGGGAATGCCTCTGGTACCATTGGACTTATACATGCAGTGGCCAATAATCAAGACAAACTGGAATTGGAGAATGAGTCAGTTCTGAAACAGTTTCTTTCTAAAATGCAGAAGTTGTCTCCTGAAGACAGAAAAATGCTTCGAAAGGAATGAGGCCATTCAGGCAGCCCATGATGGCATGGCACAGGAAGGCCAGTGTCTGGTAGATGACAAAGTGAGCTTCTATTTTATTCTGTTTAGCAACATGGATGGCCACATCTATGAACTTGATGGATGAATGCCTTTTCTGGTAAACCGTGGCCCAATGTGGAGGACTCGCTGCTGCAGGATGCTGCCAAGATCTGCAGAGCATTCACTGAGCATGAGCAAGGGGAAGTCTGCTCCCGTGCCGTGGCCCTCTGCAAGGCTGCCTACTGCCCTGTGGGAAAGGACTAGCTCTTTTCCCCTCTTTGCTTCATCATGAAAATATATCCCTACCAATGCAGTCTTAAAATGCTTTAGTACTTGTAGAAAACAACTGTTCTCCGTTGGTTCTGCAGCTGTACTCCCCCTCAACCACACCCAATGCTAGCAGAGCTCAGCTGTCAATGGAGCAGTTTGGTGTAATGTAAGCAGTTTGGTCAGACAGCGAAGCATTTCCTGCATTGTGTGTCTCATGCGTCAATATTTTATGCTTTAAACAGCTACTTTGGTTTGTGTCTGTAAGGTAAAGGCCTTGGATGTCATATAAATTGTTTGTCCTTATAAGGAATAACACTTTTCTGCTGATAAGAAAAAAATGCATGGCTAAAGAAAACATCAGCAAAATGAAAAGGGAACCAACCGTACGGGAAAATATATTTGCCAATGATACCTTGGACAAGGGTTTGATCTCCAAAATATATGAAGAACTCACACAACTCTACTCTAGGAAGACAAACAACCCAATTAGAAAATGGACAAAGAACCTGAACAGACCCTTCTCCAAAGAAGACATACAGAGGGCCTAGAGACATATGAAAGGATGCTCAGCATCACTAGCCATCAGAGAGATGCAAATTAAAACCGCAATGAGATATCACTTCACACCAGTCAAAATGGCCATCATAAACAAAGCAACAAGTGTTGGAGAGGTTGTGGAGAAATGGGGACCCTAGTGCACTGCTGGTGGGAATGCAGACTGGTGCAGCCACTGTGGGAAACAGTATGGAATTTCCTCAGAAAACAAAAAATGGAACTGCTTTTTGACTCACCAATTCCACTGCTGGGATTATGCCCTAAGAATTCTGTAACACCAATTCAAAAGAATGTATGTACCTCAGTATTCGTAGCAGCACAATTTACAATAGCCAAGTGTTGGAAGCAACCTAAGTGCCCATCAGTGAATGAATGATTCAAAAAACTATGGTACGTTTACACAATGGAATGCTATGCAGCAGAAAGAAAGAAGGAGCTCCTACCCTTTTTGAGAGCATGGATGGAACTGGAGAGCATTATGCTAAATAAAATAAGCCAGGCAGTGAAAGACAAATACCATATGACCTCACCTATAAGTGGAACCCAATCAACAAAACAAACAAGCAAGGAAAATGTAACCAGAGACAAGGAAATAATGAACAAACTGACAGTGACCAGAGGGGAGGGGAAAAAAGGGAAGGGTCATTAAGGAACATGTATAAAGGGCCCACGGACAAAGCCACAGGCGGGTAGGATCTAGGTTGGGAGGTGGGAATGAGTGGAGCTGGGGGGAAAATGGAGACAATTGTACTTGAACATCATTAACAAAAAAATTCAGGGCAGAAAAAACAATGGCCCCTGAGCATAGTGCTGAGGTGCTGTTCCTGTGCTCAGGAAGGCTGTCATGTGCCCCCAGAGAAAACCTGTGCCATTGGTGAGCTTCAATCAGGCTGACGCGAATAATCACTTTCACGAATTGTGCTATGGACCAAACTCAGTGTTAATGAATTAATAATATATATTAAATAAAGTGTTTTTAAACAGAAGTACACATAAAACAAGGTTATGTATTGATCAGTCGATAAAAATGAGACTGGAAGTGCATAGGAACTTAACCCTGATAATTTAGTGTTTTGGTGACTTTATGGAACCTATCTTTCAAAATAACAAAAATTGACCGTACTTCAGTATAACAAACGTGTTCTTACAGGATCACAACGCCTTTGCCATACCTAAGGAAATTAACGCTGATTCCTTGGCATTATCTAATATCTAGCCCATTATCAAACTATCTCAACTGTTCCAAAATTTCTTTTTATGGTTATTCAAACTGGGTAGGATTCAAACAAAAGCCACAGTTCACGTTTTATTTTTATAATTCTTAAGTTTTTGAATCTAGAACATTTCTCCCCTTCCTTGTAATTTTTTTCATGCCATCAATTGACTGTAGAAACCAGGTCAGTTGCATGTGAAATGTTTCATAGTCTGGATTTTGTCTGTTTGCGTCCTTTCGATATCATTTACTCTGCCTCTTTATCTCATATTTTGGGGCAATGGAATTTATCTCTAGAGTATTGTATTACTGGTGGGGCAGAGGTACAAAAACTTGGGGATGGAGTTAGTGTTTTACTGAAGAGGGTGACATTAGGGTGGGGTTGGGCAGGAGTCTGAATTCAGGGCAGAGCTGCCCTTGGCAGGATGACCTAGTTAAGAGCAAAGACTCAGGATTCAAGATTTCTGGGTCTTCACTGTAAATAGTGGCTCTATCACTTATTAACTATTGACCTTGAACAAGTTATGTAACCTCTTTGTGTCTTAGTTTCCTCATTTCTCAATGAAGATAACAAGAATCCTTGCCTCATAGGGTTGTCTGGGATTTAAATGAGTTAAGATGTGTAAAGCACTTGGACTAGTGCCTGGTACATGGTGAATGCTGTGTAAGTGTTTGCTATTCAGTTGTTACTGGGGTTAGATTTGGGGTTGAGGCTGGGTTAGTTGCAGGGTAAGGATGACTCTAGTTCATGATTCTACTCATTACTGGAGGCTCTACCTCATGGTCAGAGGGGTTGGGGGTGGGAGTGCCAGGATCATACCTCCCTTGGGATGGTCTTCCCTCACTCTCTCTCTGGGGACCAGGTCAGGATTAAATGGGGGTAGATGGGGCTCTGTCTCACTTTCTGTTGGAAGCTTTCCCATTCTTTAGCCAGTTCTGACTCTGACCCTTCTCCTTCCTTGTCCACATGCCAACAGGGCTATGGACATTCTTTGATACAACCACAATCCCGAGAGGTTTTGGAAAGGTGGAGGGAAATAGACCTTAGCCTCTAACTCACTTTCTGAGAAAGGAAATTTATGGAGTGAAGACACATGTGTGAACATTGGGATCAGTTGCATTGAATTAGAATGAATGGCTGATACAATTCCAACCCAAGAATAAGGCAAACATACAGTGACCAGTAGAGGTGCTGGTGGATATGGTTACAGTATTCATCTAACCATTCATATGTCATGTATACATGCATGTATGCATGCATCCACCCACCCATCCATCCATCCATCCACCCATCCATCCATGTGCTTATTTGTCTATTCATTTATCCATCAGCACAACAAATACTGGGCACCACTCTGAGTCAGGTACACTGTCCCGGCATTCAAGAAGCTCATTGTCTAGTGAAGGACATACATGTTTAATGACTACACACTATGCTGCTAGAGGAATGTACAGTATGTGAAGAGTGTTCTGGAGAGGGTGGAACCATTTATGGCTGAGGCCAGGGCCAAAGAAGAAAGCCTCCTCCTCCTTCCCTTGGGTTTGACTTTTCTGCCCTGGGTGGCCACCGCTGTCCTAGGCCTAGGTCCAGTGACAGGCTAACCTTTCTGTTTCCTGGTTCTAAATCACTGGGTTCAACTCGAGAACTGTTCCTTCTGGGAAGGAATTCTAGAGTTGCCAAATCACTTCACCTCACCTGGCTAGGCACCCTGAGGTCACAGCCAAGTTCTCTGGAGATAGACTCTCTTCCTCATGAAGATGCCCTTGGAGAGATAAGGACATGGAGTATCCAGGTCACCTCCATCTGCTGGAGTGGCAAGACCATGGATACAGTACTGCTGATACCAGTCTGGAGCTACTGCCTCTCTCCCTTACTTAGGGCAGTGGGCAGAAGTTCCTCTTCTACCCTTCCACTCTGTATGCCCCCTCCCCCAGCCTTTGGTTTAGGTCTCTTAGTAATGACTATCACTGTCAGGTATCCTCATGGGGAATATTTTGCTTCTAACTAACAGCAGACTCTAAGAGTGAAAGTGTGGGAAATGCGATTCCCCACATGGAGCTGAGTTTCACAAGGCTGCTGCATGGTGCGAATTGTGTTTGCCACTGGCCTAAGGGGTCAGATGGCAGGTGTTGTGTCTGCTCCATTCTCCTAAGGCAGGGCCTGGGGCCTCATCTATGTCTCTCTCCAGCTCTAGAGAAGGAACAAGCCTGTCTCACAGACTGGCCTGGTTATGGGGAGAACCTGGCCAGGGCCTGAGGTGGTTTCGGCACACTCTCCCTCCCTCCATCTGTCTGACTAATGTTCCCATCTGCAAGCCTCAGGTGAGAGATGGCAGCGTCTCTCACTGCTGCCCCAGTGAATGGCTGTGTTTGTGGTATAACTGCCTGATGGTATCTCTCAGGGTGGTTTGGGTGAGCTGTCTCTTGGGAGTGTTTGCCTGTTGTTTGCCTCAGCCCCGACCTGGCCCCCACCCCAGCCCCTGCCTGAGCTCATTGCATTATTCATAGAATTATAGGAACGGCACCCCTGCCCCCAGCACTGTGAGAGACACCTGCCCTGCTGATACTGGGTGGGGGGCAGGGGAACTGTTTCAGGGCAGGTGGTCCTCCCTGTACTTCCACTTGAACTAGCTCCCAGGATTTCTCCTCTGACATGTTGCCAAGTAGAAGCTATGGGGACATCATTGCTGCCAGGATGTCTCCAGATGGGGGATCCCATTTCCATCTTCTGGCTCACAAAGAATCCTGGCAGTGAGCCCTGAGATCTGGGCTCCCCTATTCTGGAATGACCTCTCAATACCCTCTTCTGTACTTATGGGTTCCACTTCCTCCCTTGAGGAGATTTCCTCTCTGTTCCCTCCAGCTGAAGAGGGTCTCTTCCTGGCCCCAGGTCCCTGTGATGGTTAAGAGAAGATGAGGGATGACACCATCAACGGAACCTGTTGCCCAGCTTGGCTTCACCTCTACCACCAGCTGAGTGAACCACCACCACCAAGCCACCTTGCCACCCAGCCTTCGTTTCCCAACCTGTAAAATGGGACAATAGTATGAAGAGTCCTGTGACACCAAATGAGATCACGCATGCAAATGTGCTGGGATACAGAGCCCACAGTCTTAGTATCCTTTCTCTTTCCGACTCCGTCCCCTCAATCCTACATTCCCCACAGACGGTCTCCTGGGAAGCTGCCAGGTACAGTGTATCAGAGGAGAAACAAAGACACAAGAGGTAAAGGAGAGGGAAGCCCAGCCTTTCAGGATCCTGTGAGCTGATGGGAGAGATACCCTCTCCTGTGTGTGTGTGTGTGTGTGTGTGTGTGTGTGTGTGTGTGTGTGGCAGTGAGGAGGGGGCATTGGTCAAGCAGGGGAGAGGAGCCATGATGGAAGGACATGTGCAACCAGGCTAGACAGTGACTATTGCAATGTGTTTTTAGCAGGCAGAGTGATCAACAAATTCATTAAGTTCCTGCATACACATCTATTGTCAAAGCTAATAATTTGATTTAACTAAGCTGATTACCTTCATTAAAAACTATTAGTTCCCATAAGCAAATGTTCTTGTGTTTGCATTTTCATAATTATGTTGGCATTTCACAACTTGCATTTCAAGGGAGGCCTGTGCCCACACTCAGCCTTGTCCACCCAGCTCACGGGGCTCTCTCTGCACTGACCTCCTTAGCCCAAGCATTTTGTTGGGTGTTGTGGGATAGTGGGGGACAAGATAGGCCTGGCTGTTTTTTGTCCAAAGCCCATGCTTTGCTGCCTCTGATGTCCTGGATGGGCCTGTTCTTGTGCCTGGACGGCACCACTGGCTGTCTGTGGATGGGGCCAAGGCCAGCCTTACGGCTGACCGGACTCAGGCACCTTTTGGTGCCTGGTTGCCTAACCGAGCATCTTCACGTGGGACAGCCCTCAATACGGTCTCTCAAGGGCATCATTGATTGACACACCCACAATTAACTGGGAAAAGGGGGGCTCCCAGGGTCTCTCTTCAAGGAAGGGAAGGGACCAGTGCTTCTTGAATACTCACAGCTGCCAGGTGCTGGCACTGTGGCTCCCTCTTTAATCCCTCCAGGAACGTATCAGCATCTCCATTTGACAGATGATGAAACTGAGTCTCAGAGAAGTTAAGTAACTTAAGCAATCAAGTTCACATGGTCAAGAAGAGGGTCTGCACCCTGAGCCTGCACCATTTCCAACACATCATGCCATCCTTCTTATGAGAAAAATAAACAGGGCCCTCAGCCAGGCTCTTCCTACTCCTGGCTTGCTGGGGTCCCTGTGCCAGCTTCACCTGTCTCCATCACGGAGCAATGGGACTGGACCACATCGTGCCTTGATGAAAGTGGGTCTCGAGAACACCAGCCTTCCTCCACTTCCCTGTGATTTTTCCCTGTGATTTTCTAGGTTCTGGCTTGGTTCCAGGAGGAAACTGAATCCCAAAGAATATTGCGATTCTTTGTGAATCTTATGAATCCTGTGGCTTTTGGGGCCTGGGCAAAAGAGTGTCCACCATCCCTTCTTCCCTGTGGCCTATATTCCCTGATATCCCTGAAGCCTGAGACCCCACAGGCAGACTATGCCTAGGGCAGCAGGAGCCTACCATCTGCCATTCTACCTCTCTGGCCAGTGCCCAGGTGGGTTTTCCCAGATGCCCGTCCCCCTGGAGCAGAGCCAGGGCCAGGCAAGGCTGGAGCCAGGGAAGTATGGAGATGGCACACCCTCAGGAGAGCTCCAAACAAGACAGAAGATTTCAGGCTTTGGAATAGTAACAACTGTAGGTGACATTGAGTCCCAGCTGTGTGCCTAGGCCCTGTTCTAAACACTTTGCCACTGACAAGCAGGAAGACGTGTCTCTTGGACCCTCAGTCTCCTCATCTGTAGAATGGAGAGAAGAATCTGTGATGGGGAAGTGTGCCTGGTGGGACTAGGGGGAGTTGCTGCCATAGGGGCTTGGCACTTGGATTTCCTGGTCCTGTGGAAGCACCCTCCCTTCCTGCTGGACTGCAATGGAAGGAGAAGCTGTGTCTGCCAGAGTCTCCCAGGCTGGCCACAGGGGAAGCCTAAACCTGGAGGGAGGAAGGGCCCTTGCATGGGTGGCGTGAGGGGAGTCACCGGAGCTGCAAGGGCCAGCCCAGAGAGGGAGTCTTCCTGCAGCCTGGCATGACCTGCCCTGCTGGTCCCTTCTGCGCCCTCGCTTCCTTCTCCTCCTGTATCCTGGCTTCCTGTGTGGGCTGTCTCCCCACCCCTGTCTCTCTTCACCCACTCCCTGACTCACTCAGGGGCAGCCCTGCCATGGGTGCTGTTCCCAAGGACAACCCTGACAGCTTCAGGGTACAGAAAACTAGTCCCACCCCTGCCTGCCTGCATAGCACCGCCCCTTCCTGGAATCCTTTGGCCCTCTGCATCCACTGTTTCCTAGCCTTTCTGCCTTTTTCTTCCCTCTCTTCCTTCACCTCCCCCTTCCTGCCTTCCTATTCCCATAGGGTGTCTCCTGGTTGTGGATACCTCCCACCCCTGTTCTGTGCATTCTCCCCCCACCTATGATCCTATTTCTTGCTGCCTCCCACCCCTTCCTCCTCTGGCCCTTAGCCCTGTCCTGGACCCGCACTGTGCCTCCACCCTTAGACGGGAGACAGCAGTCTCTACACATGAGGGAGGCAGAAGCAGGGGCCCTAGATTGAGTAGTCAGCAGCTGCTGGTCTTGGCCACTCAGAGGAGCCAGGTGAGCCCAGCTGAGGAAACACAGGTTGCTCAGAAACCCAGAGAATGTGTGGTACTTTGTTAGCATGTGTCTCTAAGGTAAATCTGCCTTTTTTTTTTTGAGGACACAACTGACCTTTAAAGGAAGCCTGTGAGTTTGTGTGCCTTGTCTGTTTGCTTCTGCTGTGTGAGCATCATGAAGTGCAAAAGGCCTTGAAAGGAGGGAAGAGAGCCACAGCCAGCCCTGCTCATCTTCCAGAGCTGAGTTCAGTGGGATGGGTACCTGACACTACACAGAGTGCTTCTGGATGTGAGGGAGAGTATTCAGTTTCCACCAGGGGGACAGGGAACTGAGATGTGGAAAACCTTGAAAGTGTTTGTCGCTGGGATGGGAAGAACTTGGAGGCACAGTGCCAAGGTGCAGGAAGCAGGCCTGGAGCCTACTTCGATGGAGTTTCAGTTCCCCCACTTTCTAGCCATGCAACCGTGAACACATGACTCTCTGGGGCTTGGTTGTCTCACCTGTTAAATGGGAATAGCGTCCATCCCAATCTCAGTGTTTGTGTGAGACCTAATGACTGGCTCCCAAAGAGTGCAATACATGTTGGCTTTTATCAAGGGCATTTCTAAAAAGTGTCCCATTTCAAAAACATTTTTAAGTGAAGTACACAGCCTTCCAAGCAATTACACTGGAGTCCACCCGTCCTTCAGCATCTCAGGATGGAAATGCTGGATCCTGCTTTGTCTCTGCCTTAGCCTGCTGAGTACCCGTCTGTAAGATGAGGAGGTTATAATGCATGTTTCTAAAGTTCCTGAAGGTTTGACACTATTTCCATGGCAGTGGGGACAGTCAAGTGGGGGCTGAGCAGTGGAGAGAAGGACTCCTTTTCCCAAGGGCCTGGATGCAGGAAAAGCAGGTCCAGAGAGGCCCAACTTCGGTCTTGAGTCAACTTCTAGAAAGAAATGGGGTCTGTGCATGCCCTGGAGTCCCAAACCAAAATACCTGGAGGCTTCTGCATTGGGCTGTGGTAGGGGTGAGTCACCCAGTGGGGGAAACAATTAGGAAAACATAACCTCTCTTCTTTCCTTGTCCTGGTGCTCATGAGCAGGGACCCTGAGCAGGATCAAAGCCATACACACTTCCTGAGATGACACACTAGCATGTTTGGTCACCTGGGCAAGCTGGGGGTGGGGGGCTATTGCAGGATGTAAGTGAGAGCACACATACCCTCACTCTCCACCAACTTGCAGTGGCTTCAATGAGCCCCTTGGGAAGCTATGGCCCTTTAAACAGATCACGTCCATCCACGTCAGAAAGAAGGAAGAAAGCATTATTAATAAGTTGCCCTGGGCACCCAGTAATGATTGTAAGCGGCTGTGAGCCAGCATACACGAGGGCACTGCAACTTGAAAGGGAACATTTCCCAAAGGGAGGTGACAGGTCTTGATAATTGTTATAATAACAGCTCAGTGGGCCTGGGTTGGTTCCTTTCATCCTGTGAGGTCATAAATGGCTTTCTCCACCAGAGAAAGGACAGGGCCTCCACCCACCGCAAACAGCCTCTCGCCCCCACTCACCCAGCTGGGGATTTGCCCAGCTGTTATTTCTGAGCTGGGGAAACTTTGGGATTGTTAAAACAAGGTGAGCTAATCATGCCTGTGTGCACCATTCTCCCAAGACGGGAGTGGAAATTCCACTTGTCAAGTAGGTTCTAGAGCCCTCTGCCAGGAAGCCTGTTCGTTATATTGGCTCAGTCTGCGAACCTCCCTGTCTCTCACACATACTTGTAGTGCGCAGTGTAGTGAATGCCTTGCTTGTTGTGCGAGTGAGCACGAATCACTTTCCTCTTTTCCTCAAGTCAGTTGTGTTCTGAGGATGGCAGAGTTAACACAGCTCTGACTTACCTCTTCATCAGGCTCAGGTGCCTGTGTAGGACGCTAATGGAAACCTGACAGGGACAACAGCCAAAGGGGTGGGGGCTGGCAGTGAGAGCACCAGCGGAGGCCTCGTGCCAGTCCTCCAGGTTGTGCATTTACAAGTGGGGACCCCAACAAACCCAGAACTTACTTATAAAAAATTATGTATTTATTACTACATGTTTCAATTTCGGTCCTCATTTGATGCAATATACCTGAGATGATTTTCCACTGCTCAAAACAGTTTTTGAACTCATCGATTTTGATGCTTTTTAGAGCTTCTGCCATTTTTTGTTTCACCTCTTCCATGTCAGCAAAACATTTCCATTTGAGGACATTTTCTGCCTGGGGAAACACAGAAAAAAAAGCACTTGGGGTGAGATAGGGTGAATAGGGAGGATGGAGCATGCTGTTTTTTGTTAAAAACTTCTGAATATTCAGTGGGTAGGTGTGCTCATAAATCACCCATCATAAAATGGGCAAAAACATTGAATGAGTCTTCAAAAAAATTCACTGATGTTGAACGCAGCCTTTCACAACAATGCCAGCTGGTATACTGATACAGATGGGTTCCTAGAACACTGACCTAGAGGGGGAAGCCTGTACTACAAAGGACCCACCCTCCAGAAGATAATTCTGGGCTTTTTTGAGTTCTCCTTGGCATTTAAGTCTTTGTCTTCTGCTTATCTGCCTTCTTTTACATTGGTCTAAGATGACGAGATCACAGGAGCTGTGTGTCGACCTGAGACTGTGGTACTACGGTGCCCCTCTCACCTCGTCCCCCCTGAAGAGGAGTGGCTACATATTCAAGATCACCTGGTTTGTAAGATGATGATGTTCCTCTCCACTTTGCTCTTGCCTCTGCCCCAGCATGCGGGTCTGTCTACGCCCCATCCTGCGCCCTCCACAAAGTTCCTCTGAGGCCTTCCAATACAAGATCACTGGCCTTGCTAAGCAGCAATGGCTTTCCCTACGAGCCTAGTAGAAACAACACACCCCTGGCTTTCTTGTAAATGTGGTTTACTATTCAAGCCTTTGTCACACACTGGGTCCATGTTTAGAATTTGAAAAAAAGACCCCTTGATTTTATCCATCACACATGTAGATGCCTGACAGCAACTCATATGATCATAAAATCACGGTCGACTTGATTTTTTCACGTTCAGCTCTGTTCTCTTGTCTGATTGCACAGACCTGGGTACAGAAAGGGCTCCTGAGAAATGCTGCCAAGGCTCAAGTGGAGAACATTTGAAGATAGGTAGGCTTGTAGAGAGCTTAGGGACACTGGTTCAGATTTCAACCCCATTGCATGTGAACTGGGGCAAGTTATTTGTCTTTGCTGCTTAGTTTCTTCAGCTGAAGAATGGGGCCAACAATGTACAGGATTGTGCGAAGGTGAAATGAGTTAATGCATGAAGAACATTTAGAACAGTGCCTGGAACATAGAATGCCAGCTGCTGTAGTAATAATAATTATTTTTTTTATTATTGTGAAAGTAAAGGAGGGCACTAATGCTGACCTTTTCAAGTCCTGTTCCCTAGAACCTGGGACCCATGAATCACAGGTGTGGAGTACAGTGGGACACCAGCAGCTAGCAGGCATGGATCTCATTAAAGGCCTTCAGGAAAAAGCATTCTAAGACCATCTTTAACTCTTTTGAGCTTCAAACTTTCTCTGTCAGGAAGTTCTCGGCCTGCATGTTGCAGCCAAATCATACCTCTGTACCTCCCTTCATACTTAATGCAGAGATCATAAAAGAGGACGGTTTGACTTCCCAGGCTATGAGGAATCCCAGAGACCAGAGTCCAGAAGGTGGGAAAATGCCAGGGCAGTCCCTGGGTGTGCACGGCCTGATACTTGTGACCCCATTTCCTTGGATCCAGCCCTCAGAGCAAGAGCAGCCACTCAAAAACCCAAATGAAGTGCCCATAAAGGCTTACAAGTACCCACTCTGTCCACCCCACCCCAGAGCAGCCTCTGACTGCAAGGTCCACGCCGATATTCTTCTGCCATGGCTTTCATCCTATCACATGTGGCACAAGGAGTGTTTATTTTCCCAACTGCCATTCATCAACTTTGCAGGTGCCACTACAAAGGGTATTCTTTTTGCTCTGTGATAACTCCATTTCATCCTTCATGACTCAGCTCACATCATCTCCATCAGGAAACATTTGGTCCACACCATCCCCTCCCTCTCTGAATTCCTCTGGCCTTGGCTCTTGGCATTAATTTAAAGTAGGCCAAAGATTTACTAGGGTCTATCCCACCCTCCCACCCTATTCCCCCAGGATGGATGAAGTCTGTGGCCAGTGTAAGGTCACAGAGTGTCACAAATATCTCTTCAGAAGCCAAGATACAGGCCTGGTTTCCTGATGTTAGGGAGCTGGGACTTCCCTTACATAAGACTGCAATGGAGCCCTGGCCACATTGCTTCTGGAGGGATGGGAATAGTTACTGGACCTCGCTCTGAACTTGCTACGGGATGCTTACAGGATTCAAAGTTAAAGGTTGGCACAGGAGAGGACAGGCAGGCCTCTCTCAGTGTTGGATTTGGAGGCTGAGAGTGAAGACAAAGCTGTCTGGGAAACCCCAGTGTCTCAGCGAAGACTGCTCTGAGGCTGACACATGTTCTCTCTGTCTCCCTGATTCTCTTCAGATCTCTCTTTGCATGGCTTCTGTCTCTGTGCCACTGTTTGTCACAAAACTGTCTGGACTGACACTTTTCCGGCATTAACCTGATGTGTTTGTAGACCTAGCTTTAGCACAATGACTGTTCTGCCCCCTCCTGCCACTGGATCCCTGCTTAAGACAGCATCGGCACATCTCCAGGGCAACTGATTGGCCAACTGTCTCCTGAGGATCTGTTTTCCAGGCTGACCCTGGGAAATTCCTGCCATCATCAGCCATAACCTGACCTTGAAATGCTAACCTGCTGCCATCCCCCCACATTCTGGATTGCGCTGTAATGAAGTACCCCAGGCTCAGAGGGTTGTTTTTTTTTTGGTCTGGGATTATTTACATCATAAATTATAAAGAGAGAAAATAACTACCTCCCAGAGAAGGGAATTCAGGGGGTCCAAGATAGGACATGACTGTGACCCAGAGTTAACCTCTGAGGTAGCTGGTCTCAGCCAAAGGTGTCCTCTGACTCCTACCTCTCTTGCCAAGGCTCCAACTTAGCAGGCAGCTGCAGAGAGTGAATAAATTACGTTGGGTAATCGGGCAGGATGGTGGGACACTGGGCAGAAAGGGACAACCCAACTGCTTCTCCATCTCCTAGGATCTTCTGGGGCCTCAGCCTCTTGTGACCTAATGGTCAAAGGTCAGGAAAGATGTGGCCAGGACAAGACCACCACAGCTGAGGGAGGACTTGTTCCCAGATCCAGGCACCTTTGATTTCTGGCTGGACACACATTGCCTTCCTCTCTGGGGATTGTCCTGCTCGGGGAGTTTTCGCACACAATGGTTGGCAGACTTTGGCATTTATTTTCATCACTGTTTTTAGGCTGAATGGCATTTGTCACATTCCTTCTGGCTGGCTTTGATGTGGGGTGATTTCCCACTCCCTAATGACAGGTGAGAAGCTGGCCAGCTAACACCCAGCACCTCTGGGCGGCCTCACTATCCCCGCCAGATCTGGTTCCCACAGCTGCTGCTTGTTCTCAGTATGTATCTATTTCAGGGACCTTAATTAAGATCTTCTTTAATGATGGAGAGGAACTTCTCCAGAGATTACCTCAGTTTTACAGCTCTCTCAGGCTCTTTCTCTCTCCCTCCTCCACGGCTCCCACAGTCTCCACTCCTCACCATGATCGAGATGACTGAGGATGCAGCTTTTCCACAGGGCTTTGGGGTGCAGGTGGAACACCCACCCAGACATTGCAGAATTGCTCAAGTATGCCATAATAAGAATGTGCAAGATCGTTTTAAAGCCTGTGCCCTAAACAAACTATAAAACTACAGTGAAGCACAGTGCCTGGCACACAAAAGGGACTCAACAAATGACTGCTGACTAAAATGAATAAAACAATTAGCATATGGGTGAATTTATTACTGAACACAAAATATCTGGGGCAAGACACTCCTGTTTCAACTGAAATTGGTCTTAGATACTGAGCCTCTCTTCCTGAGTGTAGAGTTTGTGTCCATCAGTTCAGAGATGTGCGGATGTGGCCATGAGGTAGGGTGCATTGAGGCCAAGGCCCACCCAGTGGGGAGAGCACTGGTCCAGGCTCTGCATTTTCTGTTTCCATAGAAGATTGTCCTTGACTTCACTTTTCTGGCCTGTTTTCTTGTCTACGCATTGGGGATCCCAATACCCGTTACACAGGTAGATTGGGAAGTGGCGATGACAGCCTGTGTGTAGTTAGCATCAGGCCACGCTAACAAGACAGGGAGCCACAGCAGCTCCACCCAATACACAGACACAAACACAGGGAGGCTGCCAAAATGAGGAGACAGAGAAACATGGCCCAAACGAAAAAACAGGTCAAAACTTCAGAAAAAGAACTAAATGAAAAGGAGATGAGCAGTCTTCAGATGCATGGTTCAAATCACTGGTTATAAGGATGCTCAAGGAACTTAGTGAGGGCCTCAGCAACATAAAAGAGATCCAGTCAGAAAGGAAGGGCACACTAATTGAAATAAAGAACAATTTACAGAGAAACAACAGAAGAGTGGATGAATGTGAGAATCAAATCAATGATTTAGAACATAAGGAAGCAAAAAACAGCCAATTAGAACAACAAGAAAAAAAGAATTAAAAAAAAATTAGAATAGTGTAGGCAGCCTCTGGGACAACTTCAAGCATACCAACATTCACATCATAGGAGTGCCAGGAGGAGAAGAGAAAGAGCAAGAAATGGAAATCTACTTGAAAAAATAATGAAAGAAAATTTCCCTAATTTGGTGAAGGAGATCGACATATAAATACAGGAAGCACAGAAAGTCCCAAACAAGATGGACACAAACAGGCCCACTCTAAGACACATAATAATTATAATACTAAAGGTTAAAGATAAAGAGAGAATCTTAAAGCAGCAAGAGAAAAGCAGTTAGTTATCTACAGGGGAGTTCCCATAAGACTGAGCTGATTTCTCAAGAAGAAACTGCAGACTAGAAGGAATTGGCAAGAAATATTGAAAGTCATGAAAAGCAGGGACCTACAACCAAGATTACCTTATCCAGCAAAGCTATCATTTAGAATCAAAGGGCAGATAAAGACCTTCTGGAACAAGGAAAAACTAAAGGAGTCACCAAACAATATGATATGAATTGTTAAAGGGACTTATTTAAGAAAAAGAAGATAAAAACTATGGACAATAAAATGGCAACAAATACATACCTATCAACAATTGAATCTAAAAAACAAACTAAGCAAACAAGAAGAACAGAGACAGAATCACAGATACACAAGGCATTTTGATGGTTTCCAGATGCAAGGTGGGTAAGGGGGAATGGGTGAAGAGGTGAGGGGATTAAGTACAAATAGGTAGCTACAGAATAGCCATGGGGATATAAACTACAGTATAGGAAATGGAGTAGCCAAAGAACTCATATATGCTTGACCATGATCATGAACAATTGTGTGGGGATTGCCTGAGGGAGTGGTGGGGGTGCTGGGTAGAGTGGGGCAAAGAGGAAAAATTGGGACAACTGCAATAGCATAATCAATAAATTATAATTAAAAAAAGGAAAAAATTAGAGAAGATATTGAAACATAAGGAAGAGGGAACTGAAAGCCTAATTTTCAGAAGCTGGGCCTCATAGGGGTGTGGAGGGGCTGACAGGTCTGGAGCCCATCTTGCAAGTCAGGTCTTCCCAGTGCCCTTTGCCCAGGCACTTGGTTTTTATTTGCCTAGTGCCTTCTTTCCCAGGAATGCAGAGGAGGGGCACTGTGTTATCTTGGAGGCTTTCAACACCTAAGAGAAGTAGGGAGGGGACTAGGATCCTTATCAAGGGTGCGACAAAGGGCTGGGGAGGGCTGCCACAACTCTGCTTTGCCTCCCATAAACTCATCAATCGCAGTCTAAATTGGGGCAGCTGATTTCAGCATTTGGACCCAGAAGACAGTTGGCCATGCTATCTAATTATTACTAGATAGAAAGACTTCACATCAAATGGTCTGTCAGCAAAGTCATTATTTTTGGTAGCTGTCCTTCAGCTTTTAACAGCAGTGAATCATTGCACATAGGTCTGCTTGCAGCTACCTTGGGTTTCATTTCACAAATGGTTTATCTTGGAAGGTATAGCAGGAAGGAGACTACTCAAAGCTAGGCATCCCAGGAGACTTGACTGACACTTAAAAAAACATGGGTTGATGTTTGGCTGGCTCTGACTTAAAATTTTCCCAGGCTCAAGTCACTCATAGCACATTTCTTTGGGTTCATTATTTTCCTGGGAAGAATCCTGGTCCTTGTAGAGCCTCACTGATTTCCAAAAAAAAATGTTCAACTTTTCCCAGCTTGACATGTGTCAGGTCATTTGTCTCATGCAAACCGTTAGCACTAAGAAGAGCTTCTGTCAAGGAGCCAGTCACTAGATCCTATGGTTCCCCCACCATCTGCCTGAACCTGGCTTAGAGACACTCTCTTTCAAAGGCATTACTTGAGGGATCTGCAGATGACCCCTGCCCCCTGCCAATCAGTTGCTCTCACATCTACCCCTGGACACAGACCATCAGGCACTGATGTAGTTGAATGGAACCTCACGCCCCACTCCCCAACTAACTGCATGTCACAGAAGGCAGACTACCTGAAAGCCTTGCTGTGGAATGTAAAGAGCAAAGCTCATGGCTGTACCTGCTGCAGAGATGCCTCTAAGTGTTTCACTCATTGTCTTGTCCCCTTTGGGAGGGGTTAGGAGACATTTCTTTCTGTTCTCTGGGACATCAGGAATGCTGGTGTTTCTCTCAGGCAAATGGTTTGCTTTCATCTGGAGGATCCTGGGAACTGTGCAGCTGATCATGTTTCATCTTGGCCCTGGCTGTTACAAGTTTTAGAGCCAAGTTTGTGGCCCACCCCTTGCAAATGGATCAAAGTTTATAGTATGTTTATTTTGTATTAGTCCCATCCTTGGCTCTGCTTTATGGCTTTACCCTTGCTTTTACATTTTTTTCTTTCTCACCTGCTTCTAATTTATGTCATCTTGCTTAATTTTATGCATCTTTGTAAACCACTTTAAATCCTTTGGTGAAACCAAGAGATGTATACACAAATAGGCAAACAAACAAATGCACATTCTGTATCATCACTAGACACTGTACCATAATTTTTAGTGTAGGTAATCGAGTCAGTATAGCTCCTCTTCTCCTCAGGGCCACCATTTCTCTATAAGACCAACCACACAGATAAACTGTGAACACAGGCAAGCATCTACTCTCCAAGCAGTAGGGAGACAACAAAAGCAAAAACAAAAAAACAAACAAAAAATTACATCAAGAGTCAGGTGGTGTTAAGGGCTATGAGGAAGATAAAGTGGGCTAAGGGGATAAGGCACTGAAAGCCTGGCCAGGGCTGACCCTACTAATCGAGGATCTTTGAGCAGAGCCTAAGGAAGACAGGGAGGTAGCCAGGGCACTCATGGTGGAAGAGCATTCCAGGCAGAGCGACTGGCTGGTGCCAAGTTTGGAGGCAGGCTGAGAATGGTAGAGGAACTCAAGGAGACCAACACAGCTGGAACAGAGTGAGGATGAGAGTGGTTGGGGATGGAGAGCAGGGCCTTTATCCCGTAGGGTCTCCTAGGCCATGGTAAAGACTTGGGCTCTTCTGAGAAGAGAAGCCTCTGATGGATCTGGGCAGAGGTGTGACTTGATCTGACTTACCATATTTTTCCGTGTGTAATGCGCACCCATAGTTTTGTACACATTATACACAGGATTATCATACCCATGGTATATATTCATTATGCTCATGTATAGTGCATGTCCTTCTCCCCCCACCCCCCAAGATTTGGACAAAAGTGTTCATTATACACAGCAAAATACAGGGTAAGTTTCAGCATAATCACCGTGAGCACCAGGGGCAAGGACAAAGCAGGGAAGTGAGTTAGGAGAATACTAGTTATTCAGAAAAGAGGTGATGAGAGTTTGAATTATAATAGCAGCAATAGAAGAGGGAAGAAGGGGGCAGATTCTGGGTCTTTCTCCACATCGTATTACCAAAATAGAAGTCTGTTTTGTCTGGCTTTGCTGTCTACACATACTTGTCCTTTTCAGACCACAAACAGTGCAACCTGGCTGCTGCCCCCATCCCTTCACAGGTTGTCAATAACTCCTCTGCATAACTCAGGGCTCCTGGGACTCTCTCACCACCCACCTCTGCTGCATCTCTTTCCACCTGGCGCAGGGCTTCATCATAGCCTTACTAGGCTTCCCTTGTACCACCCGCTCCTTTCAGCTTGAAGCTTCAGTGAGTTTTTTCATTGTCCTTCTTGCCCTCAAAAACCTCCACATAATTTGCAGAGCCCAATTCAAAAGGAAAATGTGGGATGCCTCTTTTAAAAATTATTAAGAAATTCTAAATGGTGACAGTAGAGCATTAAGCCAAGCATAGGACTTTTCTGAGCACAGGGTCCTATGTGGTCCCACATCTATGAAGCCAGCCTTGCTCTTGCTACATTCTCCAAGGACATATTCTTTCTTGTACCCCAGACCAAATTGTTGGCCCCAAACTATTGACATCAACATTTTGTCATTTTGTAGGCAATTTAAAAGCAGTCAGTTCAAGACTGAATATATTATCTTCCCTGCAAACCAGCTTCTCCTCCTGTATTTTCTATCTTGATGAATAGCAACTTAATCCTTTGAGTTGCCCAAACCAGAAACCTCTGAGTAATCCCTGACTCTACTCTCTGCCTTACCCCCCATATCCAATAGGTCTCCAAGTTCAAGTGATTATAGTTCCCTGTTTTCTTTGGGATCCAACTCCTCCTCTCAGTGTCCCAAGCCATGCACGACCCTCGTTCAGGTGCTCAGCAGCTCCTGCATCCTCTGGTGTAGTTGTCTCCATCTCCCCATCTCTTGTTTCTTAGCACCCATCTACCCTCCTCCACCCTGTCATCACAATGATGTTTCTAAAACACATACCCAATTACCTCACTCCCATTTTAACAACCCCCAGAGTCTACAGAACAAAGTTCAAACACTTTGGCATTGTATGCTGGCTCCTCGTGGTCTGATCCCTGTCTACCAGCATCTCCTGCCTTTGACCCAGGTCACACCCCTCCAACCTGAAAATGATGTCAGTGGTCCAGCTACCCTTGTTTCCCCACAACAGGCCATGCACTTTCATACTGCTTATCTCTGCACATTCTATTCTCCCAGCCCAGTGCCCACTTCCTAATTCCCTCTGACAGCCACACTCCTTCTGGACCTTTGTGATGCAGCTCCAGTACAGAAAGTTGAGTCTTCTATCTTCCAAAGTCGTAATAAACTAAGCAAAGAGAACAAGAGCTAGAAAAAAATCCATAGCAGAACTGACAAACAGAGGAGGATGCCATGAGAAGAGAAGGCATTTTTAGAAATTTCGGGAAGAAATGAAGTAGAGTGGATCAGGTTGAAGGGACAGCTGACCAGTACACAGGTGAGCATGCACTATAGGTAAACAGGATGCCCCTGAAAGGGAGGGGAGGGGCTTGCCTACAAAACTTCAAAGAACTCAATGCTTGCAGGGTTGTATGGTGGGATAGTCTCAGTTGGCAAATTGAAAGTATGTGAACTGTAAACTGGATCACTTCCCCATGGTGAGAGTGGTGGGTTCCTTTTGTGTATGTTCCCTACCAAGTCTCAGTGTGGACGAAAGGATAAAGTGGGATGTGTCAGAGCCCCAGCTAACTCTGAGCAGTACCACAAATATGGAGAACTGAAATAAGTCTGAAGGGTGGTATAATCCCCTAAGGCTCTCAACACCACAGTGGTAACTCCTTCCTTCTTCCTGTTGAAATCGTCCTTTAGACACCAACCACTTTGCTGGAGACACACATGCACCAAAGGTCTCCAGGTAGGAGGCCAGGGATACACAAGCAGACAACAATCTGGTGGTCCTCCGGGGCTTGCCCAGAGCTCCTCACACCAGCTATTGTCCAAAGTGCTCTGCAGCTGTACACCTCCCCCACCCCCCCAAAAAAATCCCTGCTCTACCTCTAGGACAGGCTGTATGCCAGGTGGGTATGAAGATGAGGCCAGGAGCCTTTAAGCTACAAACCTTTTACTGAGGGCTCTGGGCTGCTGCTTGGTTCTCAGCCCAGTCACCCTAATAGAAAGCCCCCATCAGTGTGATCCAGTTCAGTCCCCACCCTAGGCAGAACCCACCCCTGGAGGCTGGCAGCCATCACTCACCTACAGTTTCTAGGGGAAATGACGGTGACCTGGAAAATCTACCCCATGCTCAGTGGATATTCATACATGAGAGACAGAGAAGGGCATTTCCGGACACAAGTCAAAATACCTGTATGCCCTTTCTCATATGGTAGGGCAGAGGTTTTGAGGAGAAACAAAGCAGAAAATGAGCCAGAGAAAAATAAATTCAGGAAAAAGGAAGATACAGAATATAAAAGACAGTTTAATCCAAATAAATGTGTAAGCAACGCGATTTGGGAATTTAATGCAAGTATTATGGAATGACTATAAAGAGAAGAAAAACTGAAATATAAAAGTCTGGGAAGTATACACAGGAAGAAAAACAATAAAAAAAGCAAATGAAAATTTTTACTTTTTTAAAAGATAGTATTTATTACTATGTATGCCTTATTTAGATTTATTTGTTAAAATTTAGAGATAATAAATAGCAGCTAGAAACAGAACATAGAACTTTGAAACTACTGGAAAGTAAAACGAACCAAAATTTTACCCAGTAGAACTTAGGAAAGGGAAAATAAGAAATATTAATAAATACAAATCAGAACATAAAATGTCAGGGATCAAACATAGACATGACAACAATAAGGGTGTCTAAGTCAAATTCTCTATTTAAAAAAAAAAAAACCTCAGATTGGGTACAAAGGCCAAATCCAATACTGTGCCATCTCTGAGAGGAACACATAAACCAAACTGATATGAAATGTAAAAAATAATAATATAGCAAAGACATATTGGGAAATGTGAGCACACACATGTACATGCAAGAGATGTTAGGAAAATAAATAGAAGCCAGTCCTGGCGGGTGTAGCTCAGTGGATTGAGCGCGGGCTGCGAACCAGGCATTGCAGGTTCGATTCCGTCAGGGCACATGCCTAGGTTGCAGGCCATGTCCCCCAGCAACCGCACATTGATATTTCTCTCTCTCTCTCTCCCTCTCCCTTCCCTCTCTAAGAATAAATAAATAAAATCTTTAAAAAAAATTAAAAAAAAAAAAGAAATAGAAGCCAGAATGGCAATGTCCATACCAAAGTAAGTAGAATTCAAGGCAAAAAAATTAGAAGAAAAATAATCATTTATATTTATTAAAAGGATAATTAATGAAAATACACAATAGTAATGAAACTTTATGTATTGAAAGCTACATGTAGAAGGTTATAAACTGCTAGAAGCGTAAGAGCTTAATGGTACCACAATTATAGTGGGAGGTTCTAACAAACTTCTGTCAGAATGAACAGGCACTCAAAAGGATTTAGGTAGCACAATTACTAAGTTTGATTTAATGTATGCAATACAACTTTATACTTAATACATAAAAAACTTTTCTGATACCTGTGACTCATTTACAAAAATTTACCATGTACAATACATAAACAAATTTTCAATAAAGCTCCAAAACTTACCACATTGCAATAAAACTAGGATGAATAAGCAAAAGGTTTTCTAAAATATGGAATTTTTTAGAAACAATTAAAATTTTTTCTGTATAAAAATTAGTAACATAAAAACAATATATCAAAATTTATGAGATGAAGCCAAAGCTGCACTCAGAGTAAAATTCATTCTCTTAATTCTTTTATTAAAAATAAAAGATTTAAGAAGTCTGGCTGAGAGTTTTGTTTCAGAAACTAGAAAAGAAACAGCAAAAGAAATTAGGAGGAAAATATTTGAGCATAAGAAAGAAAAAATTAATACGGAAATTCAAGGCTCTGTTGATTTACCCTGTCAGTAAATGTTGATTGCATAGTTGATACATGCCAGGTCCTGCACAAAGTTCCTGGGGATGCTCAGATCACAGTGGAAGTGGTTGATATTCTTGTGGAGTTTCTTTGAAAAGATATTTAAAAATTGACAAACCTCTTTCAACACTGGCAAGAAAAAAAATGGAGTGGAAAAGAATACAAATACACAATTTTAAAAATAAGAAAGTGTGAATATTATTACATGTACTGGGGAAAATTTTTAAAATATTAGTATCATATATAGATTTATGTGTGTAAATCTGAAATTCTAGATGAAATGGGCACTTCACATAACAAATATAAAGAGCAACATTAGCTTAAGATAAGGCAGAACAATATCATATCAATAACCACAGAAGAAAGCGTAAGTGTAATAAAATATTTAACACTCTGATGACCTTAGGCCAGATAATTTTACAAGTAAGTTCTATCAGATTGCCCAAGAGCAAATATTTCTTATCTATACTTAGAGATAAAGCCTTTCCAAAATAATTTTATGAGACTCATTTAGTCCTGAGACTAAAACCTGATAAAAATAACATCACACTATGAACCAATTTATGGAAGTGTAAAAATCCTAAAGAAATTGTTGGAAATTTCAGTGTAATAATATAACTTTTAAAAGATACAAATACTATGATTAAGCATTTCAGATATCCAAGGCTGGTTCAATATTAGACAATTCATTAATTTATATTAATAAATCAAAGAAAAAAATTATGATCATTTCAAAAGATGCCAGAACATCATTTGGCAGTATCTAAATTCTGGCTTTGATTAAAAACTCCTAGTAAGCCAGGAAAAACAAAGAAATGTATTAACTTCATAAAAATTACTTACCATAAAATGACTATAATATTATCCATACTAGAAAAACATTATTAAAATAAATAATAAGACAAAGATGCTCCTCATCACTGTCATTCATTATTTATCATTGTTTTGAAGGTTTTAACCAAAACACTAAGGTATGAAAATCAAATAAAGACCTACACATGGTGAATATAAAGGCACAACTTGTTATTATTATGGACAATGTATGTAACTGAAGTGCCCAAGAGAATCAACAATCAAGTACGTGGACGATGAGTGAGCTCCGTGAGGCAGTCAGGTTGAAACTATATAAAAAACCCAAAAGCTATAGGCATCCTAACTAGAAACAGGAACCTGTTAGAAAATAAAATGTAAAAGCAGAAGTCACTCAAAGAGCATAATTAACTACAAAATAACTAGTAACAAATTTGACAAGAAATGTATATGATGTACATGAAAAAATCATATAATTTAAAAAAAGGATACAGAATATTTGAATTAATAAATGGAGAGACAAAACCAAGTTCTTGGATAGATAGATTTAAATGTGCAAAAATGCCAACCCTTTACAAATTTCTCTGTTAATTTAACTTACTACCAATAAAGGTCCCAATAAAATTTTAACATTTGAGCATGGCAAATCAATTGTAATTTTGTAAAAGAAGACTAATAACGGGAATTTTTAAAAAGCTATCAAAAAGTACTATAAATATACAGTAACTAAAATTGTATAACAGAGATACAGAAAAAATTAATAAAAGAATAGAGGTATAAAAATAGATAAATGTTGATGTATATGTAAGAAGAATAAGGTATGTAAAGTATGTAGAAAGGTTGCAATCATATTAACAGGGGAAGAGTTTTTTTTTAATATTCTACATGTTTTTACAGTGTTAGAATCTTTTCTTTAAGAGCTTTATTTACTTATTTTTAGAGAAGGAAGGGAGAGAGAAAGAGAGAGAGAGAGAGAAAGGTCAATATGCAGTTGCTGGGGGACCTGGCCTGCAACTCAGGCATGTGCCCTGACTGGGAATTGAACCTGTGATGCGTGGTTCGCAGCCCGCACTCAATCCACTGAGCTACACCAGATAGGGCAGAAGAGTTTGTTTTTAACAAATGATGTCAGACTATGTGGATATCCATTTGAAAAAAAATATTTTGTCTATAGTTCCTTGACACCATATACAGAAATATATTTCTGACTAGTAAGTAAATGCATAACATGTTACCATAAATGTGTTGGAAATAGTTGCATAATCTTTCCATTTGAAACCTCTAAGCATAACTTAAAACCTAAGTTATAAAATAAAAAAGTTAGATTTTATCAAATCTGGTTCTATTAATAACTTCTGTCCAGCAAAAGACTTAGACTTAAGAATACAAATGCTTTCAGAAAAAATCATTAATATCCATAATATATAAAGAACTTCTTAAAAATATTGATAACTCAGAAAAATGGGCAAAGATTATGAAGAGCAATTCAGAGAAGTCAGTCAATAAAAGATGCTCAACCTTACTAATAATCAAAGAATTTCATATTAAAATACAAATTTATCAGTGTGATAGAAATAATTAAGAGTACAATTATCCAGTAATTGGTGTGTGTGCAAGTGTAAACTGATGCAAAATTCTTTTAAAGATTTTATTTATTTATTTATTTTAGACAGAGGAGAAAGGAGGGAGAAAGAGAGGGAGGGAAACATCAATGTGTGGTTGCCTCTTGCATGCCCCCAGGGACCTGGCCTGCAACCCAGGCATGTGAACTGACTGGGAATCGAACTGGTGACTCTTTGGTTCACAGGGGGCATGCAATCCACTGAGCCACACCACCCAGGGCCTTATGCAAATTTTTAAGAGGAGTATATTTGCAATGTCTGTCTCTTTTACTCAGCAGTTCCATTCCTGAACTGCTTAATTTGTAAAAATATTTACACAGGTACCCCCCAAATTATGTATAAGGATGTTGATTACTATATGTTTGATAATAATGAAAAATCAGAAATGGTCTGAAGTGTCATCATTTGGAGACTGATTAAATTAATTATGATGTATTTAAGCACGGAGTTGTGACAAATGTGTACAAGAAGAGTGAAGAACTGTAAGGAAAAACCTGACAGCACCCTAGCTCTGTTTGCACATCACACTCCTAATTTCTGTAGCCTGAAGGTCATACTCCACTTGGATACTAAGAGAGAACTTGGAGATCTAGATTTAACTCTTTCATTTTAGAGACGAGGAATCTGATCATGACACATGTTTGCCCATCTTCTATTTGAAGCCCTTGAGTGGAAAACCTGGCAAAACCTTCCTTATAAAGCAAATCTGACTCTGAAAACTACTTGATATGCGGAGACTGGGAATGATGGATGGGAGTCCAAGGGCACAGAGGATGTAATAAAGAAAAACCTTTAGGAGTGACTGAAGGTGCCCTGGCAGGATGGCTGCTGGAAGCACTGCAGAAGAAAAGTATACATTATTTGTGGGAATTGACTAATTGACAATCAAGGTCACTTCCAGCCCCCAAATCTCGTGATTTTATGATCTCAGTGACTGGACTTCAATTTAGTCCTTTGGGGAAACACAGATTCAGCTTGATATCTTCAAATATTTGTAGGAAACTCTCTAGTTAACTTCTAGTGTTTTCTTCTTCATGCTCCTAACTCTCCTTTAAAATAAAAAAAATTCTCCTATATTATGACTCCTTGACTCTTCATTTTTCTAACTTCCTGAGGTCACTTTTTAATCTTAAACCATGGAACCAAGAATTTAACGATAAATTCCAGCTGTGGTCTGACTAATATGGAATATAATGAGATTTTTTACTTTCCTTGCTTGGGGCATATAGTTCTTGTTTGTAAAGTCCTAAGCTATAATACTTCTTTGACTACCAATTTACATTGCTGAATCTTATTAGACTCACAGAAGTGATGCTCTAAACTACTGTGCATACTGCACAACTCTAGGGGGCTCTGTTTATAATATATGGTAGATTTGTGTTTCTTATTATAATTTTCCAGCAGATGGCAGTAAAGTGTCTGAGGAAGGGGGTGCCATTTCTAATTGAGACAAAGACCTTCTATGGTTAGCAATGACCCTGGCTCAGAGTCAACCTAAGCATTAAATGTTTTTAATATGAGTATATTGTCTTTATAATGGATTCTCCAATATTCATCTCTTCCTTTTGCTTTGTAACAAACCCAGTTTTGTTCAAATATCTACCCCTCTCCCATGTTACTTTGGAGGAGGCAATCGCTTAGCCACCCCCACTAGGGATAGCTTTGAATTACTCTCAATCAGGGTTTCTTAGCACTATTGACATTTGGGCCAGATTGTTCTTTGTTGTGGAGGCCGTTCTGTACTTTGTGGGATGTTTAACAGCACCCCTGGACTCCCTTTGCCCACTGAATGCCAGTAGAACATCCCCTTACCCCAATTTTGGCAACTAATAATGTCTCCAGACATTGCCAAACACCCCTGGGGGCAAATTATCCTCCCATGATTGAGAACCACTAGCCAGAGTATCTCAGAGAAGTAAAGCTTTCACAGCTGCAGCTACTTTTCCTTTTTTTTTTTTTTTTTGTTATAGGAGATAATACATTGGCTTATATATCTTGAATCAGGTATTTTGTTACTTGCAGCCTAAAGCATCCTCATCTAATACAACACTGTTAACTTACATCTACTCTTTCTGTGGTAATATTATTGTTCTTCTGTACCTTAATTCAAAACTTATTACTACCTCTGTTTGCTTTGCTGTTGCTAGCATTAACCCAAGTTTGAGTCTAGCAAGAGACTTTGGAATTGCAATTTTGTCATCCAAACTCTTAGTTACCCTCCCAGTTTGGCATTGTTTGGATAAACATGTCATGCATACTCTTGTCTGAGCTGCTGATAAAAAATATTTTATCAACATCTTTTAGGTATAGTTGTTTAGCTAGTTGCAAATGCACCGAATTTATTAGCCACCAACTCACATTTCTTTATCTCATTTACTAAACTTTCCAGGGAGGCTTTGTCAAATGGCTTATGAAAGCTAGGAGGAGCCATACCCAGAGTAATCCCTGACCCATAAGTCACATAACCAAGTGGAGACAGACTAGGTTATTGGGTGTGAGCTAGTCATTCCTTGAGGACCCATGGTTATGCATAGTGATTCAGAACTGTCTGCTTGTTTGTCCATTCTAGTATTTTGCTGGTAAGTGGTGTCATACTCATCAGTCTGCAATTCCCACATGCTATCCATCTTGCCTACA
The DNA here is from genome assembly GCA_004024845.1 of Tonatia bakeri. Classification (NCBI taxonomy): domain Eukaryota; kingdom Metazoa; phylum Chordata; class Mammalia; order Chiroptera; family Phyllostomidae; genus Tonatia; species Tonatia bakeri. Next base: position 329,703 of record PVIA01000966.1, read on the forward strand.
TGAAAAATGCTCAACACCTTTCAGTCTCATGTGTTTTGTGGTCCATCTCTAGTTCTCCACAGACTGTCAAAGATTATCAATAATTGTTTAGTAATCACATTTACAATGATATTTGTTGCTCTGAGGCTTAATTCATCCAAGACATGAGTGCATTTAAAGTTACCTCTCATGTCAAAGAAGTTAAATAAAGAAGCCTATGTATATACTTAACCAAATACCACAGTTGCAAAGGAGTGTCTACTAAAACACAGCACTGATGGGCTTGATTAAGAAACACTGTTAAGTGTTGCCAGACTCCACCTCTGCATCCAAAACAAATAGCCAGGATGTTTGGTAAACTAAGGGGAAAAGAGAACCCATGGAGAGTTCCAGGGCCATGAGAAGGGTTCTGCTGAGAAGGGGAAATGGAGAGAGATAAATTAAGCTGGTAACCTCTACTAAGTTGGATTGTGTTCCTTTCTCCCTTCCCCACTGTCAAGGAGAACCACTATGTGTGGTTCCTTTGCTCCATTCCCTTCCCCCAACTTACTTCTGCAGCCTCTAATCAGAGAGACCTTGTTGATCAGGAACCACAGTGAAAACAGGGCCCACTTAGTTGTTAGGAGTGAGTATTGCAGCAGATGCGAGCCCAGCAGAAATAACAATGTCAACAAGAGGAGCAAAGGGACCACACATAGTGCTTCTCCTTGACAGTGGGGAACTGGAGGTCTCATCCCAGGGCTGGATTTATGCACCATGGAAGGACACTGACTTCTCAGTCTGCACCAGAAGAATTTCATGGTACCCAGAGTCTGCTATGGTGGAGGAATGAATCTGCAGGGGCTGTGGACCCTGGGCTGGGCTCTCAATTTTCATCTGTAGGTCATGTATAAGAGGGCTGGAGTCAGATTAATTGGGTTCAAATAATGAGTCTCCCAATTATTAGCTATAGAACCTTGGGCAAATCACTTAACCTCTCTGAATTTCATTTTCCTTGGGAAATAAGAGCTACTTTTATACCATCTGCTTTGGAAACTTCCTCCTTGCAGAGGCTATTGAGAAGAGAAGGCCAAGATGATCTGTGCTTGATCTGCAAACCAAGAATTGGTCCTGGGGTTAATATAGTCCTATGAAGGAGGGTTGAAGCTGAAACAAAGGGTTCAAGTGATTTTCTTTGTTACTACTAGAGGTGGCTTCTTGGATTCATCCTTGAGCAATGGCCCTTCTGATTAAACAAAGCAAAGGCAGTAGATACCAAAGACCTAAGTTTCTCTGCATAACAATTTTAACAGGTTATCTTGAAAGAGAGTTATGGAGGTGGGGAGGGGTTGCCAGAGTTACACCTCTATAGAAACTCCTACCTCTTTTAACTAAATGCATCTTTCACAACTATTGGATTAGGCTGTCTTTCTTGGTATAATATGGCTTGTTCTCAGAAGCATTTCTATGTTACTCTTCAAGCATTTGGTCACAGATCTTGGAGGAGACCCTGAAGATGACAGAAAGTCTGTGGAGTTCTGGTCAACACTGCTGCTGGAGGAAAGAGGAAAAGGGAATGATTTTGGCTTGGCTTGAACTCTTGATAGCTCACAGATGGTATTCTCAAGACCAAATAAGCTAGAGTTTGGGAAATGTTTTGATTTGAAACTTTGGGTTCAAATATATTTTAAGGACCAAAGGGCATGACCTCATTCCAGTGGGTGGGTTTGTTTTCTTTCTTTCTTTTTTTTAATCTTTTTTTTCCATTTTATTTAAATGATTTTTCAAGTACAGTTTTCTCCCCTTTACTCCCAATCAAGCCCACCCCCCTCAACTTCCCTCCCATTACCATCCTCCCCTACTTTTTATCCATGTGTCTTTTAACTTTGTTCCTGTAAACCCTTTCCCTTTTCCCCTGAAATTCCCTCTTCTCTCTCCTCTGGTCACTTTCTGCCTGTCCTCTAATGCAGTGTCTTTGACTATATTTTGCTTGTTTCTTTGTTTTGTTGTTTAGGTTCCTATTAAAGGTGAAATCATATGGTATTTATCTTTCACCGCCTGGCTTATTTCGCTTAACATAATGCTTTCCAGTTGCATCCATGATGTTGCAAAGGGTAGGAGCTCCTTCTTTCTTTCTGCTGCATAGAATTCCATTGTGTAAATGTACCATAGTTTTTTGATCCATTCATTTACTGATGGGCATCTAGGTTGCTTCCAGCACTTAGCTATTGTAAATTGTGCTGCTATGAACATGG